>JABFEA020000138.1:21833641-21888946 GCA_019775915.2 Cyphomyrus plagiostoma | reverse complement strand
CTTCACCAGTTTGTTCAGTTTCCCCCTGTTCCTCTCTGAAATTCCACCACACCAGCAGACCACAGCATAAAAGATAGTGGATGCTACTACAGTGTCATAGAAGGACCTTAAGAGAGTCCTGTTCACCCCAAAGGATCTTAGCCACCTTAGCAGGTGAAGACGACTTAGACCCTTTTTGTAAACTGCCTCTATGTCAGTTTACAGTTTACCACTTCTATGGTAATATATAGGCATATATTATTTTTAAACTGGCCATTGTCATTTAAAAAGAAATATAAAACACTTAATCAAAAATAAGCTATGGTTTAACAAGCTGTGTAAAGAGTGCCCAGATTGCATTGTTCCTGCATTTTATTGCTAATATATGCCAGAGTGATGCAATTCTTCTGTGAAGCATTTTAGAGGTTAGTCCCCTACATTAACAAAATTACTGCCATCAGTAAACACTGGGCCTTCATCAAGCTTATTCAGTCATTAAATTTGTCCCCCCCCACCCACCCCTGCCTCCCACCCCCTGACTGCAGGCATGTGTCAGGAGAGCTTGACGTAAACGCCTCATTGATGCATATAAACACACTTATTAACAAAGCAGTCCAACAGAGAGAAAGAGCACAACATTTTGTGTGGTTGAAGCCCTCACAGTATGAAGATTATTCAGCTTTTGAATGCAGGGATATCCTGTATTCTTTTCCATAACCGATTATCCAGTAAAGGCCTGATGCCTAACCCAAGAAGCACCGGCCAAAAGGCAGGGAAAACATGATTGCATATCCAGGGACTACACACAGGGTTCTTGGAGGAAATTCATGTATGAACAAGAAGAATACAAGCACACATCACAAAGAGAGCTGGGCTTTTGATATTTCAACTGACAGGCAGGTAGGTGTGAAGCTACAGGGATACCACTATAAACAAGATGATCGTATATAGAAAAAATGTTACATTTTAATTATGTGAATAATGTGTATTTAAAGGGGTTACATAATTGTTGTGAATTGTGGGCCCAATACATTTTATTTACATTTATTTAATTAGCAGACACTTTTGTCTAACGCAACATACAACTAAGTTCCTGGTATAATTGTGGCTAAAGGGCTTGCTTAAGGGTCCAGTAGTGAAAGCCCTCTTTTAACCATGGGACCTCCCAACCACACACTGCGTCACACCTGAAATCATACAGTCAATGCTATATTAAAATGGTGCTGTTAGAATGTAATAAAAAACATAAAATCAAAAACAAAAAAAAAATCTTTCCTACTATTGATTTGATGAAAAATAATCTGTGACAGTGTTTATTTACTCATACATAATTTTTGCCTGCAGGTGTTTAGATGTTTACAGTCAAATAATCAAATATCATCTCAAACTAACTCCCCCCTGAGTTCAAATGGCAGCACATAGTCATAGTTATGTAGGTGATGCTCCACTACTGAATTATATGCTCCGTCTTGTGTCTCCAAATCAGCTGTGTCTTTCCTTCTTCTCTGATAACCCTCCTGTGATGCATGGGAGGAGTGAGAGGATATCAAAACATAATAAAGACATCCCTCTACAAGGGAAAATGTAAAGTCAAGGCAGCAAAAGTTGAACAGGCCTGCTAGTGAGTAATCTCACTCACCTGGAGGTAGGGCTGCTAGATAATTGCAAAAATCATAACTGTGGTCAATACTGAGATCACCATTATTTAACATTACTCATTGACTTGGGAAATATCATGCATTTATTGATGTTGTAAAAAATGTGTCCTTTTAAGAGTAGATTTCTTTGAAATCTACAGTAAATTGTTCAATTGAGAAAGTAATAAAAAGGATGTGGAAAGGGGTGCATATAGCATCAAATCAGACTTACCATAAACTGAACTTGAATTTATTTACTAGAATTTTAATGCTAACCCAGGGGTGGCATGGTGGTACACTGTTTAGCACTGTTGCCTCACAACTCTGGGACCTGAGTTCAATTCTTTGCTTGGGTTATGTGTGTGGAGGTTGTGTATTCTCCCTATGTCATTGCGAGGTTCTCTCTGGGTACTCTGGTTTCCCCCGTAGTTCGAAGACAGCCTGAGGCTAATTGGAGTTACTAAATTAAAGTGTAACTTGAATTTCAGAACCTGAATTTGAATGTTTTCCTGAGCTTGAATTAAGGAAACTGAGTTTAAATTTAGCACTGTCACCTCCCGCCTTCAGCTCTCTGCCTAGGGTTCCATGTTTCTGTTCTCCCTGTGCGGTTTCTTCCAGGTACTACATTACAAAAACATGCTGAGGCTGGTTGAAGTTACCAAATTACCCATACGTATGCGTGAATATGCCTGGCAATGGGGTAGCACCATGTCCTGGGTTAGGCCTATATCCTCTCCGATTAGCTGTGGACCCCCTGTGACCCTGAAGAGGACAAGTAGGATTTATTTCTTAAATTTATGTTGCTTTTGTGGTAATAGCAATTCAACTTTGGGTTGTAAAGTGTAAATCTTATCACCCACAAAACAGGTTACCAGTCAAGTAATTCAAATTCGGTGTCTTTAATTAAAATTCAAGTAAACATATTCAGATTCACATTCTGGTATTCAGGTAGTGAAATCCAAGTTCAGGTTACTAGTCAAATTCAAGTAAATAAATCCAAAGTCTGGTTGTGGTGAGTCTGATTTGATGCCATATGTGCACTTTATAATACAAGTCAAAGGGGGGAGCATCATTGTGAACAAAACGTGACACAATAATTGTTTTATCCTGATTATTTTATTTAGATTTTCATTGAAAGCCAAAATCATAATTGAAATTAAAATTTGATTAATTGCCCAGCCCTACCTGGAGGTTGGTCTCCTGCCAAGACCTGTGACGGTCTGTCAGGAAGGGTGAGGATAATAAATAAGGTGGAGGGAGAGACACTTTGCCCAGATCTTCATAAATTCTCCAGTCTCTCACCTCCTCATAGTTATGACCTTCTGATCCCACAGAGTACCTGACACCTTGGAAGGAAATCATAGTAAATGATAAGTATATTTCTTTATGTTAAACATTTCTGAATAACCAAAAATCATTTCTTACTGTGCATCTCTGGTCTCTCAGGATGTGAGTACAGCGAAGGCTGAAAATCGGTGATGGGAAAGTAGTACTTATGGCTGCGGTCCTGATGATAACAAGATTCCCCTCATGATTAGTGTATTTTGAACTGGGTATTCCTGAAATTTTGCAGTTTAAAGTTTTCATTGGCCCATGAAATTAGTTCTTGTAACTGCATGTCCAAAAAATAGCTAAATGTTCCGAAGAACATGCCCACCCACTCAGTTAGTACCATTATCCCTGCTACTCTTTCTCTTCCCCTTTTCTATCCAAGGTTGCTCACATCTCCATAGGTCTCATATACTGTGCTCCCAGGTTCTGAGCCACTGTCCACCAGTAAGGTGCGCTGGGCAGCTGCGTTGATCAGCTCCCCTCCCTCATATCGGTTCAACTCGGCCAGCATGGACCTACATGGAGCAAGACAGTGACAAATTCACCAGAAGGCTCGGTAATGCCTCACATCAACTGCACTTTCCTAATGCCGTTAATTTGTATTTGTAGAACATTCAGTTGATACATAGAGCAAAGAAAGTGCATAGCACTTTCAGTGACCACAATATGTCATCTTAAACATACATTAAACAACAAACATTATGATTATAGTGTTCATTATTAATATACATTACAGCTGCCATGTCTTGTTCAGTGAAAGCAGTATGAATGCAATGGTTTAGACATGCAAAGTGTACTTACATGCCGCTTATGAATGTTCTATGAATGCATAGTGAATGCCTTATGAAGGTGCAGTTAATGCATTTAATGCAAATATCTACCAACATTTCTACAACTGCTGCTGCTCATTATACTCACAACAACACTTGTATGGCATGTGAATACCCTCATACCATGTGCTATGAAAATACCCCTGATTCTTACAAACTATTGATTAACTGCACACCCATAACAATGGGTTTCTGACCCAGTATTATTTTAAAGTGATCCCTAGCTGATCTTACTATGTCATTAAAGTTAACAGCCTAACAAATGATAATAATATATCTTTTAAATACATGCACTTTTGCAAATGTGATTCTGATATTTAAAAGTAATTTCCAAACTTTCTTTACCTGCAAAGGTTTGTTGGTTTAGAAAGTAAGCTAGATTAACTCACCCCACTCCTGTTTTCATATATCCTTCAGAGCAATTACTTTTTTCCTCTGGGAAGAAGAGAAAAAGAGGAATAAGACAATAGAAGGATAGGAGGAAGAAGTGCAAAACTAAAAAGGACATTGGAGACAAATCAAGAAACAGAGAAAGGAAGCATTCCAGAAAGGAGAGCAACAGAGACAAAAAGAAGCAAGATGAGAGGTACATGAAGGGAACGAAGACATGACGGTTTTAAGGAGAGGAAACTGGGGGAAGACGGAGGGGGTGGGTGTAAGACGAGCAAAAGCGACTGAAATTACAGAGAGCCGGAAAAGACGACTGCAGAGAAAACAAGGGGGCATGCAAGGCCGTGCAAGTGGAGTTACTGGAGCAGTGAGAAGAGCAAGAAGAGTAGAGGGGGGAAAAGCGGGAGTGCAAATAACAGACTCATTAGGGTTAAGACCCATCTCCCCTCCCTTTAAAGTTGAGTGTCACAGACAGCTTCTGAAGCTGTATCTGGCACCAGATCAGGAATAAATGTCATGTCACAGACAGTACCTGCGAGGGTCCGCCCCCTTCTCTTCTTCAGACCTACATAGCAGCCCAATGCATTGAGGACCAACAAGACTCCACCCAGTACTGTCAGTATTATCACCCAATGGAGTGGCATTCTCTGGGACTCTGAGATTAACAAAGATTCCCATTAGTAGGATGTACTGCTATATACAGGCTGGAAAGCTGAAATTCTGCAAAAACACTGAAGAACATTTGTTTTCTTTTTCCAAATATTACCTGCAGTTCCTTCTTCTATGTTGGGCAGTTCATCTGAAGGCTGCTGTTCTGTTGTGATGAAGAGAGCACAGACAATTGAACATTGGAAACTGAACCAGAGCAAAATTCACAACAGCTGCAGTTTTCAGCTGTATACAGGAATAAAGACACTGCATTCATTTATTATTAGTTTTTTAAATTTATCACTTTTTTGGTTTTATTGTTTCATACCAAATATCGTATTGTATTGAGGATTAAAGGACGGCTCAAGAATAAAACACAGTGGTACCTCAAAACTCGAACTTAAACAGCTCAGAACAACTAAAGGAATCCTAAAAAGTTTGGGCTCTGAATTTTCCCCATAAGAAATAATGGAAAACCAATTAATTTGTTCCCGGCCCCAAAAAATTACACCTAAATATGTTTTTTTTTAGCATTTAAAAACAAAATAAACAGGATAAAACAAGAAGAGCATCTACTATACTGAACACATCTAAGGACATTTATCTAAACAGTAATTTGTAAAGTAAGAAAATAAATGTATCCAAACAATGTGTAAAGTTAAAAAAAAACAATCTGTCCTGCTCTGATCGTTGGCTCCTTCTGTGTGCCATGCCCCCTTTTTAACCCCTTGTGGAGTCCCCATGTGATCAGCTGTTTCTGGTTGTTGTCAATACTCCTCTGTATTTTGTCCGCATTTCAGTTTGTTTCCCCAGTCCAGTCATTGTATTGTCTGTCTGCATTTTTCCTGCCTTACCTGTAATTAAACCCTGTATTCCCCGATACCCTGATGTTTGCGCCTTTGTCTCCATTCCGTCCCGGCTGGGCACGACAATATTATTATAATTAAACGTATTAATGGTTTATTATTCATATTAAAATAATTAATAAGAAATCTTTATTTTAAAATGTATTTTATTATAAAATAATAATTACTGTCACTGTCTATCATTGTCTAAATGTATTTTTGCTGTCTAAATATATGTATTCAGTTAGTGTAAACATGCACGATGCTATCACAGGGAACGCGAGGCTGAGACTGACGTTTTACCTTGAGAGACGTGCCGCGTGACTCATTTCCCAATACATACAAGTTATCTTAGGTTGGCATTCACGGTTTGACTTCTGAGATTCAGATCGAGTACTAGGTAATTTTTTTTTAACTGGTTGGTTCAACTTTTAAGAAATTCGAGTTCTAATAAGTTCGAGAACTGAGTACCACTGTATTCCATAAATCACTGACCCCTAGTGATGACTGTGAGAACTGCATCATTATCAGCATATCCACTCTCCCCCATGGCATTCAAGGCATTGACTGAGAAGTTGTATGCTGTCTGAGGGGACAGGCCACTGACTGTGAATGTGGTAGCCCATGGTGGAAAGACGTCCACATACAGGAAGCTGGCAGAACTGGGCCAGCGATACCTGCCATGGATAACCCAATGATATGAGAAAGAGAATCACTTTCTGTAAGATTGCTAATCATAGATAATTCATTTAGATTACAGCCTTAATGAACTTAATGGATCCACCTGACACGGAATTTCTGCTCTAATCCACCGTCAAAGCCTTTGTTCCATTCCAGCGTAACTGTGCTGTGGGTGACGCTGACTAATTTTAATTCTGATGGAGGGTCAGGATGACCTGTGAGAGAAAAATCGAAAAACATTTTGGAACAAAAGTGTAAACATAAAAGGCAGAAATCAAATTATATCAATTATCTGTCACAGTCTTACAATAATAGTAGTAATTTTTTTCATTTGCATACACGATTGCCGACATGTAGCAACATATGGCAACAAAATATCAAAAATTCAACTCTTCTGAAATGATCAGAAATAATGTGTGAAAATTACAATACAAAAGGAGACATTGATGTAAACACATAGACATATACATAGATATAGACAGAGATATCCAGGGCCGTCCCAAGGCATGAAATAGTTAAGTAGCTGCTTAGGGCCCAGTAGTGCACAGGGTGCCCCCCTAAGAAATAAGATGACACATGGCAAGTAGGTTAATCAAATTTTGCTTAAGGCCCCCAAAACGGTTGGGCCAGCACTGTAGACATACACATATCGAGCACAAGTCTATTAAGGATCATCACTTAGTTATGAGTTATACTTCTAGACTGGGCAATTCCTTTACATTGGTATTGTGGGAACTCACTGTAACAACCCAACTGTAACAATCCATCTGTGTGAACAGATACCAAACTCTGTAAAAAGAAGTTAGCTGAATAAAAAATGTATATCAACATTGGCATCAGAGAGTACGCTTAATCATTTCAAGGTCAATTTGTGAGGTAGGCAAAAAAATACAGCAAAAATAAAAAGTTACGCAGCGCAGGATTGATTGTATTACTTCAGGGCCTGCACCTTCAAATCCTTCATTACCACCATGATGGCAAATAAGATTTTTTTTCAACCCTATAATGATAAGGAGCATATATACAGTAATTATATATAAATGTAACCAATTAATTATGAATAGTGAGGATACTGGATTGCATTTCATAGTTTGTAAGGTAAAGATTAAATGTGTCAGGGAGGCCAATGTGGATGTGGACAGATATTAATTTCACAGCCAGAAGGCTGAGCGGCCAGGGCAGTGAACAGGGAAGTTCTTCACAACCTTGGTGTCTATAAATGTTAGAACAAGAAATATTCTAGATGTTGAATGCAGAAAGGTTCCCAGTGATGGACACCTGGTCTCCACTCCATCTCACTTATCTGCTATGATATCTAGGTCATTGTGTTTTACGTATAAGTGGTTCACAACTAATGCTGAATTCCATGTTTTATTTTTGCATGCTTCTTTGGGTTAGAGAGCAACAATATCAGGGGAAATAGGCTTCCATAATCATGCCATTTTCTTTTCACATGCTCTTTCCATGGTTTAATTTACAGGCAGACTATCGCAGCTGTGAATGCCAAACAAGGAAAATTTCAGGTGTTGTCATGGAAATGGACTTTTTTCCACATTGAGCTTTGGCCTCTCCCTTAATTGTAATCTCACAACACTGTGGCTAAGTGAGGACAAAAATAACATTACAATGATTATGTTTGCCTCATTCTTACCACTACATGCCTTGCTTTACATGTTTATGCCCAATATTTCTTCTGTGTTATTTAAATTTGATCCTGTTTCCCCTTTCCTACCATCATCTTCATTCCCATATACACTTCTTTCATTCATTTACACCCCTCCTTTGTATTTTTGGTTATCTGAGTATATTCCTGTCCTGACTCCTCTCCAGCCACCCTTTCTCAATATCCCGTTGTCTCCCTCACTATTAACTTCAAATATCATGCATTCTTGATGCTTCTCAACTTCATCACACACATTACAACAATTTAAAAAGTAGTAAAGAATTTCTGGAGATTAATAACTGACTGGATTCTCTTCTCCCCACTTACTGGTGCTGAGGAGCTGGATGGCCAGCTGGTCCTCTCCCAGGGCGTTGCGGGCAGTGCAGGTGAATACAGCGTAGTCCAGTGCTGTGCTAACATTGATTATGGTGACCGTGCTGGTGTAAACCCAGCCTTCTCTAACAGTCCGCTCTTCATACCTGCCACATAAGGGTAGCACAGTTCGGGGTGACATCTTGCCCATGCCCACAACTCATCGGAACCACTGATCCTTGCCATTCACCTAAGTTCATTCTAAATATCCACTACTATTTCTTAGCCATTATAACTCATTACAGTAAAACCCAATGATGCCAAAATGTGTATTTGACATGCAAAATGTGAAAGCAGTGGATCCATTACTGATTTGCATAAAAATATCGATTTGCATTGACATCAAACCAAATTCTTCAATGGGATATACTAAATAAGTGGGTGGATTAGAAATAGTTTTCTCCATACCTTGGGTCGGCAAAATCCATAGCCACGTTATTTTTGGCCCAAGATAAATGGACTTTCGGTATCCCCTCAGCCTGGCAGATGACCTCAGCATTGCTGCTGCCATCGCCCCGACTTGCTACTTTGCTCCACTGCACCCCCTTCTGGATCTCAGGCTTAACTAGAGGAATGGGGAAAAGCTGTAGAGCACCACATCATGGTAATGTATTAATTACCTCTGGATGTTAAATTACTCACAGCGTACAACAAGCTGGACCTCTGCACTTGCAGAGGGTCCAATGCCATTGTCGACTGTGCACTTATAGCTCCCGCTATGGGAACGGGTAACCTCAGCAATGGTGAGCCAACCAGTGTCTTCATCTTCATCCTGCAAACCAAGTTCTTCTTCTTCCTCTCCCTGAAATACACAGAGCAAGATTCTGATAATACTCAGTCACCCGAAGAACACAGCTCCAATGAACCTTGTGCTTAAAAGTGAGAGAATTACTTAATCCAAGACGGCATTGACAAACACTCCCTTTCGTAACACTGTTTTAATGAAACCTATTCTTCTTCCTTTGAGCATAGAAGAAAGAAAGTGGGAGAATGAGGAATTGTCAGGGCAATGAAAGGTTGAATGTTTCTGTTTGTAGAAGAATGGGTGGTAAACAGGGGGGAGTTTAAAATACCATCAGTGAAAAAGATGGGATGCTTGGAATGACAGAAAATCTCACCAGCCACTCCCAGGAGAACATGCCCAAGATCAGGGGGTTGGCGTCAGCCTTGCACACCAGGTTAGCTGTCTGGCCCAAATCCACATAGACTGGATCAGTCACTATCCTCACACTGGGGGCATCTAGGAACAAAGTCAATTACAAAAATAAAGAATAACTATCTGCCTAGAGTGTTGAAATACAGGTATAAATTTGAGAAAAGGTGCTGCACACAGTGGTGCTTTGGAGGATCCAAAGCTACCTTGGTCCCCAAATATTTGTCTTAAACATTTGACAAGCTTCAACAATCTAAATAACCTCATGTGTACTTCGTAAAATGTTCTACATTATAAGCACACGCAAAATTTACCCTGCATGGTATTTGGAACATTCTGAAATTAATGTGCTGCACTCATCATGAGGGCATTTTATGGGGCACATAGCACATGGCAAAGAGGAAATTAATAGTGGCACATTATTCATTGCCATGTGGAAACTGGGTAGCTTATGCATGTCCCCATCTTTCCCTCCATTAGACACACAAACATATACAGGTGAGTGCAAGTTTTGGAGTCAGAGTACAAGGTCAGCGAGCATGCAGCACTGGGGTTAAGGGCCTTGATCAAGGGCCCAAAGCTGGAATAACTCCATCATTTGATTTGAACCAATGACCTTCCAATCTCAGCCATTAACTCCCAGAGCCACACAGCATGCCCACTACCTCTTTTTATGCATGCCTTACACTGGACATCCAAGGTGAGGGTGATGTTGCTCTGTCCCTCTGTATTGTTACAGTTGATATTGTACTGTCCAGCATCCTTCCTAGTCACATTCCAGATCTCCAGGCCCTCTCTCCAGTGATAGTGATGCTTTTTGTCTTTCCCTGGATATAAGGATAGTGACAATTCCAGCAACATCCTTGTTAATGTGCATCAGGAACTGGCCCCATAAATGACTGAGAGGCCAGCCACTCCCTGAACAACACGTGTAGGGGAGAGTATGGGCAATAAGTAGGGGTCTAACAATTCTCACATGTATTTTTTTTTTTTTTTTGGGGGGGGGGGGAGAGTAAGTAAAAAAAAGACGGTTAACAGTTTCTGGATTTTAATCACCAACAGTTTGAAACACTAAAGTGGGTTTCCCTACCGACACTAGCCTGGGTGTGATCATTCCGTCATCACTGGACCAAAACACCCATCACTGGTACTACAAATCCAAGACTGCACAGCCATAGGTGGTACGTCAATCAAGGCCAACAAGCTAGCTCCCCCTCCTGCCTTTTAGGACACTTTTCCCCCTCACCAGCTACTGTACTTTTGGTACTTCCAAGAAAGAACCAAAAGGATGGTACTTCAACATGTGGTTTTTCTACTGGCATAAAAACTGGGGGCACCGAATGGCATCACAAAACGAGCTGGAGTACTGTACTGAATTTGAAAAATATCTGTAATATATTATAGGGTTGGATAATGGGTGATATTAATATCAACATCAAATGCACATGCGATTCTTACATTATTAGTAGCTAGATATACTATATACTTTATGGACATTTTAATGCTGGAAGTTTGGCCAAAACATTTTACTCTGTCATAGGCAAGTTTTGTCATTTTAATGATTTAATGTTTATCCCCGCTGCTTGGTCAATTTAAGACTGCCTTTCGATCAATATTGACCTGGTTTGGCTGTCAAATTCAACCCAGTTCTTAATTTCAGCCTCCTCTGTGATTGAGTTAAATAGAATAATAATTGTATGATTTACATGAGTTATCATGTTAATTGGGAAATGTAAGATTAAATTTATAATGAGAACTCAACAGGATGCACCTGCAGCAGTGGCAGTGAGTTGGGGTTGGCAGGTCGCCGTGCCGGAACTGCAGCATGAGATCATGAACGTTTATATCGCGGTTTCGGGCTTGGTTTCAGAACCATTACAGCAATAGGGTTAAGTGTGTGAAACTTCTTTTTACAACTGCCTCCTGTATTTAATGAATACCTGCATTTGTTTCTCAAGTTAAAATGATTGTTAATACAGTAATGGAATCATGGATCCATTGTGTTATATTGAAAGGACTGGAATTTTCATTTAGGCTGCATACATTAAAATGTAATGAGGACTCCATCTGGCAGATGGTTGTCTGTTGATATGTCCTGTTGATAAATCAGAGATGTTTCCTACTAGGAGTGTAATGATATACTCAGCCCATGAGACAAGACACGATATTGGCTTCACGAGAATGAGAGGAGACGATATTTTAACAATATTTTAAGGAAAACTTCAAAGAGAAAATATATTACTGGAAAGCAGCCTTTTATTTGATTAACTGGAAAGAAAAAATGCTAAATAATGCAGATGTATGATGAAATGTGTTAAATAATCACCATCTTCATATGCAGTACAGAACAGAACAAATATCTAGCACCATAAAATATTTCACCACAAACTCAAACGACAGGCTTCTCTCTTATTTGACTTCTCAATTGAACATAAAATAGAATATCAGTAAAACAATATAAATAACAAACATAAAACCTTTTAAATGTTGTCTTCACTGGTGCGGTGGATTTAAGTAAAGAGCAATGATGGTGCTGCAAATGTCTTTGCATATTAGTTCCATTAGCTGCTATGTACAGCATTATTTTCCTACAGTGCTAACAGATGGTTCGTATTTCACCCTTTCGCCATTTATTTTTTCCACCCGATGCCCAAAATCCTGTCACGCAAAAGCTTTAAAAGTGTCTGGGGAATCTACTATGGTAATTTCTTCAGACACCAACATGCCTTCACCACCTTATTTGCAGTGCCTTCTCGAGACCGCTTTTCACTCCGACGAGAAACCTCATCATGTTGTAATATCGCGAAATCTCATGTCATAAGATCCCGTTACATCCCTACTTCCTACCTTTCAGCAGCTCCTTGCCCAGAAAGGTCCAGACACAGTCAATATCATGTGGATTGGCAGAGACCATCAGTGGCAGGTGTATTGCATCATCCTCCTTTGCTTGGAATAGTATAGGCTGGTTTGGGTCAAATTCAGGGGGGTCTGAAAAACACAAAGACACAAGAATTTTTTTCACAATAAACTAAAGCAGCTTGCACAACCAATCATACACTGACATTACAATGAAATACAAGTCAATGCACAAAGTATCTAAGCTATCTACTGCCACAAACTCACACAGAATTGTTCAGTCATAGATCGGTGCACATGTATGCAGCAACCCAAAACCACACAGTCACAATTACAAGGCACTCACAAAGCACAGTGAGCCTGAAGAACGTGTTAACCCCTTCAGACAAGAGGACGCTGAAGGCTTGACAGGTGACCCTTAAGCCGTTATGGTGGGAGTAGAGTAGAAGCGACAGCACACTGCGTACAGATACACCCCCATATTCAGCCTTGGTGAGGGCCTGGTCCACCCCATTCAGCCTTGTGAGACAAATAGACATTATAATCAAATTGCTCCTCCAAATTTCAGCACTACCGCAGACTTCATTATAATGAACAGTTTTCAAACTATTAGTATTAGCATATGGTAAAAGATACCAAAATCACACTAGGTACACCTTATTTTAAAATGGAATCTGGTACAGAGTACATTAGAACTAATTAGAACAATCCAATTACTGTTCTTCAGCAGTTCTTTAAATAAAAACAAATGTGATTTCCTGCCCAAAAATATTTCTCACTTCTGAGGTCCAAGGTTCCAAGAGATGTTTGCCTTGGGGTTACTGCTGCCTGTGACGCATTCCAAGGTCAGCTCCTGCCCACTGCGCACCTCTTTCTGTTTGGCCACAATCTTCACGCTGATGGCTGGGACTGGAAGCACAGAAACAGCGGTCATGACGAAAAGTCCCTTTTTTCAGATGAATAATCCTTCCAGCATTTTTTCATAACTACTTATCCAGTGCAGAGTTATGGAAGCTCAAGGCACAATGCACAGACTGCTCCAGATGGGATGCCAGGTCATAGCAGAAACCCCAGTTCACCTAAACTGTGGAAGAAACCCCACAGAGAAAACATACAAGCTTCGCACACATTGCTACAAGCACCCAGAGCTCTGGAGGTAAGACGATAGAATAAATACAGTTCATTAGGGGCACAAAACAGTGCACAAAAAAGTTCTTTCTGAACTGTCCGGTAACTGGTAAAATATTGAGATTTATACCACGGCTTTGGTAAATATTTTATTCTTATTGATTCCAGAGATGTCAAGCGGTGCTGATTTTTATCTAACTACACAGGTAGTCCTGGCAGCCTAATAGCAGTTTTATATTAATGCATTTACATGATGTATTAGATATGTTAATATAAAAATCTACATGATTTTAACTCATAAATAAGCAATCATTCTTTCAGAATAATTTTCATCGATTTTCGGTGTCTGTCTGTTGACAGTGTTGATGGTAACTTAACATATTTAACAGGTGGAAATTAGTGGGAGAACATTTTAAAATGAATTTGAGGAAGCACTTCTTTAAACAGTAGAGTGTAGTTAGAGTATGGAATACTCTTCCTGCCAGTGTAGTGGAAGGTAAAACCCTGGATTCCTTTAAGTCAGAGCTTGATAAGATTTAAGAGTTAAGTTCTCCCCAAATGAGCTTGATGGGCCGAATGGCCTCTCGTTTGTAAATTTCTCATGTTCTTATTTTCAGCTTCCAGTCAGTCTGTACTTATAGGGACTAGACTTTCAAGAGCACATTGGAAGATTAAATGCTATAAACTGAAATATATATTTTTTTCTGAAGAATTACTCATGACAAGTCTACTTTATCATTTGTTTTTTTTTTGTTCATTAGCCATGACATAAGCGTGATAAACCACTTCATTGTTCATTATGTTGTTTTTTTTAGTCTTTCCATTAATATTTCACATACATACCTCATAGAACACAAAAACCATGCAGCTGAAAAACATGACATACTAAATGCCAACAGTAAATGTCGTGCTAGTACTTTAAATTCCAACTCATATTTGCAGACAGAAATTTAAACAATCTTTGACATAGTCTTACAAAGTACGTGCAGCTTTGTCTCGACTGAAAGAACTTTTGTTGCCTCATTGGTGGCGTCACAGCGGTAGGTGGCCATGTTGTCACTGGGCTGAAGAACAAGAATCAGCTCGCGGGACACGCCCTTCTCTGACATCACTGGCTTCTCGGAGTCCCGGATGGCTTTACCATCCTGACAGAGTGACAATGAGATTATTATGGTAATTATTATGGTACCTCTATAAAATCTGGTGTAAGACTTCCAGCATTTATAAATTACGACTAGATTTTATCCTCTTGAGACCCAAGGAAAAAAGTGTCCTTCAGTTTTAGGTTAATTGTGATTTTCTATGTCTTTGGAGGAAGTAAGACATCTTTTTCAAATTTATTTTTATTTTTAATTTCACAGCATGTCCTCTTTAGTATACAACAGAAATAAATATGTTTCCTTACATTAGTGAAAAGATGTATGCAAAAACAAAATATCCACTGAAATGGACATATATGAATGGGTGGGGTCTCAGGAGGTTATTCAAATAAATCTGAAATAGCATTCCAAACTAAAGGTAGCATGATCCATGCAAATTTTTACCAGTGCTAAGTCTCTTTCAAAATGCAATCCAAACACTCAAGCATAAATGTTGAAATAAATTCACAGATGCAAAATCCTAAACTCACAACAGGCAGTTTGGCAAAGTTCAATGTTTACTCTCGAACCTTGAGCCAAGTCAAGCGGCCAGGGGGGCTTCCACCAGTAGAAAAACATATGAATCTAACTGTAGTCCCTGAGTGCAGAGGGACCCCATCAGGAGGACCTTCAATCCAAACCTTCTGAGGAGGGTCTGAGAGATACATCACAATGACTCAGAGCAAACGGTCACCAAAACAGACCAAATGGAACATGAAAGAGGAAGTAAAAAGATAAAAAGAGAATTAGGGACTAGGGGTGGTGGAGAGGGAAGTGAAAGTAAAATTTTTAGAACTAAAGCAGGAGCTAAAAAATGGGAAACAGGTACTGTATAAAATTAGATTAACAGAGACAAATGCAAAAATACTTACACATCTGAATATTGAACAGTTCAACTGGAAAATTCTGTTGAGCTATGGTTATTGGCCATAGGATGTGCCTATAGATTTCTGTTATTCATAGCTAAGCTTGAATAAACAAGAATTTAAGTAAATGTGTAAATTTCAGATCAGAAAGATGAGAATACACATGTGGAATTACTTCCATTGTTTTGTATGTATAATAAGTCCATCTGCACGTCTACTGTAATTGCTTATCCAATCCAGCATCAGGGTGAGCCTGGACCTCCTCTCAGGAAACAGAGGGTTCCATGTACTCTAGGAGCTATTGGCTCTTCTCAGTGTAACATATTTGACTTTTATAATGTGATGAATCATAGTTTCCCATTTATCATGGACTGCTGGCACATTTCTTGCATGCACTTGTTTGCCTATGGGAATGTGAGAGTCCCGGGCTTACAGAACACTTGCAGGGGGTTGGAAAGTATTTTGGAGTAGCGGGTTCCTCTGTTGAAGGCTTCACAGGTAAGCGGCAGCCCATTTTCCTCTTGGGAGACTGTGTGGGTCAGGTTGGACATGGTCACCATGCCCCCATTACGTCCCTTGAATTGGGACACCAGGTAAGTAAGCTTTAGGCCTGACTACTGGGTTAGCATGTTAACTAAACACAGCACCACCTACTGGTGTGGAAAAGCACCTGCCGCAGTAATCGAACAAATCTTCCATAAAGCTTTATGGAAGATATCTGTATCTTTTAAAACTATAATCATCTGATTTTCAGAGTACATCAAGGTGTGGGACACAGAATGTTGCGTCATATCTCAGACACTGACATTATGTTGTTCTATATTTGCAGGTATTCTAAAATAACTTTCCTTTTTATGTAAAAATACATGACATACAGTTAAATTGTTTGTGCAAATTAGTTTACATCCTGGGCACTAAAAGATATATTTAATTTTTGTTTTATTTTATACTTGTTCTTTTTACCACACCCCGCTCCCTGTCCCTCTATGGATTGTACATGCAATTATCTGAGTATAAACAGCGTTTTGATCTTGTTAAGGATCGTTGTATAGTGTAGACAAAAACAGCTCACCTCAGTGTACGTGACCACAGTCTGATTGAGCTCGCGAAAGCCCAGCCACCAGCGGATATTAACTGGAGGGTTACTGGATGTTGTGTAGCAGGACAAGGTCACTGTTTTGCCAGCTATTGCCTTGGAAGATCCCAGCACCTTCACCTCTGCTGGCTCAACTGTGAGCAGGAGAGGAGAAGCCAGAGTGTGCGGTTAGAGTGCCTTAGAGGTAAAGACATGCACATTGGGTTACTTAGTCTTCCCCAAGCACATCATATCACGAAGGCACACAGTAGAGTATCTGTTGTACATAAAACCACATTCAGACGCTCCTCTACTTACGAACTTTCAGACATACGAACAAAGATGACTGTAAATCCAAATTATGTTAACTGGGCTCCTGTTTCCTGTCCACACCATCAATTTTTTTTTTTTCCGTGTGCCAATTCCGCCTAGCACAACTTCTGGCCGCTGCTACTGCCACGCAGCAGCCTAAAGTGCGTACTCCCAACATCCTAGTTATTTGTACTTGCATATACCCCGACTTACGAACATTTCAAATTACGAATGGCCGTTCGGAGCATATCTCATTCGTAAGTGGAGGAGTGTCTGTACACACACACACACACACACGCACGCACACACAAACACTTTGTATATATATATAAGTGTTTGTGTGTGTGTAGACCCTGGGAAAAAAGTAGCCATGCAATGCATTAACCATGCAACCCTGCATGGTTCCAATAGGAGAAGGTAGGCAGTGGACTCACACAGGACAATAAGTCTGCGGAGCAGCACCAAAGGCTGTGGGGACACCTGGTTGACACTCTCACAGCGCAGCTCGGCGTGGTTATCCTCCGGTTTCACCTGCAGTATTAGGATGCTGCTAGCCTTGCGAGAGAACGTGTCAACTTCCCAACTGGTGGATAATACTTCCCCATTCTGGGTGGGGATGATTGAGGGCCAGTATTGGGAGGAACACAAAGCCAGAGAGAAAAAGTGAGGAGCAAAGTTCACAGCTGTAACTTCAGACTAAACTGCAAATCTCATCTCAGTTCATTTAATCTGCTTAATAACCTATGCCTTTCTGAATGTTGATATGCTGAACTAATCTTAAAAGGTAACCAAATGTCTTTAAAATCCTAATCCTGCTCAAATACTATCATTGTCATTGA
Organism: Cyphomyrus plagiostoma; assembly: GCA_019775915.2. Taxonomy (NCBI): domain Eukaryota; kingdom Metazoa; phylum Chordata; class Actinopteri; order Osteoglossiformes; family Mormyridae; genus Cyphomyrus; species Cyphomyrus plagiostoma. The sequence goes on along the minus strand of JABFEA020000138.1, from coordinate 21,871,201 downwards.
AACATTACCAGCAGCCTGCTGCTGAAAGAGATGCTTCACAGTATGATAGGTTATGCCCTCAGACAATAAGACAAGTCATGGCATGATCCTTCTTGCTGACCTTGATCCAGTGCAGCATGGCTAGTGGGTTTCCTCCATGAGAAATGCACACCAGTTTAAGACTGGTCCCAGCTGGCACCGTTTCTGTGTCCAGTCCCTCTAACACTGGAGGCTGAGGGGGGACTGAGAGGCATATGAAAATTACAGGAAAAACAGGAAAAACCCACATGAATAGTCCTGAACATAACTTAATATGTCAGGATGCCATCACTAAATTACACACATTATACATGACTCTTGGCAAGCCTTTAATTGAAACACCAAAAGACTCACCCCCTGCCTGAAGCCCCATATGAACAAATGACAAATATCTGAAGAATAATGCAAGACAAATCCCAGCCAATGAATAAAAGATGTACAATAAAACACTTTAACGTGTGGTGGCTATTTTATTGCTGCAATCAGTCAAGGAGGCATCACAATACTGAGGCCAGTGTAACAGACTAGAAAGGCATCAGATGTTATACTCAGCATGCCAGATTAAGAGGATTGCTAAGTGCCCCAGTCCTGCTCTAGGCATGTAAGAAGAGGTGGAGTGGGAGAAAATCCTTACAGTATACATTCATGATGATGGAGGTCTCCAGGGAACGTGATAAGACGGGATGCTTCACTCGACACACCACCTGCTGTCCGTTGTCTGAGCTCTGGGCAACAAACCTGGAAGCAGGATCCTTAGTCAAACCAGCCCAATTTAATAGCCTTAAAGAACCTTGCCACAGGTCATCTCCACATTTCACTATAACCCCCTGAGACCCCACCCATTCATTTATGTCCATTGTAGTGGACATTTTATTTTTGCATCTATCTTTTCCCTGATGTTAAGAAACACTGTTATACACTGAAGAGGACATGCTGTGAAATTAAAAATAAAAATAAATTTGAAAAAAATCTAAATTGTAAGATGTCTTATTTCCTCCAAAGAATTTTTTTCCGTGAGTCTCAGGAGGATATAGTTGATAAAAGCTAGATATTTTACCACGAGGATATTCTGCTATCCCTCATGGTGAAAGGTTACACCCTAAGCAGGGCCAACCTGCTCAGTTGGTGACAGGGGCGATCGCTTAGGGGTGCCATGTGATTAAAGGGAGCAAAAGAGTGAGTGAAAAAAATCTGAAAAATTGACGGTAGTTACATGACATCGCGGTTATTTACACTAGTTTTAATTTTACACTCCTTTTCTTGTGAAACAGATGCTAGCTAGGTAGCTAGGAGCTAGATACCCTGTGCTACTGAAATATTTTAAATATAAATAGGGGGTCAGAACACCCAGGGAACACCCAGGCCCAAGCATATATCAATAAAGGTCTGATAAGAAAGCACATCTTAGATTTGGTTATTATATTACTATCCACCCTTTTTCCATAACCAATTAAATGCAGGGTCATGGTGAGTGTAGGGCCTATCCCAGCAAGGCCAGAGCACTGGGTGTGGGACTTCCTGGATGCCCATCCATCACAGGGCACACAGTCACACACACCACAAGACTATGAACAAGTGAGACTGAGGCAGATAAATCATAGAGGTATGATTCAAACCCCAATACTTCAATCCATCATGTCACCTACAGAAACATGATCTTCAGTAAAATTGAATTAATTAAATTATTTGAATTTAAAAATTAGCAATTAATCAATTTAATGGATAATTTTAATTAACATTTAAAGAGGCCCTATTATGCTTTTCTGTTTTTACCCTTTCCTTTAGTGTGTTATATAACCTATATAGCCTTATGTGCATGTACATGGTCTCCAAAGTCTTAAAGCCCAAAGTACTCACCAAAGGGTGTATTTCTCACCACAGAAACCACTCTTCTCTAATCTGCTTGAAATGCCTCATTAGAATTCCAGTCCTTACTTACGTGACACAGTGAGGAAAAATCATATCATAATCCTTATTGGCTGCCTACCTGTAAGCTTGGCACACTCTCAGAAACCTGCAGCCTGCTCAGCAACTTTTCCCAACAAGGGCGGAACATTTAGGGCAAGCTAACCAATCAGACAAGCTGATCAATCAGAGCACAATGGGCTCTACCAGAGTGTTTTAGAGTTATAGATAGAGTGAATAGAGATGTACAGTATAAGAAAAATAATACGCTTTTGGAACATCAAAGCATGTAAATCTATTGTAGTAGACCCTAAAAGTAAAAATATGAACAAAGAAAATGAGGATAATAAGACCTCATTAACAATAAATCGATTAAATTAATCATCAACCTGTTTCATAAGCTCCACTTAAGAAGACAAGTCAGACATCATAAAATACATGGAATTCAGCTTTAATTTTCCCTTGTAGATTCACTCTAAGTCAGTTATTTTATTCTAGCTTATGCAAGCTCTGAAAAATTTCCTCCTGCACTTTAATGCACTTTGCCTTGGTGTTACAAACTGCGAACTGTGCATGAAATAAGGGAAAAGCATCTTGAATACACCCTGCTAAAGTTCCACAAAAATATGCAGTTAGGAAGTTGTAGCATGAAGCAGTGAAACGCCCACACACATCACCATGGCCTCTGTATTCTCCAACTTATTCTCTGAGCCAGACATGGGGACAGAATCTGCTCCTGTCATCTCCACTCCATCTGCGTGGAGAGACACAGGAAGAAAAATGACATGTACTACATATACTCCTGTAAGCTAATTTTTCCAAGAATTAATAATATTGCTTTAACCTCTTACTTTGAATGGATCATTCATTTATTTGAAATTTGGATACCTGCTTAAGCAAAGTAATGTTGCTTTCATCATTGAAAATTAAATGAAAATGAGAACAAATGGCACTGGAAGACATCAGAGACTAGAACAGTGTGTAATGTTTGGAAAAGTCTATTTCGTAAATGTTAGTTAAAATTAGCTCACTTTCACTAATCTGAACCTATGATGTTGTCACATCCATGACAGAAACAGTGTAAGAATATAAAACAGTAGAATACATGAGATTACGGTTGACTGGGACAGGCACGTACCCTTGAACAGGATGACATCAGCAGCTGGCTTGGCATCTTTGGCAGTGCAGGTAACAATATACTCCTGTCCTGCTATCCAAGGTTCCTCTGTGTTAACCTCAATGATGAGCTTGGACGGGGGAACTGTAGTAGTAAGGCACAAAACTCAGCCTAAGATAGGTCTCTCAAATTTCTGTAAACAAGGCCTCTTATTGCATGGCCAAAGGTAACATCCCTAGTAAGATGCAGCGATGGCCACCAGAGGGGGCCCGTAAGCAACGTTGTAATAATCGAATCAAGTATTCGTGTGTCCCAGAGTTGGGACATATATTTGTATTACATATAGTTAACCGTAACACGTCGTAGGGATTAGGGGCGCAGGCTATCCGGAAAAACATTAACAAAACACAAACGTCAAGACAAAAGCATTAACAAATTTCATTTTTAAATGTTTAGTGCTTTCTTAATGTATTGCGGTTTTCAAGATTGAAGTACTCCGTGCCAAAGGGGCAGCATTCAACTCTAGACTTCGTGCTTCACATCAGTCTCTACGACAGCTGGTTAATTAGTGTCAACGTGCTACAAATTCAGAAAACAGTTACCGGACCAGCTTGTTAAATGGTTTTAGATTTAGATTGTTTATGAAAAAACCTAAACGTTATATTCTGAGAGCTTTGTCATAAACCGACAAAAAAATAATAAAACATATATTATAATTGAACGAATCGTTTCATATGGGACTATCTATTCCAGAGATATAGGCATACATTGTTTTTTGTCATTATTGTGAGATTTGTATTTGGAATAAATAAAGCGCATCTATACAGAATACTTGTTGTATATTGGCAAATAAGGAAGGAAGCCCACGCGCTGTTTTAATAAAACTTTGTTATATCACGCATGTACATTTTTACACGTTTAACAGAATACCACGCATTGCTAATTCTGCCTAAAAATACCAATATGTCTTTTTGTACGTATCGCCCAGCCCTAGGGAACACACACGTCGCTTAAATCATCCGAGATCAGATGCCTCGGGGGTGTTTTTCGTACGTAGATAATTCGTTTAGCCAGATGTAATTGCTGACGATTTAGCATGATCTTGGATTTGTCGGTTTTTCGAAACTCTTGCTGGATGTGTTCTCAGAGCTGCACATCCAAATCCTTAAACCTGCTCGGAGCAGTTAGGTTTGTTCTACGTAAACAATTAAGGATTAGCTCACACACTTAATCAGTGTGCGTGCATGGAAATCCGTTCACGAATGAGCGATCGGTGCACAAATAATAAGGGAATTTCAAATTGAGAGCTTTTTGTGCGATTGGCAAGATCCTTTATTGCTGCCGAGTGATATTCTTTTCGAAAGATACCGTTTCAGCGGATGTGTTCTCATAGCAGCACATTCAAATCCAAATACAAACTTTTGTGAATAAATATTACGAAAATATCAATTGTCTTCCTAATAAATTGTGTTTTGTTGTTATTTCTAGTAGAACTCCAGCCATTCTTTGAGCTTCTCTATACCTTTATTTAAAGAATTATAATAAATAAATTATAAAATGTGTTTTTCTTCCTCAGAAGAGCAATGCATGAATCATTGCAGAAGCAAGTATGCGCTTTAATTGTTTTCTATTGTGAATAATATTGATGATTAATGAGTTATTAGGGGTCCGTTTTGGGGGAAATTTTTTAAATATATATCCTGCCATTGCGGCAGGATTGCTCTGGTATACTTTAGCACACAATGTTACTGGATCAAGTAAGTTCTCTCCATTCCAACCATATGTGATTTGTGTCTGTGCATTTTACCTATCCAAAGTTACAAGCCCCCCATAGGAGGTGTTTACTGAGGTAAACAGGATGGGTACGCATAAGCTACTATGGCTGAACAGGGAGGCCAAGACTGGGAGACACTAATATACCTGACTAAAAAGGGGGCAAATGCCTGGCAGCTGTGACGGGTTAACAGGAGGGCAGGAACAAGAGGTAAGACTAAAAAGCCCCAGGCTTGGCTTGTTTAGAGCCATGGCTGTGAGGAAACGTGGCGATCAGACAGGCGGGGTGGGATGGATGTGACTCTAACTACGTTAGCAACTTACATAGTTGGAACCATGCAACAGAATGGCTCCAACTATTTAAGGTGCCAAACAGAGTTTTGGGGAATTGCACCCTGGGTTGATTGTAGCTGTGATTTTTGTGTTCTGTCCAACATCAGGACCGAACCTTTCGCATTGCTTAGAGCCAAGAAGGAGTATTTTTTGTCTCACTCTTTAACAGAGCCCTAATTTTAGCACACAACAAATCGATATAAACAGGATTGTGTCATCCTATATCTTATTTTAAAAATATATCGATTTGCCACCCAGCCCTAATGGTCCATCTTGTACACAACCATGATCATCTGGTCGAATATTCCTCCGTGTGGCGCAGAGCACTTCCATTGTGAAAACCGCAACACACTAGGAAAACACAACACATTAAAAGAGCACAACGCATTAAAAAAAAAATAAATTGATGGTGTCTTGATGGTTTTGTGTCATCTTTATGTTTTTGCATCTTCTTAGTGTTTTTGAATTGCGTTAATGATGGCATGCTCTGGACCTTTAGGGCCACTGTAATCAACCGCTAACAGCAAAATAAGTATGAAAGCAGATTGGCTAAAATCACTGCATTAATGCTTCAGCAAGATGAACCGAACTCGGAAAGACTGATTGCTAAGGGAATGAATACCAACAAAAATGGCGCTACGCTTAGAATCAGAAAGCTATTGATTGCTACAACGTAACAGTTAACGACTGCAAACCAACTACTTGTGCTTTGGGGCAGCAGGTTTGTTTTTAAACAACTACAGATCTCACCTAATATCACAAGAATAGTTCGCATGGACAAAAAAAAGACTTTATTTCCTGTGTGGTGCTAATGAACTCCTCCATCGATGCTCTGATATCCAAATTGTTCAAGATATAATCATAAATTCATCTTTGACCCATTGTGAGATAATTAACATAACTATGTCTCTCTTTTATGAAAATTATAGGCATAGGCACGTTGCTGAACAATAATCTGACACTGCATTACTACCAACAACCAGGTGGGCTGAGTACTGAAGTACCCTCAGCACCCTACTTCCAGCGATACTAATCAAAGCAATAAACAAAGATTGATATAATATCAAATCGGAAGGTTTCATAATCCCTACCATTAATGCCTGTGCAGATTGTGGCAGACTTCATATTAGCTATTATGTAGTACTGCTTGCATTAGAAATGATCACAATAAATCTAAATTTATTGTACAAAACATAAAAATAAAACCAGTAAATTCATATTGTACACATTATATTTGTCTCTGTGTAATTACATCTAGTTAACTTGGATTTGAGTAGTCATGACTTGTGAATTCACTTAAGATGATGACAGCCTTCTGGAAACCTCCAGATCTGCCCCCCCCCCCACCCCCCCCCAAATACACCTGCAGACAATCACAAGTGTATTGCTGTGTATTGTGATCTTGCTCCCTCAGTCTATGCTTGGTCATTAAAGCCATTCTTCTGTGTTTGCTGCGCATGGGGCTACACAATGCTCTCCTGCATCTACTTAGCTTGGCAGTTTTTCTTTGGCTGGAGTACTCAAGGACTTCTTTGGTGATGGGCTGAGTTAACTTGAAGCATGTATTTGCTTTTGCCAATGCAGAAAATGCTTTCAGATTTACAGACTTCAGCAGACACTAGTGGACCATACGTTCAACTCTCTGACTTGGCTGGGCTTTATGTAGACTGATGATCTTTTGTTGAAAGACACAGTGTATCTAAAAGACTAACCTGGGGATTTATTTGTTTATTCTCTACCTTGCTGAGTTTTTGGGTTCATTACCATTTGTGAATTCCTTTTGTTTGGTGGGTTTCCACATATGTTCTTTGAAACAGGGCTATAATGTCTTAGACATTGCTTTCACTAAGCCCGGTACTCTACGAGTACCACTAGGGGGAGATGTTGTCATACTCAGCCAGCAGTGTTAGTTATTTCTTCACAGAGATGAAAATGATGCAGCTCAGGCTTAAAACTGATTTAGAGGAAGCAATTGGATCTCTCTGAATTGTCACTGCAGAACCCAAGGCAGATATAATAGGAAGCACTTCTTCTTAAACCATTAACTTTGTCATGCAGTTATTGACAGCCAGTGCACTTTCAATGGAGTCATCAGCTGTATGTCTCCAGACGATTTTATGGACTGCATTACTTGGCACAGAGGAAGTCTGCCAAAACCACAAAAATTATCCAAAATAAGAATTAATGATATAGTTCCACTCTGAAATTCAGACTGGACATCTTACTGTACCTCTTCTCCTTCTCCCCTTTCAAATGCATCCTGCTTCGTTTCAATTTTTTTTCCATTTTGTCTTGGTGTACCACTAACTTAAATAACCCTACTCTCTTTGCCCCCCCCCCTTCATTCATCTCCCCTATCTCCCCAACCATTCTCTTAAAAATGTTACCCTGTGTTTGTACCAACCTCTGCATTTCTCAGTCTGTCTCAGGCTCCTTCCATCCTGCCTCCTCTGTCTTCTCCCCCCCCCCCCCCCACACACACACACACACACACACACACTCACTGTAGTTGAGCTTTGCAGAATAACAGTGCGGGCTGTACAGCAACTCAGGTTGGCAAGCAGAGGCCCACAAATAAGAGGTGTTCTGGTGAGCCGTGGGAGAGGCGTATAATCCCACCTGAGCCCCTCACCTCATGGACTTAGATACACAAACCCTACAGCAGCCATTCAGGTGACAGACAGATAGTGAAAAGCAGCAGTGGGTTCATCAGACAAACACAGAGGAGTGGGTGGGTAGGGCTGAGCAGAGAGTGAGAGGATATTTGTAAACACAAAAACCCCATAAGCGATGAAAAACAACTGATGTGATGTGTAAATACAGATGGAAGTTAAAAAGCAAATAGCCAGAGCAGCTGCTGTTTAATCAACACATTTCAACAGCAACACATACACCACATATATGCAGACACATCACTCGTCAAATGGACTCATTTGTTGAAAAGATTATATAATATTAATGCATAGAAGGCCACAATTAAGCACATTTCAGACAGTATGAGGGGACAAAAAACTAATGCAGATATACAAAGTACAAAAAACCAAGAAACACTGAGACAGAAATACACTGGCATATGGATGAACAAAGACACACACGCTTATGCTCTATATCTGAGGGCTCAGGTGGGAAGCAGAGAGCCAGTGAATAAGGCACCTTTCTCTGATTCCTGTATTTCCCCAGTGCAGAACAGGGGAGGGGGCAGGTGTTTGCCAATGAAATACAGCTGTACTCATCTCCCATCTCCCATTTGGACATCATCAGCTCTCAGTAGCTTAACTACTCTTTGTCGACCTTAGATGACAGTTTCTGCTTTAGCAAAGAGATTCGTGACTGAAGCGCCAGCTCAGTGGCTCATTTTGATGATCGTGTCAATAAGGAGTTTCCTTTCTATTGGGTTGCAGCTTGGTTTTATTGCTTTCACACTAGGATTCTCCAGTTAGGATACTCAGAGAGCTTCCTTATGTGATGTAACTCCTACAACTTCGTATAGTTTTTCTATTAATCGAATATTTATAAGAGGCCCCCAAACATACTGATTATTTCTAATTATATATGTTATTTCAGCTAAATTACATATTGCTGTGTGACGCTGAAAAACCCAATAATAATATGGGTCCTTATTTCAGACAAGCCTACACTCAGAAATTTCTCAGGAATTTAAATTTGAAATTTAGAATATTCTGATCACTTTGTCTTTATATAATCTCTTGTCATTATGCATGTAACTCATAGGGTTGAAATTTGTTTAATCCATGAAAAAAACTAGAATAATCTATGACTTTGATGATTCCAGAATAATTCTGAACAGATCTTAGTACAAAATTTTGTTGAAACTAGCCAAAAGAGAGTATCCATCAAATGATTGCTTTGATGGACTGTGAGGGCGTACTTGATCTGGCTAGAGCAATAATCCTCGTTTAAAGCTCTGCAGGATTACAGGAAATGTAGGAGTAATGCCTCTCTTATAGGAATCTCTCCGTATTTCTCTTTGTTGGCTTACAGAGTAAGGTTATTGACATTTTTCCTCCCTCGTGGCTACTTTATGCCTCAGGTGATGTATCTTGAATTAGCAGGGCATAATACATCTCATATTGATGGGAGAATCCAGTTAGGAGCTTATGTTGATTTTTTTTCCTTCAGACTATGTGGAGGAATTATTTTATCATTACATTAATACAGAAAAAGGTGAATTTAATGTCAATTTTTGACACTGTAAGTGGTATGACAATGGAAAGCATTGAAAACCATCTGGGTATACTGAAGGCCTTCAGAACCAATGGCTGTGGACTCCTCAGAGAGGAGGCAAGTAGTAACCATATTTACCCAACCTTTGCTTGATTCTGCTCCTGCTTTAAGGAAGTACAATTGTTAGAGGTATAGGAGGATGAGTGCAGCTAATAACCTCCAAGTTTGGGAATCCTATGTGTCTGGAATTTGCATTTTCATCCAAGGGTAAGTTTTCTTCCTCTGTTGTCTCAAGTCATACAGACAGTAGATGTCTCTAAACCATCCATAGTGTGTGACAATGTATGTAAAATAGACTGGCATCCTGTTCAGGGTTTCTCTCTGCTTTGTGCACTATGCTTCCTGGGATAGGCTCCAGACTCTCTGTGGCTCCATATTAAGAGGTTGTAAGACAAAGATTTTTGAAGTTTGGCAGGCTAGGATGCTGTATCTGTGAGCAGAAGGGCGCCTTCCGAAATCCCATGGTCTGCAGTGTGATGTTAGCACTGGGACCCTGAGCAAGACCCTTAATCCCAATTGCTCCAGGAACTAACTCTGTCTTCTCGAAAACAAATGTACAGGGATAAATGCAATAAATAAACTGTAAATATTTACATTCCAAATACTTAACCTATCTGCTTAGAGCAGGGGTTGTCAAACTCCAGTCCGGGAGGTCTGGAACCCTGCACAGTTTTTGGCTTACCCTCATTTAACACACCTGATTCAACTCGTGCGAATTACCACACAGCTCTTGAGCTGGATCATTTGTGGTGGAACAGGGGAAGAACCAACCCACACAGGACTCTGCCCCCCCAGGACTGGAGTTTGACACCCCTGGCTTATATGAAAGTCATAATGGTTAATAAAATTTATAGTGGCTCGACTAGGCAAAAACCATGACCCTCCGAGATATTTACTGCTGAGAAATCCCCTTATATTCACTGCAATGCCAGGAAATGCAAACAATGCGTGCGACTCTGCACATCCGAAATCCTTTTCTTTGCACTGTGAAATCAGTTGGGCCAGTCTTTCTGGCCCTTATGTCTACTCATAAGCACGATCTAGCTACAGGTGCTACAGTGCTATATACGCAGCCTCTCTTTATGTATCATGATGTCCCCAACCGTGTGGAACACTGAGTCTCCCTCGGCCCTGTCAGTGATAGATGTGGGACTGAGTCCTGCTGTTCGAGTGGCTGGATAATAGGTTAGCACGCAGCCAGGCGGAGAGCAAGGAGAGGAGGGGCCGAGGAGGAGAAAGAGCTTCTGTTACTCTCCCTCAGTTTTATCCCTCTGTCTCTCGTAATGTCAGGAAAGACCGTTGTGCTCTCCTTGGGAAAGCAGACAAAGACCCATCCGTGTTGCTATGGCAACTGACCCCCCTCATATGTACACAGACTACGGAAATGCAGGCGAGAGAAAGAGAAGTTAACGAAGTGGAGCATCTTTAAAAGGGCATTTTTAAAAAGGGCTTCTTGCATACGGACTCTCTCCCACAAGAAAGTGAAGCATGAGGCGGAAAGAAACAGAGAATATCGGAGTATGATGTTTAACAGAAACTGACAACCAGTCACACGGCTACAAAAATTTTATGCAAGACTTCCCATTTACTCCTTTGCTCTTTTGATTATTTTTCCTTATTAGGTTAGATCAGCAGGGAGTGGCCAAGGCAATGTTATATTCAGTCTGACAACAAAACACGTACTAGCAAATAATTTTCCCAGCAATATAATGTACAGGGTTATGTCTATGTGATTCTGACCACAGGGCATATGGTGCTGCCAGGGGTTATGAAGGGTCTCTGGACAGAACTCTATCACTGACTGGGAAAAAGGAGTCAAACACCTGCCGTTTGCCATTTACCAGAAGATCTCTGAGTCAACAGCATGGCAGTGGCTTCAGTCTGTAGCCATTTGTTCACCATTTTAATATATTGATTTCATGTCACAACCCTAAAAAAATTAAATATTTTGCTGTTCAAACTCAGATTGCTCCACATTTGTATTATTTAACTGTTTTAAGAAATGCCTTCATATACATTTAAAACTTTAACCTCAACGTTATGGATCACACCTTTAACTTGTTAGATGCAGGAGAGCTGGTTTTGCTTACTCAGTACAGTGATCCACACAGTATGAGAGATGATTGGTCCACTGCTTTCAGACGGGCCCACTTGGCATTCATAAGGGGAATCGTCTTCCAAGGCAACCTTTTCAATCTGAAGATGGTACTCTCCTAAAGTAGATGGGGTGGAAGACAGAAAGAGGTGTTGTTGTGGCCAAAAGGTTAGCCTATTCTGTGGTCTATATGGTTTTCAATGCCCCAGTGCAGTAATGGAGACACTGTGCTGTTAAAATAGTGTCATCCTTCTGATGAGACATTAAACCAAGATCCTGCCTCTCTGAGGTCATAAAAGATCCCTGAGCATCTTTTGAAAGAGTGGGGTTTTTACTCCAATGCCGTAACTACCCACTGCGGCTTTTCAATTCTGGCCTCCTAATCATCCCCTATATCTAACTGGTGAATTCTCTCCCGCTCCTTCCCCATCTTAGCTACTGTGTGGTGAGCGTACTGGTGCAGAATGGTTCATCTAGGTGGGGGCTACACAGTGGTGGGGGTTGAAGTGGCTCCCCATTGCTTCTGTAAAGTGTTTTGGATGTCTTTAAAGCACTGCATAAATGTAATGTTCATTTACTCAATGTTCATTCAACCCTTGCTTCTACTATAGAAGTGAATATATGGTACTGTAAATCTGGATTATGAGAATATCTAGATTAATTTCCCTGGATACAAGCAATAAGTACAGTAATCATGCAATCCAAGCTTTTTTACCCTGCCTAACTATATATCCTTTAATTCCTGTACTCCCCAGAACCTGTACACTAGGAGGTATCATGAAAGAACAGTCTGAGAATCAGGAGCATAGCCAAATTCTGCCACAGAAATTTACATGACCAATTAGCAGAACAGATGCCTTTCTACAATTCTTTAATTCATTACATAATTAGCTCATCACTACTATCAGCACTATTCTCAGTTTTACATATCAAATTTCATTAGTATCTCACTCACAAAATCTGGAATACAGGAACATCGTTGCAGCCACTTTATATTGAACACCTGTATGTTCATGCGAATATCTAATCAGCTGATCATATGGTAGCTGTGTAACACATAAAGTCATGCAGACACCAGTTAAGTGCTTCAGTTAATGGCCAAATTACAAATCAGAATGGAGGAAAATGAGATCTAAGTGATTTGACTGTAGCATGGTTGTTGGTGCCAAACAGGGTGGTCTGAGTATTTCAGAACATGCTGATCTCCAGGGATTTTCGTGCTCTAGGGATTACATGGAATGGTGCAATAAACAAACAACATCCAGAGAACAGCAGTTCTGTTAGCGGAAATGTCTTGTTTGTGAGAAGAGAGGTTAGAGGAGAATGGCCACACAAGTTCAAGCTGACAGGAAGGATACAGTGTCTGAAATAACCGTCCTCTACCACAGTTGTGAGCAGAAGAGCATCTCTGAAAACATATCATGTCAGACCATGAGGTGAATGGGCTACAATAGCAGAAGACTACATCCTGTCAGTTAAGTACATTCTCACTGGAACTGGACAAGTTGAAGACTGGAAAAACTATCAACTGGTCCAATTAATCTTGAGTTCTGCTATAACATGCAAATATAAGAGTTATACTCTGGCATAAACAAACATGAATCCATAGCTTTCCTTGTTTCAGGCTGGTAATGGTGGTGTAATGATGTAGGCAATGTTTTCTTGGCACATATTGGGCACTCTAATATCAACCAAGCATTGCTTAAATTCCATGGCTTATTCCAGTATTGTTTCTGACCATGTGCATCCCTTTATGGCCACAATTTACTCCTCTTCTAATAATTGCTTCCAGAAGGATAATGTGCCATATCAGAAAGTCATCTCTAACTGCTTCCATGAACATGACAATGAATTTAGTGCACTTCAGTGGTCTCCCAGGTCAACAGATCTGAATGTAACAGAGCATCTTTGGGATGTGATGGAACATGAGATTTTACAGCATCAATGTGCAGCAAATAAATGTGCAGGAAAAATGTGACACAATGTCAAATGGAGCAGAATCTCAAAGGTGGGGATCTTGAACCTTATTTACAGTGAAAGACACTTCTATTCCTTCTTAGCTACATGGTTATATCAACCAGGGAGGTGGCAAACAAGAAACTGACTCAACCAGAATCATCAACCAGATTAATTCTCCTTTCATTCAAGGTGGAATTCCTTATAATGTAGCAGTGTCCACATGTATAAGCTAAACTGAGAAAAATATGAATTTAACATAATTTAGCCTATTTCTGAAATGTTATGGGGAGCTATTGGCTCCATGTGAGCTACTAGTAGTTCACAGTCAAAGTGCTCTAAGAACTGTGTTGAGTGCATGTCACAAAGAATTCAGGTTGTTCTGAATGGGGTCCTACCCAGTATTTGAAAATAATTCCTAACAATGTGGCTGGTGAATATGCATAAAATAAAAACCACAAGATTAAATGCTATATAATGAGCAGATATTCGAGGGGTTCAGCAATGTGTCAGGAACTCGGTGCCACTTATTTCCCAGTTTTCCTTTCCTCCAGTTTCTCACCTTTCTCCTCGTTGCCAACCATGCTGTATCGGGGGAAGCCAGGAAGACTGCGCTGGGGCCCCAAAAGAAGTCCATCCTTGACCCACTGCACTACACCAGAGGGCCTCAAAATGGCACACTTCAACACCACTGTGGCCCCCACTTTCTGGGTTATATTCTTGGGCTGAGTCCTGAAGGCTTGCTGAGAGCACACCGCTGTGGGAGCATGGCGTCAGTGTACGGCAGCAGATAAACAATCAGTGTATACAGCACTGAAATGGTACATTATCTTAATTGGAAATTACATCCACACAGCAGCAGGCTGTCAGTGTTAACATGTTAACATGTGCAATTAATTTTAAAAAGAATAACACGTTATTATTTTTAAATTGTGCTAACGTACAGCTTACAGCAGAGCCTTGATTGGGGTCAGGACAATGCATTTATCAAGTTTTTTGTACCACGTAGTTTATTTCAGCCAAGAAGCCCAATTTACACAGCGCATGCACGAGGACACTTGTTTTATGTTGTTGATTTACATCAGTTTATAAAGTCAGATAACAAGAAAACAATGAAGATCCTTTAATGACAAAATGAAGTCCTTTGCTTTTTATTGCTCATTATAAGACACATTAGGAATCTTTTAGATGCTGAATTTGACTCCACCATTGGGAACAGAGAGCGCATAAAACTTAAAGGTATTCATGAGAATATTAAAAAAAAACATAAACATAGAAACATTATTGTCAATTCTGCCGCTTAGTCCATTTTTCATTTTGAAAAATGTAAATTGCACATAAATTTTGGTCTGAAAACTATGTGCAGATTACGGTGCCTCATTAACAATGATTCTGGCCATATATTTTATCCATAAGTGCAAATTTGTTGAACATAATGCTGTATATAAAAACTAAATGTATTTTCAACAAATTGCAACGTGACCGAATATGTGATTAATCATGATTAAGAAAATTAATCTACCAACACGTACAATATAAATTAATCAACCAACATGTGCTAGGTCAATGAAATATTATTGTAAGTTGCTTTGTGTTGTTGCCAATGCTAACTTTTCTTTCCCCACAGTATTGATTGGTTGATTTATTTTATCTTACCTGACAGGTGAATGAAAGAGAGAAAGAAGGACCAGCAAACGTGCAACATGCCTGAACGATTAACCAATCACAGACCTGGAACGTAAAACAATCTTTCACAGAGTACATGGATATTAAGAACATCCAAGTCACAGTTTTATAGTTTCTCTAACAGGTCAGAAACAAAGAAATTGAGATTAGGTGTTTTAAGATTACTGGACTGGAATCAATATATGATTTTCTCAATTGAAACTAAGGCTGTTTCTCAGTACATTAAATAAATTAAATGCGGCAATTCTTTTGGCAATGACCTTCAACTGATTAGATGCAGCTTATAATGGGCTTTGATTTCTTTTTATTATGTGTATGCTGCTATGCTCAAATATTTGTTCTACAGAATACAGGACACTTTGAACATACTGACTAAAGTTTGCCTGCATGATACCAAGCACTCACTTCTGAATTCTAAAGGCTTCTGGTGGTGTAAGTGGTAGGTGAAATGTGTGTAAAGAAGCCTACAAGTGGGATGACTCAGCACTTTTTTATTCTTAATGAGAGAAGCTGAGCCTTCCCTGACCTCTGTGACCTAAAGAGCGAAAGAAAAATTGGATCCTTAATTACTTGAAAAATACCATCACTTCAGAGCAGAGAATTAATTAGATTTTTTTTTTGGTTATTTTTTCTTTTAGAAGATGTTTTTGCTGGTAGCATACCCCTAGGATTTAACATGAACATACAAACATACTGTATATGTGGTGAGAGGCCCGTAAACACGTAGAAACACACCCAAGTAGCTTGAGAGTAAAAGTGAACCCACATTCAAACATTATGTGAAACATAATAATTACTGTAGAATAGCAGTAGAAAAATGACACAAATGTCTATGTAAGTAGAACAGCATCCTTGTCTTTCACTTGTCTGTTTACTGCTGAACGATCTATATTTGTCTTTCCTTATGTTATAATTTAAAATTGTGAGTTCAGGCATAAGATAAAAGCTTTATTTTTTACTCAGTCCTCTTTCAAAATATTTTGAATATTAATCTCAGTATTTGAAAGGGTCCCTTACTAGGACATTTAAAAGTAGAGTCATTTAAAAATGCCATATTAGGTGAATCTTAATAGATTCCTTTAGTATAACATCAAATGGCTTAGTTAGCATTGAAATACCATGAAATCACAAAACTTGCAGAAAATAATTTTAAGTACTCCCAACCATGGAAAGAGTGTGTACACCTTCATCTTATAACCCTTCAAAACCATAAAAAATAAGATACTTATGTTCTGTACACTTATTTTGGTAAACAAAAGGAAAGTTTGTTTTCAGTTTCTGCCAAACAGTGTTGAAAAATCCCCCACAGAGGCTTGTTCCTTCCAGATGTTTAATTATGCACCTATCTACTTGTTTCATGTCACTTTATTGGTATCCGTGATGGATCTGCATACCTTAGTACAAAAAATGTTGCTCTTAACAAATAAAAAGTTAAAACAAGAGAGAATTCCAATGATTATTTTGGGAATTTCCATAAGCCTGAAGGCATGCCACCATGAAATTTGGCATTTTCTCAGGTGTGCAATGGTATGGCACAACATCAAGCTTAACTTCTAGCATGAATGTCACAAAATCCAAGAGGGGCTAAATCATCAACACTTGGTCAAAGTAATTTAAAATCACTGTGCCCCTGAAATTCAATTGTGTAAGTGTGCGTGAAGGAAAACAGCTCTTGCACCAACCCACAATCCATACTGTCAATACCACCTTTGAAAAAAGAACATTTTTTGATGTGTATAAGAGAAAGGAGGCCATACCTGGGTACAGGTCTGTTGAGGAGCCCCTGTTCTCCACAGTGCTGCTTCTCTTGGGGAAGTAAGTGGAATCCTGCTCTCTCTCTCCCTCAAGTAAAATATATCAAATGGACATTGAGCACATGACAACAGAAAACAGCTGACAATGAAAAAACTCCCTTCCTCCTTAAAACACATCAGTGCAGGAATGGAGAAGTTATTTTGTTAACTTTTTTCTTTGTTATTATTCAAATCTAACCAAAATGAAAAACCCAGAAAATGCAACTCTTATCCTCTGACTTCTTTCTTTGTCAGACCGCAGTATGCAGTTCAGTGAGTTCAATTTTTTTGATGGGAATATGAAGTCTGAGATCCACTGCCCTTCAAAACATACGCAGCATAGTTGCTGCTACAGCCTTTAGCTTAACATTTATTTTCATAAATAATAAATTGAACAAGAAGTGCTCTCTTCATTTTGTTTTATGTATTGAATACTCCTAGGGGAATCTGTACCACTTCAAAGGGCAGACTTTGTGCAGAATTCATTTTCACAGCGGACTTCTTCATTTTCATAGAGTACTCAACTTTTTTTTCTTATTCTATGCCTCTAACCGAACAGTAATTGCAGAAATGTGCATGAAATCCACCCTGGACTCATTGTCTGCTGTGACAAGGCTGCAGATACATTGTTGCCAGAAATTCAATAACATTTTTAATACAGGTAGGAGGTAGACTTATTTGTATCATGCATTTTCTGCAAATCACACTCAGTAGGATACTTTCAGGGTTTAACTAGCAATGCCACTGTGTGGTTTCTGGTTGCCTGATTTTACTGACCACCAAATCATTTGACTGAATGAATGCCTTAACTGTATTTGAGACAGCACAAAAATAAGATATAGTGCACAATAAATAATAATCCAACACAAAAGATATACGTGTTACTATTTTACAAAGGAACGATTGCGCAATTTTTTGGTTTAACACTTCAGACCCCTAGAGATAGTGATACATAATACAGAGGGGCTGTGAGAGGTAGGAGGAACAGATGCTAACAGCTGGACATTGTTGTTCTGGCTGGACCGCTGACTATCATTAAGCACAGCAGCAGGGCTAAGAGGTTCATTTATGCTGTTTGGGGCCAGGGGAGGTGGCAGTGTGGGTGGATATGAGGATGGATCAGTGAGTTCATCAGCAGTACTGTCAGCAGCTCAGAGCAAAAGGAAAAAGGAACCACTGCTTCCAGACTAACATTTCAGTGAAAAACTGAAGTATACAAAAGGGAGGGGAAATTCAGATAGAAAAGCAATAATACAAGATGGAAAGAAGGAGAAGGGGAACTAAAGAAATGATATAATGATACACATACTGTAGGCAGTAGGAGTAAAAAAAGAATAACAATGGTCTGAATGGACAAAATGGCTACATGCAGCACCAGGCAAGCAGCCACTGTAACTGGACAAAAAAGAAAATGGAAAAGTGATCTAGGGGAACTCAGTTGGTAAAAGTCACCGTTATGTCTTGGAGGAAGGAAACAGAAAGGGAAGTGCAGGTCAGAACCAGCTGTCGACTTAGGAAGGATGTGTAGGAGGAGAGATTTGCTTTGCAGAGTTTAGATTAGTGTCAGGAATTTGACAGTATAGGTTGGGCATATTGAAGCAAAAAAGCAGTTTAATTATGAAATTATGAAATTAAAACGGATTGCCTGGGTTAGTAGCTTAATACATGAGCTGTGTACTCATTCGTTTTGTGATGAGCTCCAATGGAGGATTTAATTCCTACACGCCAAGTGACTTAATGGACTGTGTTTAATGTAAAAAGCCCCAATGACCTTAAAGAACTCCAACAATCCTAACAATAAAGCCTGAAGCTATTACAGTCAGTGGAATTTTAGGGTACTGATATAAACCTTTTAATCTGTCATTCTTGAGTCACATTATATTCTGTATGGTCTTATGTACATGGGTTTGAGCTAATGTTCTACAAAAAGTCAAAATAAGAATAGCCCAATGCATTCTTTCCAAAACTCATATCAAACACTAGTGCTAATTAACAACATCTAGCTCATGCAAATTATAAGCGATATTACTTAAAGGAGAACAAAACTGAAAAAAGTAACTTGCTAGAATGTTTATAACCCCTAGATGACTCGAGGAGCTCGCCTACGCTTAAGGGTAGATAATGTCCCCAAATAATGTAGAGATTGTGTAGCAGAAACGAGAAGGCTGATCTGAGATAAGACAGGTTTGGGCACCAGAACTCATCTGACACAGATAACTTATTAGGATAAGGGGGCTGTCAGCTGGGGAGACCAGATTGCAAGGTTTAATCCCAGATCTGTTATATTTAATTCATCATTAAGTAACAGCTATTTATTGCATTTAGATCTGTGTTTTGGGGGCGGTGTGTGGTGCTGGGGGTTAGGAAGCACATAATTGGTAGGTTAGCAGTTCAAATGCCATGGGAGGCAGACTGCTGCCACCGATAGGCCCTTGAGTATGGTCCTTAACCCCAATTGCCCCAGGGATTGACCTGAATGCTGGCTGACCCTATGCTAGGACCCCCAGACTTGCTGCCACCCGTATATGTGTCTGTATGTCTCATGGGAGCTTATCTGAAAACAAATTTCCCATGGTAATGAGTAAAGCATCTCTGTTCTATTAAGGTAATTAAAATCTATTTGGATGCTGAAATAGCTTCTTATTTTGCAAAACAGATCAAGCTTGGAGTGCTATGAAATAGAGTGTTGTCATTTTCCTTTTGTGGTGAAAAAAATATTTGTCAGTTGTATAACTAAATATCCATGTCTATAATTGAGTGAAAGCTAATGCTGAATGAGTCCATCCATCCATCCATCCATTATCCAAACTGCTTATCCTACTGGGTCGTGGGGGGTCTGCAGCCCATCGCAGGGCACACTCACACATGCACACCTACAGGCAATTTGGCAACTCCAATCAGCCTCAGCATGTTTTTGGACTGTGGGGGGAAACCGGAATACCCGGAGGAAACCCCACGACGACACGGGGAGAACATGCAAACTCCACACACATGTGACCCAGGCAGAGACCGGAACCCGGCTCCCAGAGGTGTGAGGCAACAGTGCTAACCACTGCACCACCGTGCCACCCCCCGCTGAATGAGTCACTATGTATAAATATTACTATATAGGAACTGGAATGATATAAAATTAATATCTTGGAGATATACTGTTCATTCCATGAAATCTGCTAGTTAGATGAAATAGCATTGTAAATGATCATTGTGTTTTTTACCTTTAAGCCTTTAAAGTTTGTATATCAATTCTATTAGTTGGACAAGAGTTTGAATGTTAAATCTGTTATGTATAACAGTTTTATTTAATGTCAAGGCAACATGGTAGCTCAGTAGTTGTGGGTTTGAATCCCATCTCCACTCTGCATGTATAACCTTTGCATGTTCTCCCACCATTGCAAGGATTACCTCCAGCTCCTCCCAAACCATGTGACCTCAGGACAAGCTATCATCTCAAAAATTGCCTGTTTCTATGTATGTGTCATGTGATGGCCTAGCATCCCATCTAGGGTGTACCCCAGCCTTGTGCCTTATGCTGACTGGTATGGGCTCCAGACTTTACTGTGACTTTCTCTTGACAGGTGATTGCAATATGGATGGCTGTTTTGTGTTGCACAGGTTTAAACACAGCCATTTAATGAGTTGGCACCCTGTCCTAGGTTATAGCCTTGCACCTGTAGCTTCCTGGCTCCGGACCCCAAAAATGGAAAATGGATGGAAGGTTATAAACACACCTAGAATTTTTTTGGGAGCCACACATTAAAATATTGTGAGAAAAAATATTGTGTGAAATATGCTGAACATATTAAAGAAACAAGCCTGAACAATAACTAAGGAAACTAACAAAGCCTAAAACAAGTGATAAAATTGTGAAATGATAGTTTAATAACAATCCCAATGAGGTGTTATCTGTTTCTAGTATTCATCCTTGATTATTCTCTCTCATTCATCTCATCTCTGAACCCCATTCACCTCCACCAATCATAACATACATGATTACTAAACCTTGCCGAACCTGCTTTAAGACCATTGCCTGAAATCAATCTTAATTAACATATCAGGGATGGCACAGGCTAAATCCTTCAAGCAGGCCATGCTGATTGCACAACGCATCATGAGGATCAATATGCTAATGCTGTCGAGGTATCGCACTTTAAAATCAACAAAACAATCACTGCATGGTGCATTTTGTTTTGTCCAAAGTGTCGCTCATATGACTGTTCAGTTTCCAATGACATCCATCTGGAACGATGAGTAGCTGTACCTGTTTTTCAGCCTCAATCATTTTTTTTTAAATATGTGCCATTACTTCCACTAGAAACCATGTAAAATGGATGGATGGTTGTGCTTCTGGTGTGCTGGAGCTATTTTCCTAAAGCCACCCGCCCGCCAATGCAGCAGCATCTTACATCTGTGGAAGCCCTCACTGCAGACTGGAGAGCAAGGGAAAGTTAAGAGGCCAAGCAGATGGGTCCTTTTGTCTTCTCATAAAGGGATGGGGTTCAGGGAGATGTTGGCATGCATATGGAAGATGTGGGGGGTGGCAAAAGGAGGGGCTACTCAACAAAGTCGCCTGGAATGTGTAATCCTTACTTTTAATGAACCCTGCACCAAAGGCTTAATGAACCATACTCCCTTTGCTAAAATACGTGCCACTCTTTGACCTCTGCACTCCACTAATGCAAGCAGTATTGGGGGGGGAATTGTATCCATAGAGATTAGAGTGAGATTTAAGTTTTCCAAAATCCAGAAATGCCCCCACAATTTAATAAAAACTAGTTATTTTGACATTGTGGGAACTATTTTTCAGGTCTCGACAAACATCTGGGACTGCAATGAAAAAAACGAAAAATGCCAAAAGTCTCAGACAAAAGGGGGCAGCCGAGGAAGCCTGGTGTTTTGGCACAAACCAGTCTAGTTAACCAGTACTAATCCAAGCCCAGACACACGTTAACACCCACCCACCCCCAGGCTATTGTGTAAGCATGGCCTAATCATTAAATAACACTAGTCTCCATGCAGACAAAGAGATAAAGCATGTGTGAGTTAAAAAACCACCAGGCTTCTAATTAACCAGCATTCTGTAGTATAAAATAAAGTCAGATACCTCAATATGGAATTAAATGCAAGGATGCTATTAGTGTATTTAAATCAGAACAACAAGAGTTAAGAGTGGGGGCTTCTATGCTGAAAATACTTCCAGCGTAACTGCCAACTGGAAGCGATTTTGTGAATAAATGCATCTCAGCTACATTGGTGATGCACCTCGTCTTATAACATGATCTTTTCTGACATCTAACATTACAGATTTGAAATAATCATCTAAAAATGATTTTTCTCTTAGTCATGGAGGGGAATTGAAATAATCACACTAGTTAAGTATTTTTGACATATACTGTCCATGTAATCCAGGTATAAAGAGGTTTTTGATCAATGCTGAACAATGTTGGGCTAATTGTGAGTAATGTTCAGGTGGCTTTTAGTGAAATTATTGGAAGGTCTTTCTATGAAGCCCTGAGTGAACAAAATACAACATCTGCAATCCAGTCCTATGTCACTGGTGTCTTAATAGACTGTATAATAAAAAGTATGACAAAAATCAAGTGAGGAAAACTTCAACAGACAATCAGTGTTGTTCTGCAAGTGTGCAGTCCTGAGCTCACTGGTGTAATGGCACCATTCATTATGGGCGCTAATATAATAAAGAGACAGGGCCGCACACAAAGCCATCATTTTCAAAAATTAAAATTGAAGAAACAAACATTTGCCTCACCTCTAAGTGCCTGCGTACTCCAAAAGAAATAAAGCAATCACTGTTACTCTGTGGGCTGCGCCACATGCACAAGCCATGCAGAAAACAGAGCTGGAGCAAGTGCAGGGCCCTGATGGGGGAGGGGGGGGGGGCGCAGGAGAGCAGTGGTGCATGTGTATCTGCACTATGGAGGAAGGGGGCAGCGTGGCTCTTCGCCATGGTAGCTGTGGTCATTAGTGCTGCCGAATGAGAGCTGACAGACACTGGCGACAGGCAAGAACCTGAGAGGTGAAAGAGGGGGATGCCAATGGCAGACGCTCAGTTTGAGGGCTAATTGACAGGGGGCAAAGAAGCAGTGTGTGAGCACATATATTAAGAGAAGTCAGACTGGCATTTCAATCAGGGTACTTCTGTCTGCAGCGGTCTCACAATCTGGCAAATATTCTTAGGGTCATGGTTATGATGCTGCTGAGTACAGGATTTAATGTAATAATGTACACAAATATTTTTAAGGGTCCCCTAATAGTGACTCCCAAAATAATTCAAATAACATATTTTCTTACATAATTCAACAAAATATTGTAACACTTTCTATGAATGCCATGTCTACGTGCACATTCGCGACACATTATAATGCCTTCATAAAGCATTATAAACATGGCTATAATGATTTATAAAAAGCTATAATATATTATATAATATATGTCATATCCATATTTATTATGCATTATGAATACTTTATGAAGCTGTCATCTGTAATGCACCTTCATAATACAGTACAAAACAGTACAAAACATCCTTAATTCTTATACTGACCATTATAATGCATTATAAAGGTATTTATAATACATTATAGATGACAGCTTCAAGTAAACTGTCACCCAAAATTCCCTTTCCACACAATATTGCTGTTTCAATATGGCTGTTTACCTCATGCTTGTTTGGTGCTTTCTCATATTAGACATGAAACTGTACTTTTCTTCAATGTTTTAATTCAACCTTAATGCAAAAAAAAGTAATACAGTAAGTACCAAAGCAATTAATGGTGGCACTTAAAAGTCATAAACCGTGCCATGCAAATGTTTGCCATGAATCAAGTCTTATGGTAATGTTTTTAAATAAGCCAAACCGATTCAGCTGCAAAATTGTACATAAAGACGATTCACTGTTAATGTGAATGAGTGCCATTATGACAATCACAGTAAACCTGTAAGGGAACACCTTCCCTACTAAATGCTGTTTCCAAGCAAGCTGTCTAAAATCACACGATTCAGTAATATGGCATTGCTAAATTGCCCATAATGTTTATATGAGTAGGTGCAAGTGATTCGAGGCAGCTCTCTGCCTTGGTGTTCTGAGCTGTTTGGGAAAAGCTTACTATGGCCAAAAGCTCTTATGGAAGATGACTGGATGGATGGAGCTTTTCCTGAGCAGTGCATTTAATAGAAAAAAATCTGTCATATGAAAATGATGCAAGTCTCATTGGCTTTTTATTTAAGTCCTCTGATATCACAGTCATGTGCACTGATAATCCAAAAGGTCCTTCCCATTCCTGACATGTAAATAATACTGACATGGATCTTAATCTAACCCTAACCCTGATTTTTTTCAGCATAATACTAGTGCATGACATACAGTATGTTTCGGTATATAATGAAATGGAAGACTAATCCTTAAATTGTGCTTCTTCCCAAAGAACAATGCCATTTAAATCTGACTGAAATGTAAGGCCCCTCTCTTGTTACACCACAGTAAACATACCCAGAATTAATCATGGTTTTGTTGTAATCCATATTCTGTGTTTGAATCTATAATGTACATGTTGTACAACAGTGAAGCCTATTATTATTATTATTATTATTGTTGTTGTTGTTGTTATTATTATTATATATAGTAGTAGTAGTAGTAGTAGTAGTAGTAGTAGTAGTAGTACAATCTTTTCTTGGGGGACGGTGTGCCTGTAATAGGATCTTTAATGAACTTGCTCCAGAGACTGGCTGATGCTGCTTTCTGCTAAATAAATGAAATGAGTAGTATTAATAATAAGCAATTGCCACGTAACAAAAAACTGCATTTCAGAAACAGTGCAGATTCTACAAGTCCCTGCCATGGGTTTCAGGATCAGTTCAAAGATATTCCCAATTCTGCTGCTAGAGTCTTTTATTTTTTTAATATTATGCATCTAGGATATTTGTATCATGGCTGTAGATGCTATGAGAAGATAACAGTCAGTAGCAGTAATCTGCAGAGAAAAAAATCTAGAGGAAAAAACAAAATCAAAAAGAGAGCAGGTCGGGATTGTGGGGGGGATATCAAACACTTTCCACATGCTTAACTATTTTGCACAGTAATGAACACCCTTAAGGGCTATTAAAAGAGGTTGGCTAATATTTAATTAATGAAGAAGCGGGACCAAAAATATAAAGAAGAAAAGAAAATCAAATAATACAGTGGAAAAAAACAGGTCGAGTGGATAATATGATTGAGAAGTGGATGCCTTCAAGCAGGAGGGATGCAGAGAGCAAATCAATGCGAGAAGTTTCTGGCAACATTCTTGAGAGGCTCACACGTGGCTTGCATGATCGTGGATGGTGTGTTTATGCAAGCCTGGAGTGGGGGGCTACCTACTGTGAAGACTATTACCTGTTACACAACCACTTGATTTCTAAATATTTTCAAATAATGGATATTGATGTATGATGTATGCATTCCCATTTTGCACTTTTTAAATCTTTTCTGAATTTTTTATACAAGGCAGCTTGAATCTGGGTAGTTCAATGAAGGCCATATATACCCAAGGTCTCATCCTCATACCACCTCCCCGACTGGCTGCAGGGTCTGATGGAATCAGCCCCAGGGTGCTTCAGGACCTGTTCTCCCTATCCCTGAGCCTACAGACGGTTCTCCTACCCAGGAAGACATCCTATATGTTCCAGGGACCAAAAACGGGGCGCTCCAGGGAGCCTTAAGGACTTCAGAGCAGTTTCTTTCACTTCATGCTTCATGAAGGCCTTTGAGAAGCCGATCACAGGACAGACTATGAACCTTCTGGTATTAGCTGCAGAGAAGATGTGGGAAAAAATGGAGAACATCATATACAATTCTACCCATCCCTTCCATGGGACACTCTCTTGGAGCACCTTTAGCCATTGGCTTATTCTGCCATGTTGCACTAAGAAACACTTCTAGGGATCTTTTCTCCCTGCTGGCATCAAGAATCAAAATGCCTCATCCTGACATGCCTGCCCTCACCTGCAGCCCAAAAACACATTTCTACAAAACAACATTTAAAGCAGAGTAGAACATGCTGTATATATATATGTAGCATTTATATTACTATTTATACTTTTTATATTACATGTGCACTCCACTCCTAATGTATTTTCTTGTCTGTTTTTGTCTCCTGCCTTGTCTATCTGTGCTATGTATATAAGTTCCCTTGATATATAATGTTTTGCTGTTTGCAACCAGATGTCTCCTTGCAATCAACAAAGCCTATCATCCATCCATACATCTATCTATCTATGCTCTGAAGTAAATGTACAATTAATCTATTTAATACTTTTTCTGTGAGATTTCTTTTAAGTCACACAGTGACCTATTTTAATAACCACTTACCACTTCACAATCCATTTATGGTGATGGTTAGGAGTTTTTCAGCTATATAAAGCAATTTTAAACCATATTATTGTTAGTCTCAGGGTAAACTGAACCTTCTGTGGCCCCTTTCTCCACATCCAATACCTTGGAGCCATTCAGAGAGCTAAGGGATAAAAGAATGAATCAGCTAAGAAAGCCCACATGGGACTTTGCTTGTGAATTATGAGCCCTGGGAGCGAACTGTCCTGGGTCAAAGGAAGACTCCCACCGGGGCGTTTGCAGGCATTGGTGCTCTCCACCACAAAAACAGATGGTTTAGCCCTGGTTTCACCCCTTTAATAACACATCCACCCTTTATTATATCCTATCAAGGTCCATTAGCCCCCCACCATGTGTGAACTACAGTGCCACAGGACTTCCACCATGCAGCTTCTCAGGCACTTCCAAGCTCCTGGGGTTAGCCTGGCCAATGGAAACTAGCCAGCCAGCAAACATTAAAACAAGGAAGCAACAGTGGCCAGGGCTGGCAAAAAGTCAACTGAGTGCAAAGCACATCTCTAAGTGTTTAAAAAATGAGGCAGTTGTGGATCAATACTCTGTTATTTGCTGTGCTGGTATTGTCTACTCACAGGGACAAAGAACACAAAAACACAAAAAACTAAGATGCGATTGGGAGACTGTGGATGCTGTACTATACTGTACGAAGCAGAAAAAAATCATACCACTGTTCACACATCTAATGGTTTTATTTCATTCCTATTTAAAAAAAAAATTAAGTATGAGTAGAATCATTATTCAGATGTAAATTGCACACAAACCTTCAGCATTAAGGGACACAAAAGCCCATCCTTTTGTGGTTTTCATATTCCCAAAACTTTCCTGAGTACAAGATACCTTGTATACCCAAATACACGTTAGAATCTATTAACTTAAATGTTTAACCTCTGTAATTGATTTCACAACAACACAAATATTAATTATCAATTAAAGAACAAATCCTAACAAAGGGACAATAGCTGGTCCTTTTTCCCAGGCAGACAACACAGGACAAAGGTGGCAGTTTTCTCTGTAAAGACTCTTCGCTTGTTTACCTCGAACCTCAGACAAATGAGTCGCTTGTCAGGGCTTCCCGCTATCGAGCCAGACAGATACTGTTGTGCATGGTGGCTCACAGTTTGATTTTTTTTAGAAGTCTTTCTTCATCATGGAAGATTATCTTTACCCTGGATTTCAGGAGGGGCATCGTTAAAGCTTGTGGCACATTCTAAGGTGCAAGCGCACATATCAGTGTTGTTCTTTTGTTTGTTTATCAGAGACACTGTTGCTCAGCCAAAGAAGGCATCAGCCTTCCAGTACTGTGTATGGTATATCCAATGGGTGGGTAGCTTTAAATTAGGAAAAATATCTGGACTCCAATTAGCAAGCATCCAATTACAGAAGTGGATGCTGGAGAATGTGGAGTGCTTCTAATGTTTAAACAAATATTAGTTCTCTATTGGCCTTTACTTCAGCATAGCAAATTTTGCATAGACAGGGTTTATAAAACTACAGATTTACTCACTATTAACAAATTTTAAAGGAGGATAAATCAAAGTCCAGTGGAGGCCAACAATAAATGAAAGACACTGGGAAGAAAGTCAATCAGGGGCATTCATTCACAAAATGGTACCTAGAGGACAACTCCATCATTCTGACAGGGTCCTCCTTGGCTCAGCAAGGTCCATCAGGATCTCTCCAGATGGTTGTGTCCTAGTGCCAGTTGGAAGCCTCTAGTCCCTTTATCTCCATCTTCAAAGACTCCTCAGTAGACTGCCAGCATAAAAGGCACAATGACATGGTTGTTTTGTCCCTACACAACTGCTCTGATATTGCTTCAGCCAGGAAACAGCAGTACAGAAACTCTGTCTTCTAGCGCTCGATTGATCAGGGCAGATGACAGTGGACACTGCCAGCCAGAAACGAATGGGCCTAAAAGTGTACTCCACAGTGCTATAGTATTAAATGTCAACCAGCGTAGGACAAGAATGCATTCAAAATGAACTATATGGAGTTTGACCACATTTGCTTTTACAACCTTAAATGTGAAGATGTCCATGCATGATATTTTAAATGTACTTTGTTAATATTTTGAGTTAGAGTACCATTATTACTAAGCCCCTTTTTCTGTGTTCATTTGTAATTAATATAACAGATTTTCATATTACTTACGTCAGTGTTCTCTACATGACACTATAGATTGCATCAACCACACATAATCAAATGCATACGCAGGGGGAAAACTGATTCCTTTTTAATATGCAACATAGTTTGTTCATAGTCTCCAGCAATACATTATATTCATAACAACTCAATAATATGCAACACTGTGACTATTAGATAGTTAATAGTGCAGGAACTTGTAAAAATGATCATACTTCATCGTCATTTTGGAAAAAAAGGCAAACATATTTAGAGTATAATATACATTAGCGACCTTATTTTGCACTCAGGTCATGGTCCTGAAGAGAGTATCAGAAGCATTCCATGTGGATTCCAGCCCATGCTGAACCATTACTTCCCATATCTGAATTAGACAGAAGTGGATCTCTACCCTGAGGCGCATGTGCCATCTCATCCTCCAAACTTTGACAGAGATCTGGTGACTGGGCAGGACACTTCATTAAGATGCACTATTTTTCATGTTCATGAAGCCATTCCTGGACAATCTTCCCAGCTATGGGCATTATCTCACAGAAGAAAAAAATCTATTCGATGGTAATAAATACTCTGCTAGTATGAAGGCCTATACTTATTTACCAATGATATTCAGATATTGGCCTGCATTAAAATACCGCACAATCACTACCATGACAACCACCAGCCTATCAGGCCAGGCTATTTTTTCAATCCTCCATATTGTCATATCAAGGTACATTTTTTTAGTAGTCCTATGTGCATTCTTTTACTGTCCATTTGGCATCAGCAACATACTGCATTGCCAGTTGTAGACCATCTATTGATCTGCACAATTTCTGTTAGAATTTAAGCTCTTTCATCAATGACCCGTTTTCACTCACTAGCTTGCTGTTGGCTGAAAGTCCTTTGGACGGCAGACAGTTCCAGATACACATGGGAGACTGCTTAGCAGTGTGGCACTTCTCTCCCTACTCCTGCCCACCTGGCACCTGTTCACATGCCCCATTCAAAGGCACTCGCTCAGTCTCCTGCAAAACACAGTATCTTAAAAATCTTTCCTCAGCCCCCCTTCACTGAAATGGATTTAACAAGTGAAATTAGTTACAGCATTGTACCTTTAATGTGGATTAGTCTGGTCAGTCTCTTTGTGGGAAAGAGTAGGTGTCTCCGATGTTTCCTTTGAGAGTGTAGTTATTGAACAAAGTTTAAATTGAGTGATCAATCCAGCCATCCATTTTCTGAAACCACTTTTGCTATTCAGGGTGACTAGAACCTATAGGGATAAAGCAGGGAACAATCCAGGATGACGCACCAACCTATCACACATCTACAAGCAATTTGGTAACTTCAATCAGCCTCAGCATGTTTTTGGACTGCAGGAGGAAACCCCACAAGGACAACATACAAACTTTACACATGGAACCCTAGTAGACACTCGAACCCAGGTCCCAGAGGTGTGTGGTAGCAGTGCTAACCACTGCCTAACCATGCCACCCTAAGCAACAGGTATTATAGGTGAATAATACATTCATCCAACTTCACTTAGTTGACTACTTTTCTGCCGATTTGCCAGCATTAAAGTTAATTTATGTCCAGCACAGGAATGGGTCCTCAGACCTGTTTTAAACACTACAGCTGGTACTGCCACCTGGCCTCAACTAACACCGTACAAGGAAGAACTGTCGACAGACAGTTTGAGAGCCACCAGCATTTCAACTAGATTAAAAAAAATGTTGAACAGAGCACTCCCCACACAAGTTAAGCAGTGACATATGGCACTTCCCATATCCAAGAGTATAACATAGAGTACCACAGGAAGCCTGGCTTTTTATGTGTCATCTTCATATGATTTGCCAGAGTTGCCATGTCCAGCACTGCTTAATTAAGGGATGCCTTCATAAAGCCTTCTCTCTGTCATTCATGGGGTGATTAACAGCTGGAGCAATTGCTCAAGCAATTCGGGCTTAACTTTCAATTGTATAAATGTAGTTTCTGTTATTGTTATCCATTTCATATTGAAGTTAGATTTAATTAAACAAATAATGTGTATTAAAGTAACTAATTTATAGAATCATCTAGCTTCAAGAAGAGATTTATTACTTATTTATTCAGACTGCAACTCTCTGCATACTAGTTTAATCTAGGGGAATATGCTCTTTCTATTTTGGGTTCACGTGTGTATTTGTATGTATGTTTGTATGTATGTATATATAGCTTTTGCTCTTGGTCAGTAGTTTGAGCTGAGTTATAAATGCAATTAATTTTATGTTAAATAAAAGATTCCGCTATGTAATATTGGCACATATTTTCTTATACAATGTTGCTGTAATCCCACATTATAGAGTAATATTTTTGTGGTCTGGGGTTGTGTCTTTTGTTTAATATGTATTATTTTGTGCCTGGTCTGTAAGTCCCTTTGAAGAAACGCACCAACCGGAAAATTAAATGTAAATATGAGCAGGTCCTAAAGCCAACTATGCATTTCCCAGCATTTTGAAAACATTTTAAATGCTTGTTTAAAACCTCCAGTGCAAGGGATAGTAAGAGAACTTACAAAATGACCTTACTGTAAAACCACACTTTATGAATTAGGATAACTGGGTTTCACAAATCAAATGACTTACAAATTAAATGACTGTCCCACTCCCCCCTCCCCCAATTGCCACCATCACTCGCCTGCAATCATTAGACATGGGAACCCATCCACATGTTTCGAGACTGGACTGCAGTGTGCTATAACGGGGGGTGTGGGGGGGCACACATAAAGAGCCTTTTCTTTCCTTCCCTGCCCCTTTCATTGGGTACGTAAAGGGGGTTACCAGGGTGACTGGTCCCTCCTGCTGAGGAGGTCTGGGAAATCTGCAGCTTGTCCTGACATTTTCTGGAGCAGGGAGAGGAATGACGGTGAGTAAAGATGAGGGAAGCTGGGCAGACGAGGAGGGGAAGGAGGCGGCCGGGCCCTTATAGCATCAGGAGAACATACTCCCACATTCTGAGACAGCTGGAGCCTCCCTGTTTTTCTTTTGTCTCCCATCTCAGTTTGTCCCTTTATTTACTACTGCTTTTCCTTATTTTTCTTTCTCTTTCTTTAGATGGTCTTGACAGAAAGACAACAAACTGGACTATCTCTCCCCATATATCAAACCTTATCCTCCAGCTTGCACTGTCCCATAGAACAATAAAACAAAACACTGTGGTTTTTAATGAGAACTAGTATGACAAGTTTAGCCAATCATGTTATTCAACACTGAAATACCAGACTGTATCTAATCTGACCAAATAACCAATTAGAGAAGCATGTTTTACATGGCCCAATAAGATTTCAGTGATTATTTTTCCAAATTCAGTAAGGAAAAAGTTGAGTTAAACTGTGCCATTTAAAATAAGTGCTGACATTTCCCTATGAGTAGCTATGGTTTCCTGACAAATATTAACATGAAAGAATGTTGCGAAGTGCTGTGGAAGTTGATATTAATCTACTTTAGCAACAGGCTATTTTCAAACTCAGTCAATGTTTTCCGTAAAGTGGAATATGGCTTCAGACAGCACGGAATGTGTGAGGAATTTCCATTTGACTTAACAGGCGTATTTAAAAGCATCGGTGCTTTTAATGAAATGGTTGGCTTGTGGTACAAAAGAAAGATAGCTGTCACTGTAGCTCTCAGTGTTGAAGACGCAACACATCATCTATTAAAATGCCAGTCTGTATGTGACTCTTTGTGCTTAAGAGGAAATATGCAAATACATAGTTTTTTATTGCGCGATGCGGGGGCCCCGCTGTCAGTTGCAAATGAGGTTTGCATTCTGAAGGTCTGCGCCTGTACATGATCCAGTGGAGATGTGGGTTCTTTCAGCACACTGTCGATCTCCGACACCAAATGAAGGAAAAGGGCTCCAGGGGAATACAAATGCTCCAGGCTACTGTTATCACTTTAGACAGCTTGGCTTATACTCACCCCATCATCTTTACAAGGCATTTTCACGTAGACGGGGCACATTTAACGTAATGAATCCATTAGAGTTGTATCGCCAGCTTGGGAGGAGAAATGTTTCTTAAAATTCCCGATTTCATCCTGGCGTCCCAGCACTCCGAATTGGGTTATGCTAACAGACCTATCACCTCTGGTCATTTAAAAAAAGATGCTGCTATGTGATATAAAATGTGATAACAAGCCATTGATCTCCAATCTTATTTCTTTGTTACCAGTAGCTACAGGTAAATTTTTAGTAACGCTTTACATTAACTGCACCTTCATTATGCATTCGCAGAACATTTAGTGCACCGTCATAATGCATTCATAGAATATTCATAAGCAGCATATAAGTATATTGTAACATACCTTAACAGCTTTAATATAGATTAATAGCAAATATTTTATGATAATAACAAACATTATAATAGTGTAATGATTTAATGTTTCTTATTAAGGGATATTAAAGCTGTAAAGGCATGTTAGGGGATTAAGGTTTACTTACATGCTGCTTATGAATGTTCTATGAATGCATAATGAGTGCATTACGACAGTGAAATTATTATAAAGCATTACCCAATTTTTGTAGCCATTTTTGATATCATACACATATGTATTCAAGAACTGAAATATGTCCACCAAATTATGTAACTTCTATGCTGCATGTACAAAGGCATGCAATGTATTAGCATACCACAAGATGCACTTTATGCAATGCAGGCCATTTGTACAAACACACATTCACTCTCCCTGTTACACAGCAAAGGCAGTTTAGATTAACTAATTTGCATACCAAATCACCAGTGATTTTTCAGTTCACAGAGCATCACCAGTGATTTTCCAGTTCACACAGCATCACCAGTGATAATCCAGTTGAAAGACATGGGCTCATTGAGTACACTAGAATGCCACAGGACAGCATTATAGCAGCTATATTTACTTACCTCAGTCAGTCTGCCCTCATCCAAAAAAAGAACTATTCAAGGTAATTCCACAAATAACTTTCCCTAAAAAACATTGTCCTATATATATATCCAGAATATCTAACACATACAATTGCAGGATTTATAAACTCAGAAGAACTGTGCACAGTGCATTGCCATTAAAGATCACAATTAGATAATAGAACACTAAAACTGTTTTATTAATGTATATTTATTTATTATAACAATGGATATTTGGATTTGATTTTTGTTGCAGTTTGTTTAAGTTATTGTTAAATGCATCCATCCATCCATCTTCCAAGCACTTTTCCTGAAGTCAATTTCAGGCAACATAAGGCACAAGACTGGGGTACACACTGGGATTCCAGTCAATCACAGGCACATATATCCACACACTCACAATATGTGCAAGGTTGAGAAACTGATTAGCCTACCTGCATGTCTTTGAGCTGTGAGAGGCAACCCACACAAAGAAGGGAGAACATGTAAAGTCCCCACACAAAGACACACAGACAGACACATACGCGCAGGTTTCTATGGGCATAACCCTAATCCCAACAATCTTAACCCCAACCCAGCCCTAATCTTAACCATAAGAAACTAAGATTTGTGGCATTTTTAGTTTTTTGATTGCACTCGCAGATTTTTATGAAATTGAGTGTCTCCTTGTGGGAATCAAAAAATGGTCAAAATAACAGGTCCCCACAATGTAACACATACAAAAAAGTAACAGGTTTGGTAGCAATGTCTTAAATACCCCCCACACACACACACACACACACACACACACACCCTACAACCCTACCTACTGAGCCACCATGCTACCCAACTAAATGTGGAGCATGCATCCCAAAGAAGCACATCAGGTTAAAAAAAAAAACAGGCTAAAATAAGGAGAAGCCAAAGGGATTTTACACCAAAAACTTGTGATTACTTTACTGAACTAAATTATGCTAATACATTCATTTCTAAAAGCAGTGTGATTATTTTGGCTTCTCTGCAACTGTTTTAGATTTCACTCGCTTGCCATTTTATGCAAAACATTCACCAGCGAAAGCCGAGTTTTTCAGATAAGGATATTTGCAAGATCGTTGAGTACTTTGCCCTCTATGTTAATGTGTCCTTGATGTCTATATAAATGCAAATCAATATATATTTCCAGCACATTTTTTGATATTGCAATTTTTAAAAAATTATACAAAAAAAGCACACTGAATATATGTAATTTTCTTCATTCTGCTTTCTTCTTTTAAATTGTCTTTGTATTGAAAAAGCCATTTTCCACATTCATAAAAAAAGAGTTTGCCTCAATTTGTTTAGGCAATAAAAACTAAACAACAGCATTTCATATGGCCTCATGTACCCTTTCCGATGCTTCTTTATCTTGTGCTCTCTTCCATCTGACTGTGAAATATTATTTTAGGGAGAATGGGAAAATATCACCATAGTACCAGACTGAATATGTTATAGCAGATGTCTTCTAATCCTGGGCATGGTGTAATTGAAGGAGACTGGGGCTCTTGCACTATGACTGCCTGTGAAAAATTGCGCACCAAGGAATTTTCAAAATCCGGGCGACAAAAAACAGCAGATGGGAGCGCGAGGGACAAATGATGTGGGGTGTGAAGTCACTGAGTAAACCTGGGAGAAGGGGTGATTTTATGATTTTTTTGAGGTGGGGGGAACAAAAGGGGGAATAATTCATACCGAGGTGGTGACCATTTCATTAGCCAATGATATGTTTTGAATCCATGAGTGACACAGGAGCGGGCACTTTAGGGGCCAATCAGCTTTCAGCTTGGATCAGTGCCCCTGTGGTTCTGCCCCTGCATACACCCCTGGCTGGGATGAAAACACAATTTCAGTAAAAATGGGAGTATATTTGAAAATTGAAGAACTGTATGATGATGTAGAAAGATCTGCATGATTGTGGCTTCAGTTGTCTGTGTGCCTTAGCATGGCAGGTCTCTGGGCACCCAATTTTCTCACAGGACATGGACTTTGGTAAGGTAAACTGGCATATTGTGACAGCATGATGGGAGTCTGCTGCTTGAGTTTTTCTCATGGACTGGCATCCCATCCATAGTCTACTCAGCCCTACGGCAGGTGAATAGATGGATGGGTGTTGATTTCCAATGACTTAAGTATGATTTCTGGCAACTGAAACAAACCTCATATATACTAAAATACAAGCTAAAACCAATAACAATGTACTTCCCACGCATTTTGCAATCACCTGCTTTCATAGAAGTACTAGGGAAACGGAATACAGTATAATTATGATTAGGGACTAAATATTCCCATATATCATTGTAATATGGCCATTTCTGGGTAGTCTTTTTGCCTAATATTCACTCTCTATTACACAAAATTCCTTTTTTTTCCTTTCAGGTACAAGCTATGAATATCATAATCACAGGTTACCTATTATTCTGTGCATTCATTTCTTACACCATTCTTCTGAACTTGGTGACTCTCACTTTGCTCAGTGCTTTTGGCTTAACATACATTTATTTACTAGTAGCATGCTTTGGAAAAGGCAGAATTAGCCCGTCCCTGGAGCAAATGGAGTCAATAGTTACATCGCAGTGTTGATTACAGGATTTTAGCCAGAAACCTTCCCATCACAGGCATATAGTCCTAATTCACAGAGCCATAAATGTGTTATTTTCAAAGTTCTACACCTATATGCTAGCTATGAAGAGAAAAGTGTGAAAAAAGCTTGATTATGATGATGGAACTTCTCTGATTAGGAAGAGAATGTGAGTAGGATCCAGTCAACAACAGGATAATGTAACGGATTGTCTAAAGCTAAA
Source organism: Cyphomyrus plagiostoma (assembly GCA_019775915.2). NCBI lineage: Eukaryota > Metazoa > Chordata > Actinopteri > Osteoglossiformes > Mormyridae > Cyphomyrus > Cyphomyrus plagiostoma. The sequence goes on along the minus strand of JABFEA020000138.1, from coordinate 21,835,028 downwards.
AATGTGCATGATATCTAAGACTGGAAAATATATACAGTCGGGGAAAAAATGTTTTGAACCCCTGCGAATTTTGTAAGTTTTCCCACTAACAAAGAAATGACCAGTCTATAATTGCAATGGTAGGTTTATTTGAATAGTGAGAGACAGAACAATAACAAAAAATGAAAAAAGTATTTGATCCACCATCAATCAGCAAGATTTCTGTCTCCCAGGTGTATTTTATACAGGTAATGAGCTGATATTGGGAGCCTTCTCAGCTAAATACCTGTATAAATGACACCTGTCCGTAGACGCAATCAATCTATCCAGATTTCAAACTCTGCGCCATGGCCAAAACCAAAGAACATTCCAAGGATGTCAGGGACAAGATTGTGACACAAGGCTGGAAAGGGATACAAAACCATCGGCAAGCAGTTGGGTGAGAAGGTGACAACAGTTGGTAAAATTATTTGCAAATGGAAGAACCATAAAATAACTGCCAATCTCCCTTGGTCTGGAGCTCCTCGAAAGATCTCACCTCGTGGAGTTTCAATGATAATGAGAACAGGTTGGAACCATCCCAGAACTACTCAGGAGGAACTTGTCAATGATCTCAAGGCAGCTGGGACCATAGTCACCAAGAAAATCGTTAATCAGTAACACACTATGCCGAGAAGGACTGAAATTCTGCAGTGCCCACAAAGTCTACCTGCTCAAGAAAGCACATGTACAGGCCTGTTTGAAGTTTGCATTGAACATCTAAATGATTCAGAGGAGGACTGAGTGAAAGTTTTGTAATCAGATGATACCAAAATCGGCTCTTTGGCATCAACTCAACTCACCGTGTTTTGAGGAGGAGGAATGCTGCCTATGACTCCAAAAAGTATTGTGCAAGAAAAATATTATGCTTTGGGGGTGTTTTTCTGCCAAGGGGACAGGACAAATGCGCCGCATTAAAGGGAGGATGAATGGGGCCATGTACTGTAAAATGTTCGGTGAGAACCTCCTTCCTTCAGCCAGGGCACTGACAATACATTGTGGATGGGTGTTCCAGCAAGACAATGACCCTAAGCATACAGCCAAGGCAACAAAGGAGTGGTTAAAGAAAAAGCAAATTAAGGTCATAGAGTACCCTAGTCAGTCTCCCGCAAAAGAGCTATGCAGGGAACTCAAGCTATGTGTATCAAAGTGACAGCTTAAAAACCTTAAAGATTTGGATGAGGTCTGGAAAGAGGGGTGGATGAAGATTTCTGCTGACCTGCATGCAAACCTGCTGATCAACTACAAGAAACATCAGACAGCTGTGCTTGCAAACAATGGTTATTCCACCGAGTACAGTGGTACCTCAGTTCTCGAACTCACTAGAACTCAAATTTCTTGAAAGTCGAACAAACCAGTTTGACCTAGA
>JABFEA020000138.1:21806347-21833541 GCA_019775915.2 Cyphomyrus plagiostoma | reverse complement strand
AACAGGGGTAATGTTGGGATAAGATCTTTATCGTTTTGGAAGCCATTAAGAAAAAAATGCTCTTCTTGTTTTATCCTTTTCATTTTGTGTTTAAATGCTTAAAAAAAAACAAATTTAGGTGTAATATTGGGGGGCCGGGAACCAATTAATTGGTTTTCCATTATTTCTTATGGGAAGAATTTGATCAGAACCTTTTTAGGATTCGATCCAGAGTCCAGAACGGATTAAGATCGAGAACCGAGGTACCACTGTACTAAAGCATGCGTTCTAAGGGATCAAATACTTATTGTCCTAGATAAATGACAATTTGGTTGGTAACTGTTACATAATGATTTTTTTCTTGCTTGTTTTGTTAATATTTTTTTGCTGTTTAAATAAACATGACAGTGAAGTTTAAGACTTGTCATTTCTTTATTAATGGGTAAACTTAAGAATTCAGCAGGGGGTCAAATAATTATTTCCCTCACTGTAGGCTACATATAAAGGATGAATATGAGAGGGAGAGTTCATGGGTGTCCATCCTGAGCATGCAGGGAATCTGTTTACTAGTGTCATATCTTTTCACCTGCTACAATAACTTGCTGTTTGTCAGTCAACATTCAATTTAAACCCTGTCTTGATCTTTTCTTTTCATTGCCATTACACAGGGAGAGCCCCACAATCCTTTGTGAAGTGAGGTTGAATTTTATTGGATTAGATGAAACAGTAATTGTATGTTGTGTATTTTTCTCTTGTGCCCGACAGATTTAGAATTGTCTTCATGGCCTTCCACCCTGTTCAACAGAAGCCGCCCTGGTCAATTACCTACCACCTATGTCATGTGCATTTCTTCACCAACCCCTGAAAGACAAACTAATAAATTTATTGTTTTTCTATTCAAAGAACCAGTAAACCCTGAGCTTACCTGATCCAAGGAGTATTATGGGATCCTGGTATTTCAGGAAATTTTACACAGTAACTCCAGAAACATTCCTACTTCTCAAAGAGCAAACCAAAAAAAAAATAATGATTTAGTCTTTTCCCCTCTGACTTACTGAAGAGTATTAGTGGATTTAATTTTCCAGTGTTGTCTGTTTCAAATAGCTACATGCAAAAAAATAAGCGAATTCACTTGGACATGCCAGTCTTATAAATTTGATAGAAATATGAGGGATCCAAAGAGATGAACCACCCACAGAGTCACAGCATGCCATTCAATTCATTCGAGACATTTCGTTCGGCTGTGTCAATGCAAAATTGCATACTCAAATCATTCCATCTTTTCAAATCATTCCATCTTTTCATTCTATCCTTTTACGTATGCAGACCTATGTTAGAGTCAACATTTGTTTACTGGTAGGCGATTCAATTATTCTTTATTATTTTTTTTGTTTTTGTCAATAATAGATTCCTAGCATGACAGTTTCATTAATTACACAGTGAAGCTGGAAAAGTGACGAATTATTTGTTTTCCTAAGGATCATATGATCATATCTGATATTCACATAGGCCCATTTACGTTCAGCTGCTAAACTTCATATGCACAGGTAGCTAGGTGTCGTGCACTGAAAGACAAGTTTAGGAATCAAGCCAGCCTACTCACTAGTAAGTAGCAGTGTTAGAAATTTGCTGTGCGAGAGAGTGTCTGGGAGCAGTGGTCTGGTCCTTGTTGGTTTACAGTTTGACATATGCTAGAAACCCAGAATGGCTGTTTTGTATGTTACCCGGTTATCCAGCCTCACTCATCCCACCCCCCAATCCTGTTCCCTATGGATCAGTTTCCTGTCGAAATTTTCAAGGATTTTTTTGTGCAAAGTTAAATTCAGTTCTACTAAGTCTGTAATTCAGGAAAAAAAGGCTTACGCATGCAGAGAGCAGATGTCATTGGGCATATGCATGACCACAGTCAATGACTCAAATACCAAATGTCATTTGGTTCAGGAAGCGTTCAGGACAACTGGGTTTAAGTGCAGTTCCCTTTAACAATACTTATCTCACTAGAAAAGCTGGAGCAGGCCAATATGAGTAAAACAGTGATTTACTGATTTTCAGTTTAGGTACTTAAGTTCAACATATGGAGGGTGCAGTGTATTTTAAAGAATGCTGTGCAGCTTGCACGTTCGCCACTGCTGGCACACTATCACATCACACAAAGAACAAGTGCAACACAAGAGAGCAAATGACAAGCAGAGGAGCATTCCACCCCTGGTGGCTGGCAGCCAGCCACCAGAGGGAATCATAACTGTCTGGAGGAGGTACGAGCACCATGCTGGAACAATTCCAATTATGTTTCACCGCTGCACAACTAACAGGCACGATCACAACTCACACTTCACAAAAAACAATATTAGACCGTCTGAGCTTCTATGGGGTCCTTACATTTTTACAAAGCTAGATGTTTAAGTGCCAAATTACCTTGCCTTGTGGTATAAAAACAATTCCTCTCCTGTTGTATCAGTCTGGAATTTCAAGCCAGATTTTCTATAATATCCGCAAAATCTTGAAAGACAATACAAAAAAGTAGTTTTGCAAAAATGGGGACTTCTTGAGTTTTACAAATTATTTTAATATTCTTAGAAGAGATATGGGGGAGGACTTTATATGCTGTTATGGGAATGAATGCAGTTTATAGACCTTTTAAATGTCCATTACTAATAATAAATGTACTCTATAGGATATATAACAGATAAAACATTTGAAGTTGCAACGTGTGCCAAATGCTTTTAAAAATCCTTTGATTTACATGGGTTTTCAGTTACATTTTTGGTTATTTTCAAATATCTTTATTCATTTTATTATTAATGAGTTTCCATGATTTAAAATGTATGAATTCACACAATCATCATCATGTTTAAACCAAATAATTTTCCAAATTATCCTATAGGAACTTAAGGAATCATATGCCTGATGCAACAACAGCTGACATATGCACATAGAACGTGAGTGTTTGTAATAAAGATTCGCTTTGTACATCTTAATTGTCTGCAAAGACAGGCAATTTCAGCCTCTTGAATACAGAATTATGCCTATTTGGCCACTACACCAAGCTTATGATATTAGGTATGGGAGGATATACCGAGCTCCTGTTTCCACTAGAGACTGGTACTCTGCCCACACAACTGCCTCTATTGACTTAATCCTGTTATCAATTTCATGCTCCACCACTCAAGAACAGCACCCTAGACACTTAAACTCCTTAACTAGAGGTCGTTGTTCCCACCTTTCTTGACATGAGCATACCACTCTTTTCTGGCAAAGAAAAAAAACACTGTCACATGTTCAGATATAAGCTGCTTCGCGCTCAGAAACGAATCACTGAAACACATGCCAAAAGTCATGATCTGATGAGAGCAACATCATTTTCAAATTGAAACATCACTTCTAGTCTCCAAATCAAGCACACTTTGGTAGTGGCAAAAAAGTGGACATTCATCACCCATGATAACCCTAATACAAATATTCCAGCACTATACTTCTCTCAATATATGGTGAAGGAGAGTACCACACCTGCTTCAAGTTATTAAAATACATGCGGTTTCATGCAGCTATAACAGAGCAAAGTGATAGTTCAGTATTGCAGCCAGGAAAGAATCTGGATTGTTCCACTTGGATCTGAGGTTAGAACAGCTTGTCCTCTCTAGCACAGACTTTTCTATGGAACCTGACTTTTCTATGGAACCTTCCTTAAATATACCAACCAGGAAATCAGTTTACCAGCCCAATAGTACTTTGTCCGCCTCAATGCAATCAAATTTCTCATCCACCAGAGGCCTCAGGCAGTGGCTACTGAAAGGGGATCATTTCCAACAGGTTGTGATGTTTCCACAAATTACACCTTTCACTATTCAAAAGAAGGTCAGTACTTCCTAAATATTACTTAATACAGACTGGGTGAGGACACATGTACCCCTCCATGAAGCATTGTGTAGTCCAGAATTTCTGTTCCAATTGAAAAATGTTTCAACCTGACCTCTAGATCCTGACTCTTAGAGATCTTTCTTTTTCAGCAAATGCTGTTGCTCGTTGTTCTTTATGTAAAAATATATGTAAAACTACGTTCTTCAACTTGCCAGCTTCCTATATCATTCGTGTCTCAATGCACATTTAGGCAACCATCTTCTGACCGGGAAAGAATGTGACCCGTATGTGGAAAGGTTTAAAACCTGATAGACAAGTGGGTTTTTAAACAATCTGATACCATATGGATTGACAGGAAAAAGATTTTGCAGTTCTGTTGACAAAATAATAGAAGGATTTCAACCAGAAGCAGCCCAGAAAGAGTAGTGCAGTGTGAGCAAATTCTTTGGGTGTTGTAACAGAGGAATCTACTTGGTAACTATGGTTAAATGGTGGGAAAGAGTGCGCTAGTTGCTGAGAATAAAACCTAGATTCCTGGTAACCTAGGATTCTGTAGCAGTTGCACCCTTAACAGAAACTAGAAAAAAATGAGAAGAGTGTCTGACCGGAATGCAAATCAGCTACCTCTTGGAAATGTAAAACAAAAACTAAAAAAGTGAGTACATCAGTTCCCAAGCTCAATGTATTTATAACAAAAATACTGCAAAAAAATAAGACATATGAAACTAGACAGGTGACAGGGAGTGGGGGGGGGGGGGTATTGGAACAACAGCATTGTATTTCCTGGACAGCCCTGTCTCTGGCTCCACCCATATAATGCTCTGTAGAATTTCTAGAATAAATTTCTTTTTACCTGAATGCTGTGAGTCCCAATCATGATATAACCTAACTCTGAAACTAGACCTATTCATTTGCTGCACATTCCAGTTACATAGTGTTGTAGTCAAGACCGCCTAAACCGAGACCAAGACATTGCCAAGACCGGAGGGTGTCAAGACCAAGACACTGCCGAGACTTGAGGGTACCAAGACCAAGACACACTAAGGCAAGACCAAGACCAAGACTAGTCGAGACCAAGACCAAGACCGAAAGCAGACTAGGGCCAGAATTGGCATCATATTACTCAGATCAACTGTAGAGAAAAAAGGCATTTTTGTAAAGTGTCATTACTCGTTCAATCAAATTCATGTTATCTTTTCAATTATATTGTCCGTATATGTTCTCATTTAAAATCTCCCTGATTTTTCATAGTTACAAGGCCTGATGGAAAATAATATTCTCAGAAGTCTTCTCCTATAACCATTTTATCAGACCTCGTCAAGGGAAAGAGATGGGATGTACCCGAAAGATGTTCATATTAAATCTCTTATACTAGGGACAGAGGCCTTGGGTAAGCTATGAATACAGATCCTTTGCTTTGAATTGAAGAGAATGAGCCTCCAGATTGACTTGCACCTCCTTTCTAATTAATGTAAAATACAAAATTTATTTGATTTATAACTATGCTATAGACTTTGCGGACATTTTTGGACATTTCTTTGCCGACTTCGCTATGATGCGATGTGTATGATGTGTGCGGACTGTGAAGCACTGGCAGTGTCCGTTGAGAAAATGTATACAATGTAACGTTTTTAAAATAGATGCATCTGACTAGTTGCATTTGAACTGAGGCGCGTAATAAATAATGATACTGTTCTGTGAGGATGTACTGTTTTCTCTTTTTTTGATGTTGTTGTTTTTTCTGCTTGTTCAACACCGGACACAGTATTCCGTTTTTCAATACAGAGCAGGACGGGTGCAAACTCTAATCCTCACATTTCCCGAAAGACTTAATTGCTTGACTACACTGGTATGTTTCTTCTGCATAATAAAAAACTGTAAAATCTGAAAAGTAAAAAAGTGTTTTTATTTACAGTAAATAAATGGGATTACATACAACCAACAAGAACAGTATATACAACTTTTTTTTTTAACTCTGAACTCTTTCACTTGAATATACTAATTCCACAGAACGAGGGATATTAGGAAGCAAGTGTCTTTATCTTCCCTGAGCAAGTATGATAAATTTTGCCAATAAAACACTGCAGTCTAAAGAAAATATTATTACAAGCCTACCTTATATACTCTCCCCACCTCTACAGAAATGTCAACTCGTTAAATTCTCCCACGATAAATTCTGCCGATACATATTTTATCAACCAGCTACTGGATTGCTAAGGATAAAATCTGCAAAAAAAGAGGCTAGAGTGCAAGAGTGGAATGAATTGAATGACTAATCAATACGAAATGTTTTATATAATTTAGAAAATCATCTTGCGCCCCGCAGATTTAGAATCACTGACCTGTACAGTATTCCTGGGAAGTTTGTAAAAAGATTCACGAATAAAGTTTAGATGTCAGATGGCTGCATTCACATGATGGTAGCTGCAGGCGCTGGGGTGTCTTGTAGTTACAGTTTTCCAATTTTGAGGAGACTTGGGGTCTGGTCAAGAGCACACTTTCAGGTGGAGATTTTCATCCATATAATGTTTTTATGAAGTGGTAATGAGATCCATCAAAGATAAACTGGAGAAAATGCAATAATAAAAATGAAAAAGATCCATCAAGGGGTTGGGTTTCTTAATTACTAAACCATATGCATTGCCTCAAGTCTGGGGAATACAAAAAATATATTAAATAATATGTCACATTAAGATCTTATAGAAAAAATTGCTTAATGTGATTGCTAATAAATTGAATTTCCAATGTTATACTAAGTGATCCACTAAACTTACTTATAGTAGTTATATTGTCATTCATTGCCTAACAACAAAAACAGAAATATCCCATAATTTCACAGCAAATGACTACAATGACTTATTAAAACTGTCAGGTAGAAAATAATGATAGACTTACAGTGTATAACCTGATACAGCATTTTCAATAAAAAAAGCATTATCATCAACAAACGGTGCTATCACAGCGAATCCGAGGCTGAGACTGAAGCGTTACCCTTTGTTTAGGCTGTCACGTGACTCATTTCCCCGCTCTTAGGTCGACATGCACGGTTTGACTTCTGAGATTCAAATCGAGTCATCTAGGTCATTTTTTTTTTTCAAACTGGTTGGTTCGACTTTCAAGAAATTCAAGTTCTAATGTATTTGAGAACTGAGGTAGCACTCTGTTTTTACATATTTATTTACTTATTAAACACATTTCTCCTTTTAACAAGTTTTATTTATTGAACATAATGGACAATTAAAAGTTTTTTATTCAATATAAAAGTTATAAAAGGCAAAATGTAAATGATTTGAAAATAGAATACAGCAGTAAATATAAAACATTCTACTCCAAGTAATGAATCTGCTAGTGCTGCATGGTGTATTGCATTATGCACATTTAAAAATATAATTTATGTATATAATTTATTATACTGAATGACATGTGATAGGTTGGCACCCTATTCTTGGTAATTTCCCGTCTTGTGTCTGTAACCTTGGGAATACACTCCTGACCAGAATTGGGTAAGTGGTTACAGAAAATGGAAGGATGGATGGATGGAATTTATTATGTTGCTTGTCTTGAATGTCTTTGCTGGTATGTAAAAGTACATTGCAATAAATAAACAATTCTGTTCTTGATTGTAAACGTCATGCACACAGCAAGGAAACTAACCCCCAGGACTGAGAGGTGCGAGGGCAGGTGCTGTAGCCTTGTACTATGAATGGAAACTGACATAATAGCGCAAAATCAAAAATACTACTTTCCACTTAGTCAGAAATCCATCATGCTCTAATTCAGAGGACCCCAACCACCGGGCCGCGGACCGGTCATTTGGTACCGGGCCGCATAGAAAAAAATATTTTATTTCGTCATATTTTTCTCATTTTATTTCATCGTATTTACCCCCCACACTTTAAAGGCCGGTCCGTGAAAATATTGTCTGACATGTAACCGGTCCGTGGCACAAAAAAGGTTGGGGACCACTGCTCTAATTAATACATTAGTAGTTAGTTAGCCTTGAACTGTTGCTTAATTGAAAAAAATCATTCACCTTCCAACTGTTTATCCTGTATAAGATCAGAGAGAGCCCTATCCCAGGCAATACCGGGCAGGGCACAGGGTTGGGGCACACCCTGAACAGATTCGTAGTCCATCTCAAGGCACATGTAGACTCAGTCATACACTATGTCCAACTGAATGATGGCAGTTCATTTTACTGCACACCTAAGGATTGCCAAAGAAAACTGGAGTACAGTATTTGGAGGAAGCCTGTCGATCTGGGGGAGAACCCGACCCTGGAGGTGACAGTGTTACCTAATGCCACGATGCAACTGCAACCAAACTATATACAATCTATTTATAATCATTTTACAGATGAATATGCAACGTAAGTTTTCCTCTAATACTCACACTATTTAAAGCTTTAGTTAAAATCTGCCTTTCCCCCCATTCCTATCTAAATATGCTTTTAGAAATCCTCCCCCAGAAACCTGTACTGGTTAAGTCACAGATTTCAAAGGAATGCAGACTGCAATCACTCAGTATCAGCACCTAAAGTAATTCATGTCAGCCGGCATGTAAGACATATATCATAGGTCAAAGATTCTTGTGGTTATTTCAGTGCTATACACATATGTTAAAATTGGAATCACAGTTCATTGTGTGCCATGTTAAAAGAATTCCAAAAGTAGAAAAAATATCATTAAAGTTAAGACTCAAAACCATATAATGAATATAAATGTGTCTCCACATTTTGCCCTCTGTCGACAGGATATAGATCCTATTGGCATTGTCTCGTCATCCTGCATCCCCTTTAATCCTTCCCAATTTACATTAATTCTAACCTGAGCTATTGCAGCTTTTGTTCTTTTATTCTATTGAACCCATACAATCACACACATAACCCAAACTCAATATATTATGTATGCCTGACATATAACATCAACATTTTTCTTTTTTTGTGCATTATTTTTTTGATATGCAAATGCAAATTAAATCACTTCAGATACAACATAATTTCCTGTACAGGTGTGCAAGAGAAATATTACAAATTTCACTACTGGACACTGTGTTGTCTGTGTTAGGTGACTTGTCATCATTCCATAGAAGGCAATGTCTCAGGCAATACAAAATAGCTATACAAATATCGAAATGTAAAATATTACCAGAAGGTAATGAGCTGAAGTAATTTCATTGAGAAAATAGTGGAATACACATGCATATATATTCCTGAGCAAACTTTAGTTTCCAGTGCAGCATCCTAACACCTGCTCTATCCTGTGTAGTAACCTATGATCATATAAAACATGAGGACAGAAATAAGAAGGCAATAATTGGTTTAATATTCTATCAAAGAATTCTCACTTAAAGGAGAACATATGGACATACATCACCCAGATACAATTCATCTGAGGATTCTGAAAACCGTTTAGTGTAATATCTGAGTATTCCAATTGATTTAGTTCATTGGCTGCTAGCAGCCCTGGAGACATCCCTTTCAGAATCTTGCTTTGTGTGATGACAACATTTCTCTGATTTCACTTTAAAGACGACTGGCCAAGAATAATCTGAATAGAACTACTGATAAAGTCATACTAGCAAACAACAGTCAAATAGAAGGTCTCACATACTAATGAGATAATGTCATTGGCAATGTTACTAAAATCCTTACTGTGAGTCAGTCTTGGGACATTTTTTTTCCCTTGGCTTTAATTTGTGGGTCTTAATTTCATTATTTATTTGCTTGACTGACACCCCTGTCACAAAGGATGAGGAGTGGGAAGGACCTGGAGAAATGCATGGCGCCCGTGGCCCGCGGGCTATGGGAATGCAAAAGTGCAGAGAGGAGAGTATTGCAGAGTAGCGAAGAGGCTGCATGGAATACCAAATAAGTAGTCTGTCAGTCAGGAGAGCATGCATGGTGCAGATAAGTGCATTTATGGGGGAACCGCCAACATTTTATCTCCCTGCTTCAGGTTAGATCGCCGATTAAAAGGACCCAAGTGCAAATCTGCAGGACTGATAAGATGCAGACTCCTCTCTGCCCGCCCCTTACCTGAGTTGCCCATCCTCCAGGAATATTAAACTTGGCACAATTGTGATTACTTTTCACGGTTGTCAAATACCTTGGATAAATGTGTGTGTGTGTGTGTGTGTGTGTGTGTGTGTGTGTGTGTGTGTGTGTGTGCATGTGTGTATGTACGTGTGTGTGATGGTGGTAGGAGAAAAATTATGAGAGCAATTAAAATAAAGCGCCAGGCTGCTGTCCAGCGTACCTGAAAACACAAGTATCCCAGAATGAGATACTGCAGTGCAAGCAAAATGACAAGCATGCCTGTTTTTATGTGCTTTACTTTTCCAGGGTATATTTTATCACTCTTCTCCTTTACCAGCACCACTCTTACACCCCCACCCTACTTTCACACCCCCAGGCAATGAGTGGAAAATACTTCAGATTATTTTAAACTGCAGAGTAAATGTGTTCAAGTGGAATACCTTAGAAGCGTTTAACCCCCTCGCCTATCCGTCTCCTGCGCATCCCTCCGTTCTTCTGGACCAGGCCCAAACAGGAGCACTGTAGGCGCCGCTGGTGTAATACGTTTCGAAGCATCATGAAAAAGGTGTCCCGCCAGGGCCTGGCTCATCCGTGCTTACAATGCGCAGAGGAGAGAGTGCGTCGGGCTGAGACGGAACAACCGCTATAGGCTACCCCTGGCATTTAGTGATTGATTTGCCTGACGCCCCATTCAAATGCCTCGCTGTTGGAAAACTGCTGGTGGCTAAATGTACCCAGACACACTCAGTCACACTGAGAACTTTTTATTGTGTTTGATGTTTTCTGACTTAAGGATTTAATTTATGAGCATGACACTGAGAGAGATACCTTTACACATAGATGCACACTCACAGAGGAAGACGCACATACCTTCACGCTATTTGTGAAAAACTTATTATTTTACACCAGTTTTATTTATAGTTTTTCAACTTTTTTATATAAAAGACATTATATGCAATTTATTGGTGTTTGTTTATAAACTGTAACATTAGAAAAACAGATCATATTGTCAGTATTCCTCATGTTTATTCTTCAAAGAAACAATCCATAGCACATCACATGACAAAGCTCTTTTTATGCCATAATGTTTTAATTAGATTATTATTTAATCTATAATAATTAGATTATTATATAATGTTTTAATTAGATTATTGTTGTGACTTCACCATACTGGGGGAAGTTGGTGGTGCAGAAGGCAGTGCTATCCTTTGGCAACCAGAGGGTTGCCGGTTTGGGCCCCGCTTCCTCTTGACCCCATCAAAGTGTCCTTGAGCAAGACACTGAACCCCAAATTGCTCCCGGTGTGTAGCTTGGCACCTTGCATGGCAGCCTCCACCACTGGTATGTGTATGGATGGATGGGTGAATGCAAGGCATAAAGCACTTTGAGTACTCAGAAGAGTAGAAAAGCGCTATATCAATGCAGACCATTCATTTACGTGTACTTTTCCTGTCTTAGATAGCAGCTTCTAATTTAGTTAATTATATGAAACAAATACCCATCCATTTTCTCTAACCACTTATCCTATTCAGGGTCATGGGGGGTCTGGAGTCTATACCAGAGGATACAGGTGGAATACAGGGAACAACCCTAGATGAGATGCTAACCCATCACAGTGGACACTGACACACCATTCACCCCTATGTGTAAATTGGTAACTCCATCAATCTCAGCATTCTTTTAAACTGTGGGGGAGCAGAACCAGGGTATCCAGAGGAAACCCCCAGATGACATGGGGAGAACAAGCAAACAACACATATAGAACCCTAGTGAAGACCTGAACCCGAGTCCCAGACTTATGAGGCAATAGCAATAATCACTGCACCACTATGCTGCCCTGAAGTAAAGATTGCAAAATAAATAAAATTATCAAAGTGTACCCAAGGCATACCCCTGCTTTATGTTCTGTGCTGCCTGTGACAGGCTCCACCCCCTCTTTCCCCCACCCCCAACAACCCTGACCAGTGTCACTGGTTGGAAGATGGGTGGAAGGATTAATTAAGGCTTTTTATCATGGACTAATATTTTAAACATCTCTTTGGGGAAAAGACAAAGAAAAGGATAGCAAGCTTTATTTCTACTATAAAGCATTATTCTTTTATCTTATCTCTCTCAGCCTAGCAGCTTTTCATGTGACTGACAACTTGCAATGGGTTCAGTGTGCATGTGTGTGTCGGTGTATGTGTCTGTGAATCTCAAAATATGCATTGAATGAATGGCACCCCTGCTATTATATTGCAGGGGCAGGGCAAAATGATGAAAATGTTATGGTTTTATAGGTGGGGAGTAGATGGGCAGGTCCACAGGTAGAGGAGATACCAAAATTTGTCTAACTTGTCTGATTCAGCAGTAATTCTTAATCTCTGCACATTCCAGCAATTCATATCACCCCACAGAGACAAACAAATATATATTTTTTACTTGTATTTGATGTAACTAATGGTCGACTTTCATTATATTGCATTCCTCTTAACAGAATACTTGGTGCTGTTCACAGCAACGTGTGAATGGAAAGCCCAAGAAAACCACAGGACTGAATATGAGGCAGCAATAGCCAATGCATATAAATGTTTTATCAATTGTAAAAAGACTTGTGTAAAAATTGTTTCAGTGAAAGCTAAATGAGAGACAGGGTGCTTCAGTAGCTCAGTTAATGTTCCTGGATGTTCATCTCCTGAATTCTGTACATATGCACCAATAGTAAAAGCTGGAAACTAAATTTGCAACTTTGCTGATGGAGGCATGTGGAAAGGTGTCGGGCAGCCCTGGGGGACATGTGTAAACTATTTAGGATTTCCCATTCTACTGATTTTTTGGCAATATGCCCTTTGCTTGGTTTGCCACTAAGCCACTAAGGACATCGATAAATACATTTTTAAATAGCCCAGGAAGGCAGCATATTACTGTTTGCTGTACAAATAGTGCACTCATCTTGTCTGCCTTCCCTGTAAACCCACGTCCTGGATTACCTAGACCAGCTCGTATAGCTATTGGCTGAATGTATATTTAAACATGAAAAGCCCCTGTATGAATGTGTTTACATAAATCAGAAAATAACTGCTGAGCACAACTGGAAAGATGCACAGTGCACTATTTATCATACATTTAGGTAAGAGGAAAGTTTCTTCATAAACCCCAAAGTCCATTCATCTTATCAAAGGACTATGCAAGGCTTTCATGTGATTTAAAGCCGTCTTTCAGTAACATCAACAAAAGACCACTGAACTGTCTATAAAGATAGAAAACACTATAATGCAAACTGATATAGCCTCTCTCTCTGTCAGTGCTTACAAGTTCTTTTTTTAAAAAAATTGGCTTAAAGCAACATCAGAGTATAACAATGCAAGGCAAGGAATTAACCTTTCGTAATGCGACATGAACGACTGGTACGTCTGCAGAAAAGTGTTTGAATTACCACCAAATATTTCAAATATTTCTAAGAGAATTTCATATATCCCTGTTGTTTTAATAGTAAATAGCACACAGAAGCACATGTACTTATCACTAGAAAAAATATTGCTCTGTGGTCAGTGGGCACTCACAAACAAACAGGAAAGTACCCATCCATCTTCTGGCCATTTATCCTAGCCTGGGTCAAGGGGAGAGCATGCAAACTCCACTGCCACAGAGCCGAGGTCCAGTTCAAACCCCCAGCATTGGAATACTGAGGCGATAGTGCTCCCATTGAGCTGCCATGCTGCCCATTTCTGGTTATCTGGTAAGTATCTTACAGTTTTGTTAAATAAAAATTTAAAACATCACTATTGTTGTTACTGTTCTACGGATTTTTTTTCCAAAGAGAAATCTACTCTGCATGGTTTAGACCAGTGTTTCTCAACCCGGTCCCCAGATGGTCCATGTTTTTGCTTCCTCCCAACTACTCGCCAGACAGTTCACAATCTTGCTCCTTCCAGGACAGTCTGGGGGGTCACAGAGAACTGAGTTGAGAAACCCTAGCTTAGACAAATGAAGAAATCAAAATGTTGTCATGCAGAGTTTTAAAGTAGCATGTGGTTAGGCACAATGCTGTTAAAGCTAAAGGTGCTGCAGCAAGGCCAAGTTGAATTCTCATCTTTAAAAAGTGACAGGGCATCAGATAGATACATTTTTTAATTGTATGAATAAACAAAATTCCGGCCATGCCCAAGCTACGATGATAAAAATTATGATGATAAATAACAACCAAGCAAAAAGAAATTAATAGGCTGCTTCTCTTTGTTCCAGTCCTATTTAAGATTAAATTCTTCCAGTCTGGTCCATGTATTAGAATTGGCTCAAAGGCCAACAAAGACTTAGGGTTCTGAATGCAGATTATAATGAAAAAGCTTCATGTAACCTAAATACATGCTCTCCAAAAAGCATGAGCTTATGTAATCCACATAAAACATAAACTATGGATATAACAGTAGTAGCACAATAGAAAATAAAAAGCAAGATTGAAGACTGAAGGGAATAGGAGGCACGGACAGATGGTTATGTAGTCTTATAGAATGAGAAGCTTGTCTTCAGCTTCTAAGGGTCACTTGCTATCTGAAATACATTTGGTTCATACAACAGGAAGACTCAAAAAGTCACTTCTAAATTCCTTAGAAGCCACTTCTCTATAAATGTTAAACAAGTTATGAACTTTCAAATGAAGAATAAGGCTAGGTTGAGCCTCATGTATCCAAAGTAAGGCATTCTCTAACTGTAAAATGGACAAATCAACTGTTCACAGGAGGCGTGACTTGCTGCTACCCCTGGATGAGGTAATCCCTTATAAAGGTTATCTATACTCCATTTTGCCAGAGTTTAGTTGGCACCCCGGGAACAGCCCGCTCTGCTGATCTCCATTGCCAAACTGTCAGTGTCTCAGGTGGGGCTAATGTGAGAACCTGACAGATGATCATACCTGGATGGGGGGGGGAAGAGGGGTGCAGATGTTAAGACTTGCCTTGACAGTTTGGCAGTAAACAGAGGGCTTACCCTCAGACTGACACATATCAGTGTTATTATTTAAACGAGGAGTGGTCTCAAATGTGTGTGCCTCACTGCAAATTGCAAAGCTTGTAGCAGTAATTTGCTGTAATTTTTGTTCCTTTCATCCGTGTTTAAATGGATATTTTTGGTCCCACAATGCTATTCAACAGGCTAATATATAAATCACTGATTCTATATTGTATACCCTATACTAGGGGTCGGGCAACATGGCTATAATATCATATAATTGTATTTTTCATCACAATACACTATATATAGATTACTAATTTTTTGGAATGTATATACAGACGCTCCTTTACTTACGAATTTTCAATTTACGTATTTTCAGACATATGAATGAAGAGGACTGTATGTCCAAATTGTGTTCGTTGGGCTCGTGTTCCCTGTCCACAACATCATTTTTTTCTTTCTGTGTGCCAATCTCGCCGAGAATGACTTTTGGTCGCTACTCCTGCCCCACAGCAGCATAGCTTGGGTACTCCCAGCATCCTAGTACTTTGTACTTGCATATACCCTTAAAATGATGTTGAATAATGATTTATGAACGTTTCAAGTTACTAACAGCTGTTTTTTAACGTAACTCATTCGTTAGTAGAGGAGCGTCTGTAGTAATGTTAGTTAACCATTTTAAAAGATGTATGTTGCCACCTGTTGTGTGAATGGTATTCAAATTCAAATTTTATTGGTCACATACACAATCATACGTAGTATGACATACAGTGAAATGTATTTGCAGTGCCCGACCTATTAAGAATTAAATAGAATACAATTTTGAAAAAATATAATAATAATAATAATAATAATAATAATAATAATAATAATAATAAAATGAAATGTTTTCTTGTTTGTGTTTTAACAAGTTACGTAAAGTTTTTTAGTTCAAGATCTAGCCACAGTAACACTTTTCTTGAGGGGATTTCAATAATGTAATGGAACAGAATTAGTTAATGCATTAATTAACCAGTATCTAAGTGTTACTGTAAGTACTGAACCCATGTCCCCTCAAGTAAAGTGTGACCCTAGTCACTAAGTTGAGATCCACTGAGCTTGATTATTGACAAATAAGTGAGATATACAGACAATGCATGTAGACAATGTTATACAAGCTAAATGTGTTTTTCCTGCAGTACTGTGGCAGCCTCTGAATATGTAGGCATCACGTGATAAATGCTTAACTGTTTGTTTTGTCATTATATAATGATAGTCTTAAGTAATACTTTTGTGCCTGAGTATTCATTGGAAGTTAAACTTAGCTGCACGTATGCATAGTTGACTTGACAGCACATTATATTTTTCTGTACAGAAAAAGTAATTTGTAACAAAATACTTTGAAAAATTATATTTTGTGTAATATAAAATATTTAAAATCCATAATAAAACTTACTTTCTGTCATATCATGAACTTTCATTATTGCACTTACAGACTTTTTAAATATAGCCTACCACCGTCTTAGGTTAGATATAAGTAAATCATTTGGCACATCCTGTTGTGCCCACCTTGTTTGTTGTGAACTTCGTTTTCCGATGACCAGTAGTCCAAGGAAAGTAGCCACTTTGGTACTTCGTGCAAATTGCCAAGGTAAAGTATGTATTAAAATATGCTATCAGATATTGCTCATTGAATGTCATTATAGGATAGAAAAGTAGAGCAATTAGCAAACAGCAGTGCTGTACTCTAGAACTTGTGAATTAAGTTGTAAGCCTGGTGGCATCTTTTGGTTTGTCATATCTGGAAGATTTCATTAGCGATAAATCAAGCTAGCTACTTTTGTTATTAAGGACAAAATTAATTTCTATCAGCTAAACATACAGTAGGCGTTTTTTTATTCAGTGATCCTGTGTAAAAGGGAAAACAGACTGGAGGACTTGACGTTGCATATTATATTGGTTCCATTTTTTTTGAGGATATTAAAAAAAAAACAGTTTATTTTTTGTTTGTGCTTGATTGGCATTCTACTGTAACACAAAGCAGAAAATTCATGCATTATGATAATTAATTTAAGAAACCATTGGTGTGCCTGCTTGTGTGCATATACACACACCAGCACCCCTGTCAGCCAACCGGCACTAATTCTGTGGGCCAAAATGGTGATGTCCCCCCACCCCACCCCACTGCTGCAGATTCAGCCTTTTCCGCTCTTGTTTAATTACCAATGTCACAGTCATTTTTCATTTCTCAATTTACACCATAACACATACAAATCACAAAATTATTGTGCCATTTACAGTTACGGCAAGCTGTATATTTTTAAAATATTATAATATTGCAAGGGCTGTGATAGTACACATATTCATTGTGTATCGTTACTATTTTGCATTTATTTTTTAGTTTCAAATTATTCTTATTTTACAAATTACTTGAATTTTAATGAAATACATTTTTTCAAACCAGTATTTTGTATTTTATTTTGTTACACTTTATGAGCAAGTATTTGTTATTTGTAACAAGATACTTTTTGATGTGTTTGGGCTCATCTCTGAATGTAATGCTGTACTGCAATTTTTGCGATACCACTGAAATATGTACCATGGATACTAATTGTGACTGTTATGATACAATATTGTCATATCATTTACCACCACCCTTTACCCACCATTACCCTCTCTTTCAACTGGATCCAGGAATTCCAAGCCATTCCTTGCATAATGTAAAATATAAAGTTTTTTTTTAAACACTAGCATGAAAACCTACAAAATCTGTATAATATTCCAGAGCTGTCAATGAATGTCTCTTTCCCAGCATACTATAGCACAAGTGTAGAGCTACTGGTATCAGTGGATGTGGAATTGCTGTGCATCCTCCCCACCCATTCTCAGCCTAAGGAAAATTGCTATCTGGGAAAGGCTGGATTTTAATTGATCTCAGTCACAGTTAAAGCATGGATTAGTGCTTAACAGTGCAGGAGATGGCCTTGGCAAAACGATTCCTTTTCTAGCATTAAACTGCTGCACTTTGTAAAACTGATTCTTGTGTGACCCATATAAACTGCAGTGGGATATTGTCTGACTTAATCCCACTGTCTCTGTGATGCATCCAAGCGAGAGGCTATTTATGATCTATGTAGACCCTTGGTTTTGCTTTTAATCACCAACTGTTATTGGTGTTACTACTGTTCTTTAATTTATAGGAAAACCATGTCATCCTAGTGAAGTGCTGGAAAAGACCATAAACACACTGTAGAGAGAGTTCTGGGTTTCCTGTAATACTGGTAAACTATACCAATAGGAGGGTTGCAGTAGTAGTGTGCAATCACCTTGTGCCGCCATCTTGGTGCATTGTCAGTCATGGTAAAGGAGTACTTAGAGCATGTTAATGCAAGCAAATCAAGTCAAGTAGGGCTTTATTGTCACACAAATCAAATTTAGTTCATTACATACAGTGACACGAAATAACATTATATAGTGTGTTCTATAAAAGCAAAATAAATAAAATAAAAGCAAACAATATAAAGAGAATGCAGATATTATTGGATGTGACCCATATGCAGTGAAAGAGAATTTGTTGTGAGTCATTTATGAGGATATCGTTAACAGTCTTGTTTTGCAAATGTCATGGGTAACAACAAAGCAAAATAAAGTGATTAAAAGTCTGGAGGTGTCATGTCTTTATTTCTGGCTGGGGAAAACAACTGTGGATGAAAAAGTGCGGACAAAATATTTCAAGGTATTCATTGGTAAATACAAGTATAAATCTCGTGCTTCTTGTTTACCATTTAGGTGGCACTTAAGGCCCTTTTTTAGTCATTTATAAACTCATTCATAATGCAATATAATGCATTCATTAAGCATTATGCACATGGTATAAAAGGCGCAATACATTATACCCATGTTTATAATGCATTATAACTACCTTATAAAGTACTAGTGTTGTAGTCAAGACCGCCTAAACCAAGACCAAGACATTGCCGAGACCGGAGGGTATCAAGACCAAGACACTGCCATGACTTGAGGGTACCAAGACCAAGTCCAAGACCAAGACTAGTCAAGACCAAGACTGAAAACAGACTAGGGCTAGAATTGACATCACATTACTCAGATCAACTGTAGAGAAAAAAGACATTGCTGTAAAGTGTCATTACTCGTTAAATCAAATTCATGTTATCTTTTCAATCATATTGTCCATATGTCTCTCATTTAAAATCTTCCAGATTTGTCATAGTTACGAGGCCTGATGGAAAATAATATTCTCAGCAATCCTCTCCTATAACCGTTTTATCAGACCTCGTCAAGGGAAAGAGATGGGATGTACCAGAAAGATGTTCATATTAAGTCTCTTATACCAGGGACAGAGACCTCGGGTAAGCTATGAATACGGCTATGTAATGACCCTTTGCTTTGAATTGAAGAGAATGAGTCTCCAGATTGACTTGCACCTCCAAGACCGTGCTTTCTAATTAATGTAAAATATAAAACTTATTTGATTTATAACTATGCTATAGACTTTGCGAACATTTTTGGACATTTCTTTGCCGATTTCGCTAAGATGCGATGTGTATAATGTGTGCGGACTGTGAAGCACTGGCAGTGTCCGTTGAGAAAATGTATACAATGTAACCTTTTTAAAATAGATGCATCTGACTAGTTGCATTTGAACTGAGGCGCCTAATAAATAATGATACTGTTCTGTGAGGATGTACTGTTTTCTCTTTTTTCCCCATCCTATCGAGACCGCTATGTCCGAGAACAAGACAAGACTGAGACTAATAGGAGTCGAGACCAAGACAAGACCAAGACCAAAAAGAGTCGAGACCAAGACAAGACCACAAAAAACTACAGCACTATAAAGTACTCATCTACAGTATAATGCACCATAGATACCTTTATAATGCAGTACAGAGCATCTTTAATGCTTATACCTACCATTATAATAAATTATAAAGGTATCCATAGTGCATTATAATTGAGAAATAAAGCTTTCATAAAGCATAATACAAATGGGTATAATGTGTTATGATTTTTGGTAAATAGTTATAGCCATGTTTATAATGCTTTATGAATGCATAATTGTTTGTTAGGAATTTTTTTTGTGTTTACAAATTGCTAAAAACGTGGCCTTAAGTAAAGTGCTACCATCATGGATTATTATATATTGTTTATTGTTAAATTATATTTGTCATGTAATGTTCATTTTAAGAAATTATGTTGCTCTGTGCTGTTAACCTTATAGTGTTGTGTCCATTGTAGTTGTTACAGCAAGTTTAGTTTGATCGTACATATGTTAATATTTTTTAAAAATAAATTACTGATCGATTTATTTTTTCCATGGATGTGCAAACTTCATTTATCTGAAGCAACTGTTTGAGTAGTTATTTCTTTTTGCGTTCCTGTGATTCTGTCAGATTCTTCATACTGCTGTGTCCCATGTTAACTGCTGGTACATGGTAAGTGTTGCCTCTGTCATACATAGGGGCTGTGTTGGGGCATGAAAGTATAAGTGTCCTGCTATTCATGACCCGAACACCGAAATACAGGCAACCAGGTTTATTGGAGGAAGTACAGAGAGCAGTCAGTAGCCAAGTCCGGGTCGTAGCCAAAATCCATCCGAGAAGTGCACCAAAAGCCAGGGGTTGTCCAAAATCATAGTCAGGTGAAGAGATGCCAGTGGTCAGTAAGCCAGGAGGTCAATCCGGAAACGTGGACAGTACACACAGGTAAGGATGGGCAGGAGGACTGGCAGGAGGCGCAGGAGGTTTGGGAAGGGCCAGGAAGACAGAACGTAACTGGGGAGACAAAACAAAGTTAGACCACTCAGTAAGTGCATTGTAACAATACCTCGCACCGTGCTGTTGTCAGTGCGAGGTTTAAATATCATCTGTTCAATTGTCAATGGGAGGCGCTTGTTGTGCCGTGGGTGTGACAATAAGAAAGACACATTACATTTTCAAACCTGAATTATAATTTTATATTATCAGCTTACCTCTTATAAATCATGTGGCACAAAAAGCCATAAAATGACTTGTTTTCTACATTAGCTTACATCAGTCGCCACAATCATAAACACAATGGAGATCATGAGATATAGCATCTGCTTTATAAAACTTCATTTTTCCTCTTTGGATTACAGTTGAAAAAAAAACAGCTTACAACAGCACACTCAACTATGATGAACACAACAAAAGAGCACATACGGCAAACACAAAGTACCACACTAGATGGGAAACACAGCACTGGTATGGCAGATGATAGCCTTTTTTGGTGTTGATACAGTGTGACATCATGTGCAACCTTCCTATGTATTAATTTCTATAGTTGTCTACATGCTACAGAACACAAAAAGGCACTGTTTCATTGAGTTGGATTTCTTGTTTAGCCAAATCACTGGTCAGATTTAAAGTACAGGGGCGGCATGGTGGTGCAGTGGTTAGCACTGTTGCCTCACACCTCTGGGACCCGTGTTCTGGTCTCCGCCTTGGTCACTTGTGTGTGGAGTTTGCATGTTCTCCCCGTGTTGTTGTGGGGTTTCCTCCGGGTACTCCGGTTTCCCCTCACAGTCCAAAAACATGCTGAGGCTGATTGGAGTTGCCAAGTTGCCTGTAGGTGTGCATGTGTGGGTGACCTGCGATGGGCTGGCCCCCAATCTAGGGTTGTTCCCTGCCTTGTGCCCGTTGCTTCTGGGATAGACTCTGGACCCCCCGCGACCCAGTAGGATAAGCGGTTTGGACAATAGATAGATGGATGGATTTAAAGTACCCCAGTTTAAATGGACTTTATCTGAGTTCACTTACATTCAGCCCAGACTACCGTAAATTTTACACGTTATCTGGTTAAGCAAGAAGTCCTGCTTTGGGATGCAGGCCCATACAGAACCAAACAAATGTGCCAATTTTCTTCTTTTTTCCCCAAATTTAAGTCTTTTAATACAAGGATTTCCTTAAGCAATTTAAACTTGTTTAAAAGAGAATGTCAGGAATTTCTGAGTTAAACAGGAACAGAAAAGTAGAATAAGAGCACCATAATTCTTGATAGAAGATTGCATGAGGTTGAGTTTGCTCAGTTCAGTTTCAATCAATGAATTTATAAGGGAAAAGAGGCATAATGCAATACACATACTTGAAACTATATTTTTCTATTATTTCAATTCAATTTTCTTATGATTAATACTGCACAAAGTTCTGTTAGCTTTGTATTTTCAGATCTTTATCAGTATGGGATATTCAGTTTATTTATAGAGCTACTTATCCTCAATCTTAAAATTAGTTAAATGCCAATTGACAAGTTATTGATATATGAGTCTTTTTACGATTCCATGTATGAAGGATAAAATTTAAATTTAACTACCAAAATATAAAAGATTACAAATACATGGTAAATGCCCTAACCTCTACCCTCCCAAGCCATAAAAATATATTTATGAGATCCATCTTCCAGTTGAGTGCTAGCATTCTTTGCCATTTTATTTTCGCTCTACAATTCCATATATGTATCGAGGTGATTTTGAGAGCTCACCCTGCATGAGAAATATGCATAATTCAGTAATGTGCTTTTTTCTTGAATTGTACACTGGTAGTATTACCTGCTGATGGAGAGAGCATTATCTTGGAAAAGTGGGGAGCTAGAGGTTAGGTAGGAGTTATTTTTTCTTTTTCCCAGGACACATACAGTGTAGAATCTGTGAATCACCTTCCTTCTTTTGTTCTTTGGACTGGAGATATTTTTGCACGGGAAAGCCTGCAGATGAACAAAGTGAACGATTCACATTTCAGTTCATCTCACTTCACTGTTTTAGAATTCAAAGCCTATTGGATGTTCAAAAATTATGCGGCTGGTTTTATACTTAAATTCACATTTTCTGAAAAGATTGTTTTGCAGGGTCATGCATTAAGAACTTAGACAACAAATACCACCAATACAAGCATATACCTGATAAATACATTATGCTTGGCTGCATCGCTACTTGTATGAGATGCTAAAGTAATGCACATTATGGCTCATTGCTACAAGGTTATATTTAAAATTTAAATTACATTTATACTTTTAATCTTATATGATTAATAAAATGATTTATCAACATTGTAAAATCCAAAACATCGTCATGGGCCTGTTATTTGTGTGCGTGTGTTTGTGCACAGTGTATACAATGCATATGTCCTTAGTTTTAAGCTTAAGCATCTTGACACAGTAGGGGTATTGTATTCCTGTGAAAGTCTACAAACCCCACTCTAGAACAGCAGCTTTACTAGGCAAGGCATGACGGGTACCGTTGCATTCATATATTCACACCAGCAGATGGTAAAACAAATGATGCATGCATATTTCTCTCATGACCCTCCATATTTATTTTATGGTGACTGGCTCAATTTTCCTTTCCCAAAAATCACTGGACTATACCAGGAGTTGTTAGGAGGAAATAATAAAGACGGAGATCTGTTCCATAATGATCTATATCCGGTAAGATTCTTAAGTAAATCTATTGTTGCTGTTGTTATAGTAGTAGTTATTGTTGTTTTTTTATCAATGATAACCAAGACTGGGTTTTTGATGCCTGATGTGATATATTTTAAAATGAGGAATACATTTTCTATTCAAGGAGAAAAATAAGGTTTTCTTTCAACGTTACTAGCAGCTCACACCAAAATATGTATGCCATTTCATGGTTTTTACTAAAATTGAATGTCTAACAAAAACAGAGAATGGTCAGCCTAATGAGAATGATAACTAATAATGCAACATTTCTGAACACTAGCTAGTTTATTGTCATATTATATCCTCTTGTCTCCACCCTGTCTTCTTTATTGTGTAAATATTTGAATGCATATTTTTTGCATTACAGAATCTGGCAGCGGTCTGGGGCAATAGATAAAATTTAGGTTAAGGAAGTGACATACGGGATACCCCCTCCCCCCACCCTCTGCCCAAGGCAGTGGCTGAGTGAGCAGCTCAATTAAAATCAAACTGCTAAGACAGAGCAAGTTTTATCTGAGGGCTTACTGCATCACTGCCCTTCCCCCAGACTAAGCCATGGAAAAAATCACTCTGCCAGAGGGTAGGGTGGCCATGTTATGACTATTCTATTTATTCATCAGTGATTCAACATTTCGGATAGAGTGAGAGAACCCAACAACCTCCACTCAATCTAAACAGTCCCCTGACACGACATACATGGATAAATCCTGGGATATTAGCTCAGTTCCTTTTATCAAAGTCTGGAGGAAAGGGTTTGTGCACTTACACCTCTGTCGAGCTTAGCTATGAGAAATTTGAGCTTACTGTGATTGTTATTGATGTTGCTATTAATTGAAGCTTAATATTGATTATCCACCTATATTCTATGCCAGTGAATCAAGAGATAATGAATTTGCTTTTAATTAGTTTATACCAGTGATAAAGATGTAGGGATAAGAAACAATAAACACTAACTGTAAGCAACATACATTGTTCACTCTATGCTATATTGACCAAACTACTGTCGCTACAACATCTGATAGATCTGCTAGTAATTTGTTTATACATGAGAGGCCCTTGAATGTTTGAATTATGATTTATCTAAGGGCTGCAGAATATTAAGTGCTGGCCCTATTTGAGAATCCATGCAACTTTGCTACATAGAAGATTTTTAGAAGTTAATGTAAAAGACATTTTGAGTTGGTTAATGTCAGTCTGTCTAGAATAAATCTTAACAGACATCAAGAAATACACCCTAGTTGACATTTTGAGGTCAGGGAATGTTGCTCCATTTTCAACTTTGCCTGCTATCCATTTTCAATCAACCTCATTAGTGAGCGGGAATATGAAAAGCTGCCACTGCAGAAGCCTAACAAATGCTTATGCAATCGATTAAAAATGTTAATCTTTCAAATTCAGATAATACTCTAGTCAGCACTGCCCTCCAACCCAAGCAGTTTTGCCAAGAATAAAGGAAAGGATGGTTACGGCTTGAATTTTGGCCATTTGTCACCAAAAGTATTCAAGGGATAGAGTTGCTATTGAAAACACTCTGTGAAAGCTAAACAAAAGGAATGTCTGTTTGAATGTCTGTGTATGTCAGTGTGTGGAAACAGTTACAGACAAGAAGGCGATTGGCTAAAAGTGACCTGAGGACTCAACACGTGTCAAGAAAAAGTGCTGTCCTGTGACAGCCATGTTGCACCCAGGGTACACCAAACTGTCCTCTATCTGGGTACATATTAGAATAATCACCATCTCTTCTGCATAAGCCCTATGTGGAACAGTTCATCGGCAAGCAGACAAGTAGGCGGTCCACTCCTAATATTTGTAGGAGCAAAGCTACTGTGCATGCTTGTTCTCTTCACAGCTTGGCTTTCTGTTTTAGTACAAATAATATTTGGACTGCCTGCTGCTTCTACTCAATCCAGTTTATGAATTTTGATGATGGAACAACATAATTCTAGCACCTGGTCCATAGCCAAAACCAAGTCTTGATTAAACCAAAAACAGAGATTCCATATAGTTTAAACTTCAGTAACAGTTAATAATGATAGTTGATACTTTCTTAATCCTGTGGGGAAATTGTCTTTACGTTTTTTAGAGTGAGTTGTCCACATAGGGCAGCCACCTTTAGCAGCGCCCAGGGGGCTGGGGGTTAAGGGCCTTGTTCAAGGACCCGCAGACGTGCTGAGGCTGGGTTTAAACCAGCGACCTTCTGATCACAGGCACACAGGCTTAGCCCACTGAGCCAAGAAGTATAATGTTGATTGCAAATGGGCACTAAATCTTAGTCTGCTCTATCTTATCCAAAAACAAGTATGCTTATTAATGGTGATAATCATATCAAAAAAGAAAAGGTGTAGTCAGAACTTATTTTCAATGCCTTTCTACCTTTGCATCCCCAGGATACAATTTCTAGACAATTGTTAGCGTATTAGTTGCAAAAAATGTGTGGCAAGGGCTGTTAAGTCTCTTTCCACTACTTACACTGATTATCAATGATCATCTGCTGAACCAAATTGTTGGCGGCGCTTTTAAAGAACTTGATAACAGCCATAGCTTTTGGGTTTGGGCCACATCAGACCCTTTGTCTTACTAATAATCACAGATTTAGGTGATGGTGGCAGTGTTTGCACTTACAGGATCCATTGATCTGATTTAATTGTTTAGAGTGTAATTTAATCAGCCCTGAATAACTGATAAAAAGAATGATGTGAAATCAGGAATGAATTGCGTTATTATTTTTTATTTATTTAACAGAATCTTTCGTGAAAACTGACGTACAAATAAGGATCAGGCTACAGGGTGAACCAGTGTCGCTGGAGCTATTGGGGTTAACGGCCTTGCTGAGTCCCCCAAAGATGACAGCATTATTCTACCAGCCAGGAGATTTGAAGCCACGACCTTCCAGACATGGGCATGGATCCCTAAAGTGTAGTTTATACTTCATGCAGACACTGATGCATCACCATGCACAGTTGTAGTGGCATAATTTTCATCACAGGCTGGTCCCAGGTGAGGGTGGCCGTGGGCGAGGGAGCGTACCTCTCAAAATTTGAAACAACACGAACAATATGTTCAATGATGCAAACGCATCTCAATCATTCATTGGCCAGGGGAAAAGTAGCAGGAAGTCTGCCAGGAAATCAGAAAAGAAATTCAATACAAGCTCCTTTTCCTACCCAATCTGATCAGACAGAAAACATGGCTGACATTGAATTGCCACCTTATCGGGGTGGAGGGGTTTGCGTGCTTCAGTTATTCTGCGGGCTATGTTGTCGGGGGCAATAGACCCTGGTAGGGTCTCCCAAGCCAAAAAGATCCCAGGGGAGGGGCCAGACAAAGAACAATCCAAAAGAATCCTATTATAAGGTATTATAACAAAGTCTCATTTCCCTTTCCCGGACTAGGGTTACTGGGATGCCAACGGGCGAGCGCCTGGTGGCTAGGCCTTGGCCCGTGGGCCCATAGCCCAAAAGAGGCACGCGGGACTGTCCCCAGGTGGGCCCACCACCCACAAGGGGAATGTCAGGGGTTCGGTGCTTTGTGGATCGGGTGGCGGCCAAGGGAGGCCTTGGCAGTCCGATCCCCAGTTGACAAAACTGGCTTTCAGGACATGGAATGTCACCTCTCTGGTAGGGAAGGAGCCTGAGCTTGTGCGTGAGCTTCAGAGATATCGACTAGATATAGTCGGGCTTACCTCAATGCATAGCATGGGTTATGTAACCAATCTCCTGGAGAGGGGCTGGACGCTCTTTTGTTCTGGAGTTGCTACAGGTGAGTGATACTGGGCTGGGGTGGGGTTACTCGGTGCATTAACAACGGAGTTGCTACGCAATGATTCCGCGACCTTTTTTATTAGCCTACGCGATCATTTCCCAACCCTCTTATACTATCCTTTGCGATTCCCTGACCCTATTATTCTACAATTGGCAACACGTATCGATACTAATAT
>JABFEA020000138.1:21786602-21802890 GCA_019775915.2 Cyphomyrus plagiostoma | reverse complement strand
TTATATAGCTTGTTTTTGTTTAATGTTTGGCTGTTTTTTTTGGTGGCAGAAAAATTTTTTACCACCACAAAACCCATGTTTTTTAAAAACAACACCCCCCCCCCCCCCCCCCCCATTTTTAAAAGTTATTCAAATGGATGGCATGAACATGAACCTGTCATAGTAGGCATCAATTTCATAGACATGACATACCTTAATATTCACTTTCACAAGTTTGGCACAGAATAAGTTTGTCACAGATCAGTATAGATGCCAGAGCTCTAATAGCACCTGATATTTTACCTGTTTTGTGTTTGTAGTCTGTACCTCTAACTAGCTGATCTCTATCTACATTTCTTTAGTAAATTTGCAGTATTGCTGATACATAATACCTACTGAATGTAATCACAACTCTTTTACTTCCTGGCACTGGCTAGTCAGTTTTCATTGTGATCTCATCATACATTTGTAACTATATTTACCATACAGAAGCCAGAGCCTCATTTATTACTGCAGGTCTATCATTGGGATCATTTAATTACCCAAAAGGGATGCATTGTTTGTTTTGAAGAACTCTAACATTAGCATTAACATGCACATTGTATACTAGGGATGAAACACTTACTGGTTTCATGGTAAACCATGGTAAAATTCCCGGCAGTTAGTATTATCGTTTTCAATTTTATTTTATCATTAAAACAGTGATTGGTATCTGTGCTTTGAAAATCTCACATTAAATGCTGTCAGGCATCAACCAAAGTTAACAAAAGTCTCCCAGACGCAGGTGTGCAGGCACAGTATGCAGCGTTTTGTTTCAGTGAAAACACTGCAGAATGCAGTGACAATGCTCTGGAGATTTTTATGGTTAATGTACAGTTGATACTGTCAGGATTGGGCCCTGCCCTGTCCCCTTTTCACTATGTGTATAAATTCCTTGTTTGGCCAGCTAATGTTTCTGGTCATCCAGTAGTTAGCACCCAAATGTGTTACCCTGCTTCCCAGCCTGTTGCATGGTTTTACGGCCTGAGCAGACACCTGTGTCATTGAAGCTTCCCTTTGGTGTGGGTTAAAGGTTGGCCAGAGGCCGCCTCAACTGCGTTTGAAATTTTCATTATTTCTGTTTCTTTATTTTCTGGTTCTATGTATTTGTGTGTGTTTGTAGCTCTTGTTGCCCTGCTTTTGCTACTGTTTTAATGTCTTTGTTGTATTTCTGTGTTTGCTTCTAGTTTTGCTATGTGTAATTGTGGCTTCCTGATTGTGATTCTCTCATGTTATAGTATAGCCCTTATTAGTTCTGGTTTTACTTTCCAGCTTTCGTTTGATCCTTCGTGGTCCCATTGTTTTTCTGTTTTTTTCCTGCTGGTGTGCAGTTTTGTTAAATAAAACGCCTTCCCCTGGAGCCTTAATATAAATCACTCATCCCTCACCATGCTCACTGACAACAAATATGATTTTCATATGTTTACATAAGGCACTGGCTATATTATTATTTTAATGTTTATGGAAACAAAAATGTGTAGTGCTGCTAATTTGTGGTTTTCAATATAAAACTTGGTGAAATTATTTCAGTTTGTTTATCAGTACATTTTGAACATTTTCAGCACTTTTTCACAATACCGTGATAATATCATGACTACGATAATCCTGGTCACTATAATTGTGATGTAAAATTTTCATACCGTTTCATTTGTATTGCATACATTATCAACTGAGTGACACTCAGTAGTAATTATTCCATGCAAAAAAAATGAGAGAATCCAGTTAATGTCATGTTGGGCAGGGCGAAGGATGTGAGGGCAGGACTTGTGGCAAAACAATAGGGGTTTTATTAAACTCACAAAACATAAAACATGAAATAAAACAGGTCACGAGGGATGAAAATGGAGGAACAGAGGAAAGCAGGGCGCAGGCATCACAAGGATGCGACGTCCATGACCAGACTAACGAAGTACAGTTCAGGTACAAACTGGTACTTTTATACATAGGATAATAAGGGGCAACAAGCATCAGATGTGACGCATTAGGGCCATGTATGGGAGGAGACAGGAGGATCAGGTGGATGTGGTGGGCAGGATGTGACTGTAAACCCCACCCCGAAGCATGCTTTCTGGTCACGAAGGACAAACGGGAGGGGAGCAAAAGGACTGAACCACAAAGTGGTGGCAAATAAGCAATGACCATCTACATTTTAATTTTTCATTGATTTCAGAAATGTAACCACAAAAACCCAAGTCTATTCTTAAAATCTTCTCAAGTTGTGCCACATGTTCCTATTTGGGTATCTTACATAAATGGCGGAGAACAGACAGGATACTGGATGGGACAAGACATGACAGGATTGACAGGGCACATGGGACAGACACCACAAAAGATGAAACAGAACCACTGGACAGGACAGGACAGGACAGGGCAGGACAAACGACATGACAAGGGGCACCAAACAAGAGCAGATAGAAACCAGGGACCAAAATGACAATAGTAGAGACCAACAGACAGAGAACCACATGGACAAAACAGACTAAACTTGGGACATGACCAAGCACCTAGGACAAATATCTGACCTCAGGGGAGACCAGGGAGCAAAAAATGTAAAGACAGAGACAAATAGAACAGGCCACACCAAGAGAGGACAGAAAAGTACAGGGGCAACAGAGACTGGAGCGAAGAGTAAGCCGCTGGGGACACGGTTCAAGAAAAAACACAGGCAAAATAGGGCTCTGGGACAGGGTCTGAGGCATAATGAATGAAAATGTAGGGTGCCCTGGAAGTTTTCTGGACCCTGGAAAGCTGGGTGACACGGATCATCCTGGGCTCATTCATTGGTGAGGTGGAGCCCTCCTGGACCGCATAATCAGAGAGCCTTGGAGGGCCAAAGGGTGCTGAGGTACCAGCAGGTCCAAAGGGTGTCTAGGACGAGCAGGAGTAGAGGGCTCTGAGGGGATTATTGGACAGGAGGGCATCTAGGGCATTGCAGAACAGGAACAGGAGGGCACTAAGGTTTCTCTCCCCAAAGCCGCAGCAGAAGAGGTGCCCGGGTGGACATTGCTCAGCAGACCAAGTTTGGGGCAGCACGCCTAGATGTGCAACTCCATCTATTAACTTCTGAAGAACGAAACTCAGCATGACCCTCTTCTGGGCCCCAGCTGGTTCCATTGACTACACTGGGAATTGGGACCGGGTTTGTGTGCTCATTGGGCTGAGGTGGGCTTAGAGTG
This sequence comes from Cyphomyrus plagiostoma, assembly GCA_019775915.2. Taxonomy (NCBI): domain Eukaryota; kingdom Metazoa; phylum Chordata; class Actinopteri; order Osteoglossiformes; family Mormyridae; genus Cyphomyrus; species Cyphomyrus plagiostoma. The sequence continues at coordinate 21,799,696 of JABFEA020000138.1, read as the reverse complement.
GGACTTAGAGCAACTCCAAGTCCGGCTGCAGATCATCAGGGTCACACTACCTTGGCCTGCCAGCAGCCAGGGAGTCAGGCATCAGCTTGGCAGCAGCCAGTGGGGAATAAGGAGACCATTGGGTACCTGGGCAACGACTGGAGTTGTGGCGGGCCCCTGGATAATGACTGAAGATGAGGCAGGCACCGGCAGAACATCAGGAGATGAGGCGGGCCCTGGCAGGACATTAAAAGACTTGGTGGGTGCCAGTGGGACTTCAGGAGACGTTTCTAGAGCTGGCAGGACAGCAGGAGACAAAGCAAAGCTGATACATCTGGGGGCTAGCAGAGCAAGGCCAGGACACCTGGAATTCAGCAAGGCACACCTGGAAGTGAGCAAGGCACAGCTGGGACAATTGGAGCCAAGCAAGGCACAGCTGGGACAATTGGAGCCAAGCAAGGCACACCTGGAATACCTAGAGGCGAGCAGGGCGAAGTTGGGACACCTGGGTCAGGTCCAGAGGGATCACACCTCCCACAGGTAAAGGTGTGGGCAATGTGGTCGTTTCTGGACTAGGAATCTGTGGACTTAGGTGGACCACCCCACTTGGGGGACTAGGAGCCTGGAGCAGCCCTCTCTGGGCCACAAGTATGATGCATGGCCTCAGGGGGCTCTGGAGGTGCAGTAAATGGTGAAGATGGGTTATAGGGACACAGCAGAGACAAGAACAGGTTTTAGGGATGCAGCAGAGGCAAGGATGGGTAGAATGGGCCCCTTTGGGGCAGACTGTAGTATTTAGGGATGAGAGGAGGCCCTTCCAGGATTGGACTTTGGACGATTGGGTGGAGCTGGAGCTAGATTCAGGGAGCCAGCAGGCAAGTGAGTGGAGAGCTGAGTAGTCTCACACAGCAGAGAGTTGGCGTGCTAAGTGACAAGCAGTAGGCTGAACAGGTATCAGGAGATGAAAACGCAACAGGGTAAGCAGTCTCACACTCAATTATTCTGCGCACTTCAGCCACCATGCGCCGGACCTTAACTGCCTCTTGGGGATCCGCACCTGAGGTGAGTCTTGCGAGTACCCTCTCCGCCAACCATACCAGAGATTCGGCCTTGGGGATTTTCCAGACCATGGGATTATTCCTTAGCTCCAGGGTGGTGTCCAGGAGGGAAAAGAAGATCTACACTTGAAGCAGAGATACCTCCTGTGGAGTGGGAAACCCCTAAAACACCTGCATCCAAGGCACTTGGGGTATCCAGTCTCCAGGATGCAGGGAGGTCTGAAAGCTGCAGCAGAGGGGCAGGCTGCTGGGGTTCTTTAGCAATCCGGTCATTCTGTCATGTTGGGTGGGGTGAAGGACGCAAGGGCAGGCATGATTGCAAAACAGAAGGGGATTTATTAGACTTACAGAACATAAAATGGGACCACATGGGATCAAAATGAGAGAAGCAGAGGAAGGCAGGGCACAGGCAACATGAGGGTACATCAATGACCAGACTAATGAAGATGGGACAAACAGATACTTTTATACATTGACTATTAAAGGGCAACAAGCATCAGGTGATGTGAGGGTGGAGACCAGAGGATCAGGCAGATGTGGCAGGCAGGACATGCAGTTAACTTAACTGCATGCCTTTGGAATATGGATTGAAATTGATCTAACCATAACCCTAACCCAGAGGAAACCTGCACAACAGAACTGCAGACACTGAGCCACCATTCCAACCACAACTATTTGTTAAAAAAATATTTTTATATGGATGGAGAGTTGCTTGAATTAATTTTATATGTAAATAGGACTCCTAATATGACACATTTTGAATGAAATACTTGGATCTTAAGACTTCTTTGTGTTAAACTCCAACCTTACTTGGGAAGAAAGCCTAAATTAATAATGCTGGACAATAATGCTAAATGTACGTGATTTATGTAATATTTATGTAATTGTCTAATTTTTGTCTTCTCCAAAACACTGCACAAGGAACATTCAAAATAATAATGTCTTAATTCAGGCTAATCAGTAGTAGACTATTCCATTATTGTCTCAGCTTTGCTGGAAGAGTATTGCCCTACCCCAGCAGTGTAAAATGTAATTAAGTCACAAGAGTAAGTGGAACAGCTCCAGGAGGAAATGAAGAGCTAGCACCCCCTCGATGTGACGAAAGCAGGGAGTTTCTCAGGGTCAGCTGCTTCTAATCAGCAGCCACACTCCACCAAAGGAAATCACGGGGTGGAGGAAATTAAGAGACGACGACAGAGAGAGATGGGATGAGGCAAGCAGAGCGCCAGGGAGGACGAGGAATGCCACCAGGAAACCTGGGGGGGGCAGGAAGGTATTTCGAACAGAGAATCATTATAAATAGGTTAAGCCAAAAGAAAGCATGGCAAATAGCAACATCATCCGAGACACCTGAAGGAAAACAGTGTTTTTCAGCATTAGCAGGATAATGTTTAAGGCCTTCAAGTTAAAAGTAAAGGTTTCTCCACTTTTTAATGCATTGACGGTGTTAAGACTCCATTGCAGTAGTTTCAAAGTCTTTCACTAACAAATGTTGGTGGTTATTTTTATCACATTTTAAGTATACATCATTTTATTGTATAAAAATAGTTACCATGTTATTCTCTGAAACAATCTGCTCTACTGTCATCCTAGACAGGACAATAGCATAGTAATTTAAAAAAAAACAATGACTCAATGCAGGACACCACACCCCAGATATTTAAAAATAAACAGGAAAAAGACAAAACTAAGACAAGTCTTAGTTTTACATATGGAATTTCACCATTTCCATATCTTCATTTAATTTGCCTTTTATTCACAGTTACACTCAAGAAAGGAGAAGCAGAATGTGGGAGAAGAAATAGATAGGTTGATTCATAGAGTTTATTGTAGTTAGGAAGTCAAAGTAAGAATGGTAGCACACATGTTGAATGCATTTTCAGATATCCAATCCTGGAGACAGTATGTGGGCCCAGCTCTACCGCTAAGCTAGGGCCGTCGTTAAAACTGAATAACTGATTGAACAGTTGCAAGGAGTGCTAGCCATAATTTAAATGGAAGAAAGGGCTGGTTGTTTTAGTAGAGCCCACAATAGACAAGACAGCATTGTCTATCAAGCAGCTGTCATTGTGCTCTAGATACAGGTGCAGTGCAGAAGCTTTGCATACATGTTTCTGCTGCTTGCTGCATAGTTCTTCTTGGCATGTGAGACAGGGAAGATTGGCAACACTGGTATCAAAACATTTATAGGAGGTCACTTCCCCCACTCAACCAAAAAGCACAAGACACCATAATAAAACTATCTATAATATATTCAGATGACCTTCATATGATACCCAGATGCTCTAAGGGATGGAATATTTAACATTTTGCATTAGTTCTGCACTAAGGAGTTTCTCACATGTATTTACACACTCATAATATAGATACAATTTAAAATGAACTGTATGATTGGCATTCAGATTCAGATATCTTTTAATGATACCCATGGAGAGATTAGACACCACATTAGCCATATTAGTACAGGTTCCTAAATGAGAGTTTCACCCAGTCTCCTGTCAGAAATCCACAACACCCCAGGCCCTACAGACTTGTGTAAACTTACCATGACATTCTAGGACGACTTGACAAATAAGTGATGACCATCCACATTTCAAATTTATGAAATCAATAAAAAATTAACCACAAAAACCCAAGTCTGTGCTTAAAACACTCTCACTTTATGCCACACGTTCCTGTTTGGAAATCTCACATAAATGGCAGCACTTACCTCCTGCAGACCTGCCTGGTCTGTGCAGCTGCAAGAATTGATGGGTCTGAAATTTAGAGAGACAGGAATACAAGGGTTCTGCTTTGGATCAGGGTTTTCATCCCACCCAACTCCCTGTCACAGCCATTTCTACTGTATTTTTATGTTATTCCTCACCCTGGATAATGCTTCCTGAAAGGTACCCAGCTATTAATAGAGTTCGCCGAGCTCTGCAGTCTTTGGCTCTGCCTTGCAGCTCTGGAGCTAAGTAGAGCTGGTGATCCTGGTGAAAAACTTCACGTCAGTTTCATCAAAAATTCAACTGCATCCCCTGCACATGACGGACACGAATGACTTGTACTATTTGCACCCTGATGTGTATGCAGCTTGCCTATAATGAATTACAAAAAAAATGTATATTTATTTATCCAGATTTCCACTTGAAAATAGCATTTTGTTGAATATATTCTTGGAAGCATATGCTGAAGTAATGTATCAGCTGGCACTTTTTAATATACATTTTCTAAAGCTATATAGGAGATGTGTGTGTGTGTGTGTGTGTGTGTGTGTGTGTGGTGGGGGGGTTTCATCTGCTTAAATATTTGTGTCTGTAGTCTGTCCATCCCTTTTTAACAATTCCTTCAACTCAAGCATTTCTCACATCTTCAATAGCGCTTCTGGTTCTTTGGGAAAAACACACACTCCACACACTCCCTGTCAGCCAGCTGTTCCGCATTAATTTTTTCTCCCGTACAGCTGCACTCCTAAATAATCCATGATCTGGGTAGATCTGGGCATATTGTTTGTTATCTGTTTGTATCTTCTTTGCTGCTAGCACTCATATTTCTTATAATTTGACATGCTTCAAATTATTTGTTGGATGTTTGGTAGAAATTGATGCACCAACCATACTGATTCAAAACAATCAGTCTCTAAATCTCTTCACACACAATTTAAAATAGCATTTTTTTTTCAAATAAAAATGTAAGCTTGGCCATTTTTTGTCTTTCCGAAGTATATTACTACAAGTAATATAGCCTGTTAGAACTGTCAAACGCTCAATGCCCTGAGGAATACTGGCAGTGTGTTTGTGATGAAGGTTTGTGTTTTGAAATTGACCTTAACAACAACAAAACCAAAGGAAACAGGAAGGAGAGGAAAAGCCCTAATAATGGCCACTTGATGGCTTCTCACAGGATAGGAAGTGACAGTGGACAGGACATCCATTATTCATAGCTGCATCACTGCATCATTTCTTCCTCCTCATGCCACAGTGCATGGAGCCAGTCAGAATTTCATTGAGAGGCTCTGGCCATGCTTGTGACATTGCTACCTGCAGAAATCACCAAGCAGCCAATCTGAGTGGTTGTAAGGATATTATCATTAACATATGTCTGTACACTCATTGATCGAAAGGCTGTCCCTCAATCTAACATTGAGTGATGCTCTCAGAAATCAGCAATTATCAGTAATCTGGGTTTAGAGTGTCTTAATTCAAGGCTAATAAGGAAATTGGCGTGTCTTAATTGTAATAGTGTCCAGCAGGAAGCTGCAGGGAGGTTAGATATATGGGGTATTGTTGGGGGTGTGGTTTGACTGAAAGTAAACTAATTCAAAAAAGAAAGAACATGTAATGATCCATAGGATGGACTGGCATTCCATCAATTGTGCCTTGTGCCCTATAATTGCTGTGATATTCTCCAGGTGATCTGTGATCCTCTACTGCAATGCTGGTCAATCCTATAGGCAACATAGGCAGCCAACTGGGGCACCAAATTCTGAGGCAGTGCAGACTTGCCAGCGAATGTCACTCATTCCTGATACAGGGGGCGCCGGCAGTCATGCTCACCTAGTGTGCCACATCAACTAGGACCTGTATTGCTATGCTACATAGGTGTATTGAAGCTCGATAGTTGGATGGTACTTAATGATATATGTCACATATCACTGAGGCACTCATTATTAAAAGCCAACCTTAAACCCAGTATAAACATTTAGAACTTCTGAAGCCAACAGAATTAATCAGAAGAACCTATCTGAAACGTGGTGGACAAGGAGGGCTGCTCTATTGCAGTAGTAATATGCCATGGGTTGTTAGCAGTCATTGGGGTAATGTTCACATTCATGGGTGACACAGATCAACCTGGCACTCAATATCCGAATTACAGTGACAGCTGCTGGAGTGTCTTTTGCTCATCTGTTCTCTAATCCATCAGCAATAACTCCATGCTATAAATGGCTTACTGGCTGAAAGGTAACCCTATTATGAATTGGAAGTCATAATTTGGACTCAGAATTTTATATTTAATAAGACAATGATATTTAGAGAATGTAATATTTAATTCATCTTCATAAGAAATAAAAAATTGTTGGTATCTATTTTGTGGATAGAATATGCAATTTGATCTTGTGTATGGTGAAACATCTTTAAAGGATTTGCTATCAATATTTAAGTTAGAAGTTTAAAGAAGTTAAAATATGGGAATAACAGCTATTTCAAATGTGAACTAAATGTTTGATTTCAAATGTAATTGTCAAGCTGCACCAAGACAGTATCATTAAAGTTTTGCAGTACAGTGGTACCTGGTTTCTCAAACTTAATCTGTTCCAGACTCCGGATCGAATCCTAAAAAGTTCGAGTTCTGATCAAATTTTTCTCATAAAAAATAATGGAAAACCAATTAATTGGTTCCCGGCCTCCAAAAATTACACCTAAATATGTTTTTTTTTTTTTAGCACTTAAACAAAAATAACGGGATAAAACAAGAAGAGCATTTTTTTCTTAATGACTTCCAAAAACATAAATGTCTTATCCCAACCTCTGTCCTGCCCCGATCGTCCGCTCCTTCTGTGTGCCACACCCCCTCATTAACCTCGTGTGGGATCACCATGTGATCAGTTGTTTCTGGTTGTTGTCATTAGTCCTCTGTATTAAGTCTGCATTTCAGTTTGTTTCCCCAGTCCAGTCACTGGGACGTTCGACTTGCTTACAGCGCTGGCTTAAAGCAACGCATTCTGATGCTGACACAGAGCATTACAGTTAGATGCATTGTGACCTCTCACCCAGCTGCACAAACTGGAATGTTTGTATCGCAGGCAGTTCTGATGCTATTTCTCCTGAATATCATGTAAAGCAGTGAGAACTGGTTTTCAGTTAATTTATCTGGAAAAATGAAGTTTAAATAAATTACATAAATGCTCTAATAGTACACATAAGTTAGTGGTTTATTTATTCTTGGTTACTGTAATGTTGTGCTGCTTTATTTGGTTAATTATCCAGTCTGTGAAGAAGGCATTCAAGTAAGAATTGCACTGTAGTATGACTCATTTCCTGGCGCATACAATTTATATTAGGTCAGCGTTCGACTTCTGATATTCAGATTGAGTTCTAGGTCAAACTGGTTTGTTCGACTTTCAAGAAATTTGAGTTTTAGTGAGTTTAGAACCGAGGTACCACTGTATTTCCCTTATAGTCACAGTTACAAACAATTTTGAATTTGTCATTCACAGCTGTGACATTAAGTAGTCTCACATCAAAACATACAAATATCATTAGAAAATTAAATTAATGCATAAACATTAGCATGATTTATCCAAATGAAAAGCACCCATGATTATCCTGTTCCCTCAACTGACTTCAACCAAAAAGCACTGGATTATTCCATGAATCATATATCAGTCAGCTATAGAGCTATATAATATTAATGGTCATAAACGTCAACAGAAGCAGAACTACATTTTGGACATACGCAATTAATATTTCAGAATCTCTCATTTTAAGTATTTACTGGCAATTGCTGTTCCAAGAAAGATATTTACAACCGCAACACAGCATTGAACCTGCCATTGACACAATATCAAAATGACTAATTGAAGTTGGTCTCTGATGGGCGATCTTGGTATAGAGCAAAACCACAATTTGTGGATCATCAAAACACAATAATTCAAATAGCTTGGTGTGGAAAAAATGCATTTTTTTCTATCATAAGTTTTTGTAATACCCATACCGGGAGCTATCATGGGCTTATCAAAACCATCTTCCAGTAATTACATTATATTCCAATATTATTTCGAAGCTTGTTATTATAAAGTCTTATTAGATAATTTTATGAATGCTATTGTTTGTTTATAAAAAAAAAAAATCCCCTTGGGAGCAAGGGTTTTCAGTAATTGTTGTAAAAGCAATATTATGATTTTAACTACGCAAGTCCAACCATTTATCTTTGTTTCAATTAATAATTGAACAAAACATTCTTGTCTGGTCTGCCTTTCTGTGGCTATTGTGCTATGCCATCTGTGTCATGTTACACCAAGAAAAAAAAATGCAAAATGTGATTTCAAACATTGCTCCAGCAATAGAAGATACTGTTATTACAGTTTTAATTGACCCTGAGGCAAATAAGGACTGAGATGATATTTTCCTAAATTATTTCTGTCCCCCACAAAAAGTGGTTTAGGGAAAAAAACTTTTCTGCATGGCAATAACCCTGCAAATGACCTCTTAACTTTTCACTGTTACGTGTGGTAGGGTTGCCTGTGGGAGTTAGGGGGGCCACCATGTTGTGGCAGACATCAAACAAAGCCCTGCTGTGTAACACAGCCACTCTGCTGCACTTCACTATATGGTCTTAGCACCATTCCCTCTCCTTTCAGTCCCCCCCCCCCCACACACACACACTTCACAAACCAGCTGGTGTAAAGGCCATTTAATTGGCACTACTACTGCAAAGTTTTTAGACAAGCTGTTTATCACATCAGCTTATGACTACAAGTAATGGGTCACACACCTGTGGCTTTCAACTCAAAAGCCCAATAAAACAGGGACTTAAACGGTATTTTAAGTCTTATTCAGACGATGCAATGTTCAGTTCAATTCAGAGTCTGCATGGGAAAACTGACAAATACACTGCACATTTGATTAAAACCAGTAAATTCAGTGTCCAGCAATCTAATATGCCAGCTATGAAACTACCACACAAAGCACTCCTGCCACAGAATGAAAATTGTGGTGAAATTGATTAAAATGGGGAGTAAAATGGTTAGCAGACTTCCTCATGTGTTGTAATTCTCATATTACATGGATTTCATCATTTCATATCAATCACTTAAAGTACTGTGTGGCTCAGCTCACTGAGTTGTGACTTCTGTAGTCTGAATTTGATTAAGCTCAGCTCGCAGCCAATTCTTAGTGTAATTTCAGGTCAAATTTAAGGCAATATATTTTCTACAAAAGACAATCACTTGTAAATGGAATATTTGCAATTATATTTTACACTTCACAAGAACATTCCCATTAGAAACAGGAAACCTAGTCATTAGTTTGAGATACATTTTAGGTAACTTATGTGGTCAGGGTCACTCAGAACTAAATATACTAGTTGACCTCCTTGTACAGTGTTTCTATTATGTGTAACCAAAATTATGTGCCCCCCCACCCCCCAAAGCCCCAAAATTCCCTCCTTTCTTCCCTCTGCTTTAGCCCCGCCAAGGAAACTGACCAATAGACACCCCTCTGGGGTCCCGGCCAACCTACAGTTGTTTGTGGTTTCCCTCATTTCTCAATGAGCAAATGCTCTGGAAGTCGGCTCTCCGTTTAAAAAGCCTGGCATGTTTAAATCGGAAGGATCCCGAACAGATGATTGATGATTGTCAGCGTGGATTATCCCATCCTTTTGTCGTAACAGGACAAAACAGCAGGGACCGCATAGAGAGTGAGGGACAGAGAAACGGCGTGCTGAAGGAGAGAGAGAAAAACACAGAGATCAACTTCACAAGACATTTATTGTTGAAATACAACACGGCTGAGTTGCAGGGAGGCAACGCGCTGTTCAGCGGCACATTCAAGCGAAACAAGCGCAGGTTGAAGAAAACCCGAAAGATAGAATGATGTGCCATGCACATTGTTTTTAAAAGGGACAGAAGGAATGTCTAGTTTGAAGAAGAGATATTCCTTTGCATTTAAGACATCAGATTCCCGAAAAAAGGACATTGAAAACATTTCACAGAATATATATTAAAACGCAAACTACGGAATACAATTCCCAAGACAGACTGATTGGAAAACTTAAAAACTCGATCTCATCGTCGTTTAACTTTACTGCTTGCCATATCATTACTCTTTCAAGCAAACGCTCAAATCACCCACAGAAGAAAACTGGGGAAAACACCTTGGTCTGTCGTATCTAGTACGACTCGCATCAGAAGAAAACGCGATTGCACCTTATCACACTTTGCCAGACGGGAGCCAGCTCAACCAGAGGCTTAGGGACAAAATGTTCACATTTTTGGTCGCCCTTTGCCATATGATAGCAGGTAAGAAAAAATCGCAACAAAGCAAGTGAAGACGCTACATGGTCTTGCCGGATTAAATCACGCAATGTTCATCTTTCATTGTTGGGAGCGCTGCGTCAAAACACACTGCGACGTGTTGATTGAAAGGAGATCATGTAGGATAAAAATCTGGACTGTATTGACAATAATGTCATGTCGTATTTCGTTTTTCCTTCAAAATTAATGCATGCAGTTCTGGCATACAAATGATTTAAAAGGTCCCAAAAACGACTTATTGTTTCAGTGGCAATGCGTCAACGAACTAATTAAACGAGGAGCAGAAGTGTAGGCACAAATGTTGTATTAATACTATTTTCTTAACGTTTAATTTTAAGGAGAACACATCCTGTGTATAGAAGTGCTTTATCGTCAAACAACACATGTGCACCTTCCGATCTGCAACTTTAAACAGCCAAATAAGAAGAGTGTTGGACGGTTTTGATCGCAGCATCGGAGCGATTATTTTCGCGTTGACGGCGAAATAGTGCATTATGTAAAACAGTACGAAAATGTCTCTGATGGCAAAGGCAGAATAGTATGCATTTTCTTCCGTTATTATTTTCCTTATTAAGTTTTAGGGCCACCGATTTCCGTCTTTCCCCAAAATTAAATGAAGTGGAAGGTGCTCCCTCAATACAGTTACTTCCATGCGTTATTGTATAGAAACACAGAGAGCGGCGGATCGTAAGTGCTCGAGTTACTTATATCCGTTTTACTTGTAGCCCTCATTGGGAATTTATTAAAAGAATGGCTTTACTCGTTTTTCACTACTTTTCGCTTTCACGGCCACTATAGCCGTATTCAAATCAAGCTATGATTTAGAATGACATGCTCGCAGAATAAATGGGCAAGGCAAGTTCACCGAAGGTAACATAAGTCTTATGGGCACTGTTATTGTACTTTGGGATAGCTGAATCACACATTGCGGCTCTCGAAACGCCCAATCTACCAGTTTTATCTGGCGGTGTGGCGTGCTCCTTTGTGGGAAAAGTATCCGCAATATCTATACAACTTGCTTATGCCATAGCGTGTCTATCTATCTATCTATCTATCTATCTATCTATCTATCTAGTCTACGTTCGTCCCTCTGTCTTTCTTTCTTTGCTTGTTTTGTACAGGTACGTACTGGCAGCTATCTGGCCATTTCCAGGTACCAACAATGCACACTGCGGTATGAGCGCTTAAATCAGACACAAATTAGATGTTCTGTTAGGAAAAAAATTACCTTGTGCATAGCTAGCTTTATAATATGAAAGGCTTAAATTAATTATAGTATCGATGGGTAATTATCCATTATCAGCTCAAATGATAGATGAACGGTTTGTTTAATTGCGGTCAATCGTACTGTATTGTAATGAAGGCGTATTTAATAATTTAATATTTAATAATTGAATGATGTACCTTATGTATCGACATAATCAGTCCTTTACTGGTCAATTTAAGCAAAAGATACATATCTTGCTTCATATTTAATGGGGCATATTTGAGATTGCGGATGTTTTGTGCACGACAGCGTTTTCTTTCTTTTATTCTTGTTTTAAGCTATTGTATCAGTCAGAATTGTTTAACGACGAATTTGGGCAAAATGATTTACATCCCCTAGTCTTCAAGACCCAAACGTTTATTTTTCTAATTAAGACTGAGAAATGAGGAGCGAAGCAAGGCGCTTTCGTCGACTCTTCAGTAAATGGATTAAAAAACAAATGTTTATTGGCTGTTAAGATGTGCTTTTTTTTCTTTTGATGAATGGGACCGGGATATTGACACGTCGGAAATGCTGTAATTAAATTTAAATGCTAAATCAGAATATACAAGCCCGACGCACCAACACCCACACTCCGTGTAGAAGAAAAAAGGGAAATGTTAATGAAATGCATGCTGCAAACTAAATTGGAAATACAGTTATGGGGGGGGGGGGGGGTACCGCGCAGCAGTTCTCCAGGGAAACCACACGCTCCTCTATTGAAACTTAGTTTCTTGAAGACAGCAGCAAGCAAACTTTCAGTAACCTATTAGGCTTTCTTACTCTTATTGGGGAGTTTAATGAATCATGTATATGCATAAATATTCAGTTTCTAAGGGTTGTGAAACTGACTTTATGTCTAACATCATCCATGTATGCATTGTTGATGTTGGTCTGGAGTTGCAAAAATGAGATTTCTATGGATCATGCGCTCTAGCCCATTTTTGTTAACACTTCTGTCTGTCTGATTGAAGTTAATAAGAGAAGCTGAAATTCGCCTTGGACAGACCTCTTCAGGGGTCATGCCTTGCACAGAACCGCATGTATTCCCATGCCTGCCTCACTGTTCCTATTCGCAGTAGACTTTGTCTGAATGTCCCAAGGTTCCCCAAGGATTTCCATTGCGCCCACATCAAAATTCTGAGTAATCTTCAGTGAGCTCTTTCTGGAACCGTTAGATTTGAGTAGCTAAGTCTCACAGGACCAAGTTCAAAGTCAGTGTGCAGACATCACAGGTTTTTTTTCCATTCAGAAGTCCTGTTGCCACTGGAGGCTGTGCCATTGCAGACTAAGCACCAGAATCTTGGTTACTGTTTCACTTCAGCCAAAACTATGAGGCAATAAGACATTAGTCCCAGGGTAAGGCTGTCCAGCTAAGTGGGTGGCATAAATAACAGCAGCAGTCTCTTTCCCATCTCCATGCGCACACAACTTATTTAGTTGGCAAACTGATAGCTTTACCTCCCTTAACCATTAGTGAAGATTTGTCCAGGACCTATGCTGTGATCAGCACAGGAAATATTTTATGCACCGAATCCGCTCTTGAGGTTTGCTGAGGGATCTGTGCATATTTTATGAGACACGGTCATTGAATTTGCCAGAGTCAGATTGGGACTGGGGATAGAAGTCTGATAGCTACCCACGGCATGATTGACCTGACATGCAGCAGGAATGTGTGGTTGATCTATTTAGGGTGAAGTGTGCCACGGAACCTCAGCCCGGGGGGGGGGGGGGGGGGGGGGGGGGGGGGGGGGGGGGGGGGGGGGGGGGGGGGGGGGGCGGGGGGGGGGGGGGG
>JABFEA020000138.1:21751072-21776607 GCA_019775915.2 Cyphomyrus plagiostoma | reverse complement strand
CCCCCCCCCCCCCCCCCCCCCCCCCCCCCCCCCCCCCCCCCCCCCCCCCCCCCCCCCCCCCCCCCCCCCCCAATTGGTTTAATCACCAGGAGGTCCATGTCATAGATTTGAGTCTCAGTGATACAGAGGTGAGAGTGAGCACCAGAAAGCAGAGAAGAGAGGGATCACAGAGGGGAGAAGGATTAAAAAAAAAAAAAGTTTATTATATTTAGTCATTCCAGAACACGTTCACACCAGTACTGCTTTATGTAACTGAACGGTCAAAAAAAAAAAAAAACAAATTAAAATGTGCTTCAGTGGAATTAATGGCAGTTCCACATTAACCTTTAAGCTTTAAAAAGCACACACATTAAGTAGGACTAATGAGACACTCACATAGCCTTTTTTATTTTCCAAAAAAATCCAACCTGATGCAGTAACTGTCTCTTTCTCTGTGTTCATAGATACAAGCAGCTATGAGGAACAATAGTGATGAAAGCACATTCTGTAGTAATGAGATGCATACATTTACAAGATTACTATACTCATTAAAAACTAATAATAATAAAGAAAAATATATTAATTATGAAAGGCACTGCTTCCTATCAAGCAGGGCCGCTGGCGCCTCCACTGGGCTCAATTAAGAAGTGTAGGTTGCAAATCCCCAGACTAAATTAATTGAGGCCCCAGGGCGTTGGGCCCAGAATCCCAGTGGCACTGTCTAAGTGGAGTATTCCTTTGTTTTCATTTCTCTTTCCTCTGAGAGAGGAGGTCTCACATTTTAACATTATGCTTTCCACTTTTTATGGACTTTTAATTTATATTTCATGTATTTGCTGGTTCTGTTTACTTGTATTGCAGCTTGGGAGCATGCAGGAATATATTTACGTCTGCTTTATTTATTTTACGACGTCTACAAACAGTTGCCGTCTCAGATGTTGCCATGCTGTTGTTTTATCCAAAATGTCAGCTGTCATGCATACAGTACACCCTGGTTTTTTGCAATCAGCTTGAGTTAATGATTTAAAAGCATAGTAAATTATACTGAAAGCCCTGGCAAGCTCAGGAGAGCATGAGAGAGAGAGGACGTGTGAAAGCAATCGGGGGGGGCAGGTGGTACTGGAGGTAGTGGCAGAGCCTCTGAGCAACCGCCTTGTAGGGAAATATCCGAAGGCTTGCAGCAGCGCAATGACAAGATTGGCTCAATCGACATCTCGTCAAGCCAATTGGCTGATGCGCACAAACAACTTCTCCCCTCCCTCCCCCTTTTTTGTAGGGCCCCTTTTCTTGGTTGATGGTCTTGCTTGCTGGAGCTCTCCGACACGGAGAGCTAGCCAGGGGAGAGCGGCAGTTCTAGGAGCAGTGTTTGGCAGGGCTCGAGCACGAAGCTCCCTCAGCCACAAGGCCAGCGTGACGGAAGCAGCCAGTGCAGTGTAGCAGCTGGCTGCAATGGCTCCTATGCACAGATAACCGCATCATGCTCTGCAGCCTACTTCCTATCCAGACCACTATTACTTCAGCCATTGTCAGTAGCTGGAAATAAAATGGGTGCCGGGTCATTGATGCCATGAACTTACTGACACTGAATCTGAATCGAAATTCACAGCATTTTCATAACCCGGCCTGATGACCAGGAGCATTGCTAGAGATTTTGATCCCATGAAAACATATCATATTGGGCAACCCAATCCACATAAATCCAGTTGTTTTCTGAAATTTTACAGGGGCCCTTTGAATCGTCTTAACTTTCCTCCCCCTTACTGCACCCCTGCTGACGACACAGAACATGCACAGATCTCCTTTCATTTCCATCATGCATTACCTTGTGAATTATAAGGGGACAGTATATCTTCTTTAACGCTCAGCCTTATTTTTTTGGCATACCCACCTGTATTTTAAGTGTTTCATCCCTTCCTCCGCTGGCCTGGCTTGACATGTTTGTGTGTGTGTGTGTGTGTATTTGTGTGTGTGTGCGTGTGTGTGTGTGAACAAGCTGACACAAACCCCTGTGATTTTCACGGGGAGGATGGAGAGCGGCAGGGAGCTGATGGTTATGGACGACAGGAAGCCCAGAGATGAGAGACACAACAGCCATGGCAAAGGAAAATCAACAATTAGCAACACCTTACATAATTCTGCAAGGAGCTGCGAGACATTGATTTCAAGGATCATGACTGCTAGGAGTGGCGGTGTCTTTTTCTCGTTTTTGCAGGATGGTGGGGCATGTAGACAGTAAGGGACACAAAGCTGGAGATGAGATCAGTCTGAAGTGAGAGATGGGGGAATGGTTGGGTAATCTAAGTACTAGTTTCTCTTCTTATGAAAATATTTTTCAGGCGAAGTCTAGAAGAACCTTAGGTGTGACTGGTCATTGCACCACATGACTTAGCAGTGGAAAGGCACAGTTTTCATTGATGATACCATTGCAAGCTTGCAAAACCAAGTCTTTTTGGTAATAAAGAGAAGAAATCTTTGCCTGGGTTTTGAGAGAGAGGCAGAGAGAGAAAGACTGCCCAAATAGCAAAGCTGGTTAAAAACAGGAAAAAACGGCCAACATATTCACTTCAAGTGCAGGAGGTCCTGCTCTCAGTATATCATCTCGGGCTGCTAAATAAGTCTTTAGACAGTTGGAGGGGATGGACTCTGTGTGCTCTCACTTTCTAAGCACACAGTAAGCTTCTGTAGGAAATGCTGTAATGTGATTAGACAGAGGCTCTGCATGCCGAACCCCAAGATAGTCACAGGGGGACCGAATACAGCCAGCTTTCTCTCGTATGCGCTCCCATATGCACATGTCAGTAATGAGAGGGAAACAAAGGAGTTGATGGAAACAAGGACAATGAATCCTCTCAGTATGAGCCAGCTGAGAGGGCCAATGTTATTTACCCGCGTTATCTTAACCTGGCACAATGGATGGCACTAGAGGAGTGGGTCTGCTCCATTTGGGGTCTTTGGTTCAGCTGGTTTCCCAGTTTTCAGATGTAGAATCGAAAGCAAAATCCAAGCCTGTACGCACATGGCTGCAGAATTCTCTGATGGAATGTATCACCAGATACTACTTTCTATTTTTTATGCACTGAATTATTACCGGGTAAACTGCTCAGTCAACTTAAGAGCACTTGTGCTCCAAGACCTTGCAAGATTGCAAGACCCTGGGGTGAAAAGATAAAATGTGAGTGCTCTGGTGCTCCTAAAATAGAAACTGTCCCTGCCTTGAAGAAGCATTAAAGAAGGTCTTAAGTAGATCTCTGTGGGTAGGCCATATTGAAGACATCTATGGGTTTTGTGGAACTGAACTGGTGGAGCGCCAGCCCCAGTCAAAAACTGGGAATAGAAACCCAGATCACCAGAATGCTTCAACTGGGCAGTCCAACAGCCAACCACTTTCCATCTCCTCCCCATGAGCATCCAGTAGCTTCAGTCCAAAACTATTATTTCTGTAATATGCTGCCCACCCATCAGTTCAGCACTCTGGAATGTGGAGTGGGGTCACTGAGAGAAAACTCCATGATGCATTCAGGAAATCTCCATGAGTGTGGTGGGCCATAGTGCCATATTTTGATGCACATTACAGTTCTCAGTAGTTCAGTGTTTCGCATAGCAGGTGACACGCTGCCCCTGCCCATTACCATAATTCCATTAATGTTCTTTTATGTTTCCTGTGCTGCTGCCCCAGACTGCATTATTGGAAAGACCTGTTTGCTGTTTGTATGCGTTTCCAGGCATTGTAAACATGGCTCTATCAACGTAGAAAACGAAAACAACTAGTGCTGCGTTTGCCAGCATATATCGATTGGAACATGCCCACCATGCCTGTTTCGAACATATGCCATGCTAATAGACTCTCTGTATCTGAGAAAAAAATATGATCTAACCTTCAATCCCCGTTAACTTGCCTGCTCTGTTTACGTGTGAGGCCCCCAGCCCTCTGCTGCTATGCCCCCCACCACCCCACCCGCCGCAGCCTATGCATCCAGCGTAGTAAAATGATGTTCCGTTTTTTAAAATCCGGATTAAAGCATATTGGGCTGAGCGTGTTTTGACCTTGTTACTAAGGGAGGAAAAATGCAGTGCAATTCTGCCTTTTTGAAGTACACTGAACAAAAAAAAATCATTTCCAGAAGGAGCCTCAGAAGGGAGAGGTTGTACATAAAGGTCCTTTCCGAACTCACCCTGGCTTTCAAAGGCAGGGGATGGACTCTAAGTGTCTGTGAAAATATCGGGTGCAATTCAGGCTCTTCATCCCGATGCCTTTTACCCAGGCTGCCTTGATCTTAGTTCCTCTATTAGAAATTTATTCATGTATTTAAACAGCTAATGTATCCTTAAAGAATTGGCTATTCAGCTAGGAGGTATTAAAGGAATTTTAAATTAATCATTAGCTAGTTGAAATGTTTTCTGCTGAAAATTTTCAGTAAGTCGACTGAATTACTGATGTTCTGACTTTGTATGTTTAGCAGTTGCAATTTCCCAAAACAACCAGCAATGAATTATCACCATTGGACGTTTAGACACTAGAGCAGGATACATGCTTGTGACTGATGTGTATATTGTACTTTGCATAAAAATAACACCCAAAAGCACTGAACAGTTAAAAAGCATTTGAAAAATTACAGTTCATAATAAGAACAGAATACTGGGGTCAGCCAACTAGAAAGCAGGGTTTAATGTATGGCTAAGAAATACCAACATCTGAGTGCCCAGTAGTTGAGACAGCCATGTTTTAGGTCCTTTGATCCACAACACATGAAACATGCACCTCATACTGGCACACAAAAGGACCTTAAAGAGTAGAGGGGGAGTGCCTGAATATAAGCATGAACCCATGACAATTCTGGGGGGGGGGCACTTAAAGCAGAGAAATGCATATTGGAATGGAATATGGTTGTAGAGAGCTGGGAGCTGAACTGGTTTGTGGCACAAACAGTTTACTACTAGCACCATTTGGCGGCTAGTTAAATTCAGGAAAGTCGGAAAGGATGTGGGATGGGGATTGGGGGTCGGTGTTTGGGGGGGGGTCAGGGTTTTGGGTGAGTAGGTTAGGATCGTAGGTTCAGCAGCATAGCCCAGATGAAGTGGATAATTGAGTGGCGAACAAACACTGCCAAGTGAGCTTGAAAACCTCCTTTTCAATGGAGCACCTCTGAAAGAAAAAACTGAGAGCCAGGGGTGGGGAGTGGCAGTGAATAAGAGAGAAAATCCTGCTTCCCCTCTGGGGAAAAGTCTGCTATTGAAAAGCTATTAAACTCACATTTTGCCGGATTGATTGGAAATAAATAGGCCTATTAAAACGCAGGGACAGCAGGACAATGGTGTGTCTCCAGCCACCGTATGCTGCCCTCCTTTCACAGCTTTCTTCTTTGGGAGGCCTCCTACTCTTGTTGTTTAAGTTCTCCAGGCCCAGCAAATAATTTGGATGGGGGGGGGAGGTAGGCGAGGGTCACTGAATAGACCCCTCTTCGTCTTTCTTTAGTCCTCATTCTTACATTTAACCACAAAGAAATAAAGAGGGGGAAAATGAGGAAAAGCCTTTTTTTCTGTGAAAAGGAGTTACTGCCTCACTCAGCTCTTGCCCTCTCCCTTTCATGCTCTCCTTTTTCCTTATTCTCTTGGACAGATTTGTCACCTGTTTATCAGACACTATACATATGTTGTTTAAGTTATGGTCAAGTCGTCAAGACTTTCACCAGCAAGCCTACAGTAGAGATTTCCTGAGAAATAATGGCAAAGTATTGCCAAAGGCAATTTTTCAGGACATTAATGGATGGATCCCCCAGTGTGGCAAGTGGTGTTTTGATTGTTTAACATCCATTTTGTAATACTGGCAAAGGTAAAAGGCACGATTTCAGCAGCGTGGGTATACCATATGGTCACAAGGAAGATTTTAATTATAAATTATAATTTGTTTAGGATTTAGCTTTTGGGTTTGCTGTAACACATTCCTAATTATACCACATATTTCATTATACTATATAGAAATATACATCCCTCACTTCAAATGAACTCAGTGTTTTGCTTGCAACTGGGATAAGTGCATTTGTCATGAATACTAATACCTATTTCAAAGAGATAAAGGGCTGGCCACTGACAGCATAAAATGTTTGTGAAAGCTCTCCTAAGAAGTTACTTTGCTTGGCTTAATTTAGCTGGTTAATTCCTAATGCCAGAAACCCGTGGATGTGGTCTGGAATCTCTGGATATCAGAGTAGATCATTTTTCCTGGAATGCAGGCTTTCTCTGTGGCAAGGTTGTGATCTTGTGCTGTTCGTAAAATGAAATATCAGACAATATTCACTTGTATTGCAGAACTTCCCAACAACCCTGCACTGGATAAGTGGTTCAGTTATGGAAATTATGGATGGATGGATGGATTGTTAATATTACAATGCCTGTTGGGATATTAGAGTTAAGTTTGTGATGAAAATTTTCTCAGTCATTCACTGTAGTGTTCATGTAAATCAATCCAATTTTCAGTCCACTTTCTTGTATTTAAATGGTCCCCCTTGAATATTTTTGGCTTGGGGTTGACAGTTTTTTGTGAATGAGAAGTTCACTAATGCATTTCATCAATTTATGACGTTTCTGATGATCCCCTTAGACTACTTTGTGGATTCCTGGGGGTGATTTTCCACTAACTGTGTTGCTTCAACTAGCTAACTTCTAATTTTAAATAGATGACTTCCATGTTTCTCACATTGCAAATGGAAGTTAATCTATTGAGAGATGCAACCTACAGTTTTTTTCACTGAAGAAAATAATGCTGATATTAGCTAAGCGTTTTACAGTTGGGCTAAACAGATCCTCTTGCTTTAAATGTAAGTTAGTGATTACGAGAAAATGTTAGCCAGCCACTACCCGGAGATGAGAATCTTCAACAGGGAGTTATAGTATAGAATGCAGTCCAAAACATTTGTAAGTCAAATGAAAATTATTGTTATGTGTATTTGTAATAGAGAAGATTGTATCCCAACTCTTTTTTTATGTGTGGATGGGTCTCCTCTGGCGACTCCGGTTCTCCACTGCAGTCCAAAAGCCACTTGGTTGAATGAGCGGGTGTCTCAGAATTGCCCGTAGGGTGTGAGAGTGTGCCAAATGATGGACCAGAGTCCATCCAGTGTGCCTTCCCCTTGTGCCCAGTGTTTTCCAAAACAGGCTTCAGGCTCACCACAACTCTGTACTGGACAAGGAACATGGGTGGATGTTTCATTTGAAGACTGTGATTGATGCACCTCTGTTTCTAGCAAGGAGTTCTATTTAATGTATAACAAACTGTACTGTACTGTACTGTAACAAATTGTGGGTATTTGTGAAGCAAATATAAGTTATATGAGAGGCAGGTTTCACTTGATAAAAAGGAACACTGATTTGGATGTTTACCTTTGCAACCTGGAGAAGGATGTTTGTGCAAATGCCTGATTCTGTTATAGTACAAAAGGACCTGAAATTCATACTGTTAACAAAACAGCCAAAAGCATGATGGCTTATGATCTCAAACACATTTTTCACGTTTACACATTTTATATGTTTCATATCATTAAAACAAACACATAATAGATACCTCCAGAAACTTGTGCTGATGGTTGGATGGATTTGATGGCAGAATGCATATGTCTTCCTTTGTTTCTTACTGTAAACATACTTTTTGCTGCTTTAGATCATGATTAGATCAGACTAGAGAACAATGAAGTCTATTAGAAACAATGGCTGACGTTCAAAGAACAAAGTCCGTGTGACATATTTGTTGCTGACAGATTAGCAGAGTGCCATATTCTCTATGCCTCACATTGTTGCTCATGCATTCTTCTCCGGCCCCGACAGCAGCTGAAGCCGCGTACTTCTCGCAGCAGCCTCAGGACCAGGTCGTGGTGTCCGGCCAGTCAGTGACACTGCCCTGCGTCATCGTTGGATACCGTGGCATGGTGCAGTGGACTAAAGACGGCCTGGCTCTGGGGGGAGAGAGGGACCTGCCAGGTGAGGCTTCTGATTGCAGGCGACATGATTTGTCAGAGTACACTGGGGACTGTCTGCGGCTGAATTGACTTTGCTGAGTAGTGTTACCAAGAGACAGTGAAAATGTCCCACTAAATCACCACAGAATAAATGATGAGCTTTCAGGGGCCAGCTAACACCTGCATTCCCTGACTACTCCCATGCTCATCATCCTAGTGCTATTCTAAACCATGTTGCTTGCTTACTGGTGAGGAAGTCCCGTTAATGCAGTGAGAGCGCCAACACACCGTGCCTCATTCCCGGTACCCTCTAGGGGCAGTCCTGCGTCCCGCTCGTTTGTCTCGTTCCTGACGGTGCTTCCTCCCCTGGCTTCATGTAGGCTGGACACGCTATTCTCTGATGGGCGATGCACTCTCGGGGGAGCACAGCCTGCAGATAGACTCTGCCGAGCTTGCCGACGATGCCATGTACGAGTGTCAGGCCACGCAGGCGGCGCTGCGCTCTCATCGTGCCAAACTCACTGTGCTAGGTAGGTAGCGCTCTCTGAACGCTGATGGGATTCCCATGACGAGATTCCCATGACAAGGTACCACCTTTGTGCAGTTCTTAGAAAAGATACAGAAGCAGGTTTCCTAGCATGGTGTGGTCTTTTAATGCGAAAATTTGCAACTTAGCATTCATTTATTTATTCATTTATTTATTCATTCTTGTTACATTTTTATTATACTTTTAGCATATTTATTTCTCTGATAGATGTCCTGAGATGTTATTCTTGCCCTGACAAATTCTGTATTCTAGCAGGCAGAAAAAAGTCTTTTTACTTATATCCCATAAACATGACTTCCCATAAACAAGGTCCAGGGCAGTGTGTTTGCCATATTCACCATTGACTTGCCTAGATGCTAAAACGTTAAGCATTGCACAGTTAGCACATTTTAAAGTGAGTCACCCAGTCTGTCAGCTCCGGGCATTTACATTAACACAATATGAGTGATCGGTGAAACCATGGGGCCCTCTGTCTCCAGGTCACTGGAGAGAGGGAAGACTGATGGAACGCTGGTGGCACCTGGTGGTTGCCCTAGGCATTGCAAGAATGGATTTTTTGGTGGCATCATTATTCATTGATGGCAAAGAACAAAGAACATTGAAAACTGTTGTTTTAGGTTGCCGTGCTATGAACTGAGCTGTGAGAAAGGGTGGTAATAAAAAGGTCAAATAAATAAAAGGAAAGTCACTTTCAGGATTGTTTTCTGAATAATGAGCACATCATTAGGAGTATGCATTTCTCCAGTCAGCACTCACATACCAACCCAGTAAACAGAATTCCTGTCCAAGCTGGGCTGAGAGTGAAGCCCCAGAGGATAGTGAGGTCCTGGCCTCTTTTTCCTCTCTACCTGAGACTTCTATGAGACAGATGAATACATCAAGCTGAGCACAAAGGACCAAAGCAATGTGTAGGGAGATCGATGCGCTGGATGAGACCCAAGCAATCTGATGCAACTATTCAGCAGTGGGGACACAGTCAAGGGAATCCGTGAGGAAATTAAAATGACCAACCACATACTAACCCAGCAGCACCGTGGGGAGACCTCTGAAATCAACGACGGGGGCAGCCTCAGTTGTTTATGTGCTGGTATTTTGTCTTGAGAGACACATGCCTAGATTGGAGATGCATTTGGCTACCTGCCCTATTTGCAGATACACAAGTGAAATAATATGAGTCACAGGAGAGTAAAGCCCACAGAGTGCAGCCTGAAAATGTATAAAGGGCACAATTTATTTAGATAATCATCTCAGCTATTTTTAAACAAGCATTGACTTTAACATGGTCTGTCTCTTGTTTAAGAACTTGAATGGTAGTTAATCTAAAGCTTTTATTATTTCTCTGTAGCCAGACACACATGGTACATTGTGGAAGTGAAACCACAGGACAGTATGATGACTTGGCTGTACGGCTCTTGTTTGTGACTTGGATATTCATGGTTTACAGTGCCCCCATCTGACCCGGTGGTGGAGGGAGGTCCAGTCGTAAAGCTGAAAGCTCACACCCCTCACAACCTTACCTGTAGAGCTGCAGGGGCCAAACCAGCAGCAGAGATCACCTGGTACAGAGATGGAGAGATCCAGAACTCTGCCATTTACTCCAAGGTAAGTGGAAGACTGGAGTTCTGCTGTAATGGGAACTGGTTCCTCGCCTTTGATTAACTCCACCATCCTAAAAGACAAATGCTAGGAAGCACTGATTCAGATTGAATCTACAATTTCTAAGTCAGCACAGTTTGAGAGCCATATTTTATTACAAGACCTCTCAAAAACAGCAGTATAGCTGTACTTCACACTCTGTAGTCCACTATCCCCAGCTCGGTTCTCTAATGCACCAACATCTCGGCATAACTGGAGCATGGCGAAGCTCAGGCAGGCATGAACATTGATACAGTAGAATTGCTGGGGAGAAGGGGGGTTGGGGTGGTGGGCAGCGGTGAAATCACCCACAACAATGCAGAGGCACAATGAGGATGTGGCGAGGCGTGAAACATCCATAGCCAGGAAAAGTGCCACATTTGTCATGCTCCCTGAACACGCTAAACGATACTAAATGACACGTTTAGAGGGTGAAAGCCAGGAGTGGATGAAGGGGGTGGGGTGGGGTGGGGGCGCAAATGTCTATGTGAGGTACTTTGTGATTTTTTGTCCTGAATGTGGAACCAAGTGGCCAGTCTAGATGGGTGGGGAGTGAGCTCAGGATTACTCATCACATTATTAAGTTAAGTAGCACCTTGCTGTTAGCACTGACGTAATTTTGAGATACTTGCTGCCATTATTGGTCCAAGTCAGTGCTTAATTTTGCCTCCACCTGCAATATCCTTCAAAGTGCGTATTTTCTTACTTAACAGTATTGATTTTTGCTAGCAACAAATTGACATCTGTGGCCTAGAAAACCTGGGGGAACAAACAAGGGCTGTTTACCTCTGGATGCTAGCAAGCTGAGCAATAACAGACAAATAAATCAATGTGGTGTTATTCCAGGCCATCTGATTTAAATAAATTAAATAACCAATTGAGTAAGCTGACACATGCATAATGTGCTTAATTTAGGGAACGTAAGATTTCATACTGACACCATTTCATGAGGGTTTAAAGAATTCATATGGGCCTGACGAAGGATGCAGTACCAAGAGTTTTGCTAAATTTGACAATGTGTTTTCTCTGCAATGGCAGACGCTCATGGAGGATGGCAAACGGGAGGTAGCGGTGAGCATGCTCCCACTTACCCCCGAAGATAAAGACTCGGGGAGCATCTATACTTGCAGGGTGCTGAACCCAGCGGCCCCAGGTGGACGGCAGACCTCGGTCACCATCAGTGTGCAGCGTGAGTATAAGTTGCGCTCCCAGCCCTCCAGAAGTCAGCCACGTCAGGCTCAGTCTCTGCTTAGTCTATGCCAGAAAAGGAAAGTCCAGGTTCAGAAAGTACAAATGCAGACCAAGATTTTTATTTCAACTAATTGGTTGAAACAAAATCTCGGTCTGGATTTGTGCTTTGTAAACCCGAACTTTCCACATATGGTCTACACAAGAAATGTTCATTCCCTTAATTGGAGTCTGAATTTTCATTTAGTAAAGTGAAGATCGATGCCTGCATAGGCACTTTTGATTAGTGACCTGAGTACATTACGCATTACAAAAATATATTGTTTGTAATAAGAGCAGCTGTGGATGTGGATAGTATAAAATGCGTGATTAGAAAGGTTTTGTATAATGGACTAATATTGTTGCAGACCCGCCTTCAGTGACTCTGTCTGCTCAGCCACAAACAGTGATGGAAGGAGCCAAGGTCCTCTTTATTTGCATGGCCTCTGCCAACCCAGATATCACAGGTTACAGGTAACTGTTGTACTGCTTATTCTCATATTGGGTAACAGTATGTTAAGTGCAGCTTCATAATGCCTTTATATAACCTTCCTTGGTAGCATGTAAGAATATTAATAGCTTTAATATACATTAGTTTATCAATCAATCAACCAGTCTTTATTTATATAGCACTGTTTTAACCAAAGGGTTTATAAAGTGCTTTTAAAAGAACCACCCATGTTCTCAGTAGAGAGACTTTGATGCCTAAATTGATTATACAATTATAATGTTTATTATTAATATATATTAAAGCTGTCATGTCTTGTTCAATGAAAGTATAATGAATGCAAAGCTTTAGGACATGTTAATGTATACTTACATTCTGCTTATGAGTGCTCTATGAATGCATCATGAATATGGTTTTGCTAGTGTTTGACGTTGCATGTTGCAGTATGGTTTAATGATGCCATTCACATCATTGTGAACTGAATGTACCCCAACCAGGTGGTCAAAGGCTGGCATTCCCATACCTGAAGCCAACAGAGACAGGCTGGAGGTGACAGTGGATTACTCCTACTTCACAGACCCGGTTTCCTGTGAGGTGTCCAATTCTGTGGGCAGCACCAATGTCAGCACACTCGTTGATGTCCAGTGTAAGTCAACAGCACACTGTTTATGCTATGCTGAAAGTTGTTCAAAAATGTTAATAACTTTGTATTAATAGATTTACAAAGCTGATTGATTATTTAAGGTAACATTTGTGATTCCTCTTTTAGATCTTGAGCTTTTATAGAATATTGACTAACATGCTGCAAATTTGATGTCCTTAGTTGGTCCCAGACTGCTATCCGAGCCCAAGCCTGTGGCTGTAGACGTAGGTATGGATGCAGCCTTCACCTGCTCATGGACCGGCAATCCCCCCTTAACCTTGGCCTGGACCAAGCAGGGCTCCAGCGTGGTAAGATCAGCTTGTGGAATCTCAAAACAAACCGAGATGGTGCAGTAGCTGTCAGTCTTATTTAGCTGGATATGGTTCAATCTCAATAGGCGGTTTTTGCTGAAAACTGAGAGGAGAGCTTTAATGGATGATCACACAATGCAGTATATTCTTTCTGCTCCTTTAAATGTTTGTGTCCCCAAGGGTCTGAGGATTAGGCTCAGAATCACTGAAACTGTGTGGTATTTGAAGCTCCAGTCTACGTTTATTTTAGTTTCTCATTTGCTCACCAGATTCTGGTTTGTAGGATGCCCTGTATGCTATTTTATCAGATTTATTTGGATGATTTAGAGTTGCAGGTCAATGTCTGGGTAGGATGTAGAAGCAATTGTGTTGCATAAAGAGCAAGATGTCCCACTGTGTCCCATGGAAATTTGGCTATTTTAATCCACAGGGTGCGTATTTCATTATCTAGGCAATTTGGATTAATTAGGTAATTCAATAATTGGGAAGCTAAATGGATTAATCACAGCTTGAAATTTGGGGGTCAATGAGCTCACAAGTGACCGAATGTAGCTGGTCAAAAGGTTAAAAAGATTCTCATTCAGAATCTTTTGTTCTGTTCCTGCCTTTGTAGTTATAATTATTTGAAAAGCATAGCCTTACTGACAAGGCAACATGTCTTAATTGCATGATTAACTTGATTACAATAGCATTAATTCCATTATTTTTATGCTGTGGTGTAAGTTTCCTGTTTGTTTCAGTGACAGCGCTAGTACTGGTGTGCTGAATTAGATCAGTGTTGTATTTACCTCATCTGACCCCAGGTTCTCAGCAATGGGAACACTCTGCAGCTGAAGGCTGTCACACAGGAAGATGCCGGAGTCTACACCTGCAAAGCGATTGTTCCCAGGATTGGGGTGGCTGAGAGGGAGGTCACTCTCACTGTCAATGGTATGCATCTGTAGTATTTGCATTTCAGTGGTGGCAATTTTTATTAGCCTCTTCGTCAGTGTCAGTGAGGAATATTACATTGACACCAGATCATCTGCACCAGGTTATATTATATTCATCAGACTTGTATTGGGTTTTTTTCTGAAATTAGCAGCTTTCTGCTCTGAGTATCCCTTCATGTATGTGCTTGCCTCCCCTTAGCATTATCATCATCATCATCATCATCATCATCATCACCAGTAGCTCCCCTTCTTCCCGGAACTTAGCCTGACCTTGCTTTCTTTCCTCTCCCTGCTTCCTACCATTATATCCTATCTTCCCACCAGGCCCCCCCATCATCACTGCAGATGCCACACAGCATGCAGTCAAGAACTCCAAGGGCAAGCTAGAGTGCCTGGTGGACAGTAGCCCCCCTCCTGACAAGATTGTAAGTGTACCTCCAGGCCACTTTCTATGTGCACATCTACACTTGCATGCAGATCTGTGCTCAAGTACTCCCCCTGTCGCTCCCCTGCTTAAACAGCTAGCCTCTAGGTCTATGGACTGTGACCTCGCTGTTCAGACACTAAAATGTGAAGAGACACGCTCTGGCTAACATCCCTCAGGTGCTTCAGGATGCTTCTTAATTAGTGTTCAGAATTAGGGCCTACAAGAAATGGCCAGTTTGACCTCTGAGTCAAGGCCTGCCAGGACATTATTAAGAGCTGAGCAATGAAATCAGGGCACCACACTCATGCTTAAAGGAAGACTGTATAATAGAAAGAATTATTTTTCTAATAATGGGGCGATGCAGTGATGTAGCAGATTGGCACTGTCGCCTCACATCTCTGGGGCCGGGTTCGAGTTTCCGCCCTGGATCCATGTGTGTTAAGTTTGCCTTTTCCTTCTGTGTCATTATGAGGTTTCTGTCAGGCATTCTAGTTTCCCCCCACAATCCAAACACATGCTAGCAAGGTGAACTGGAGTTAGCAAATTGTCTGTAGGTGTGATTGGTGAGTGTGTCCTGCGATGGGTCGTGAGTCCAGACTCCCCATGACCCTGAACAGAACATGCATGTACAGAAAATGGATGGATATTTATAAAGATATGTGAATTAAAAATTTGCTTTCCTAATATGAGGAAATTGTGTATTAGGGAAACTGCGGAAAGTATTTGTGGTCAAAGTTTAATTTTATCTATATATATTATGCAATACGCAGTTAAACTTTTTCTTAGACACACGTGCTCCTCTATTTTCAGGTGTGGACCTTCGGGGACATGAGTCTGGAATCTGGCTCTTCGGGACGCTTCACTGTCCAGACAGGCTCCACCGATAGAGGTGTCCTGTCTTCCCTCATCCTCTCAGAGACCCTCGCACAAGACTTCCAGCTACGTTATAACTGCACTGCCTGGAACCACTTTGGAACTGGCACTGCATTGGTCACCCTCAAGGAGCAAGGTAGGGGCCCTTCTATAAAACTGTTTAACTACCATCAGTATATCTGTGTAATTTCACAGCTTTAATAACTTGAGTTGAGATCGTTGTGTATGTAATCTGAAACATTTTTATCATGCCTACAGTGTTGGAGTTTGAAACTTGCTTCTGCTCTGTATGTGTGGAGTTTGCATGGCTTTCTGCCAGGAGCTGTGTTTTTCACACACATTCCAAAGACATGCAGCTAATTGTCGTCCCAGTGTCCTGTGATGCACTAAGTGTGCTCCACTCCTGGTGTGCCTAGAAAATTGTTTCTCAAACCAGTCCTCAAGGACCCCCAACAGTCCACGTTTTTATGCCCTCCCAATTCCCAAGGAACTGGGAAGGAGCAAAAATGAGTCCATCTGGGGGTCCCTGGGGACTTGTTTGGGAAACACTGGCATAGACCAGGAGAAGTGGCTAGGAGATGGATGCTGGCTTTGATGAGAAAAGTGTCATTACATGTACACTGGTTGTGAAAGAGAATTTAGATCGCCACATGAAGATCGCCATGTACGCAGTGGTTTTTTTTAAGATGTTTCAAGAGGTAAAAATGGCACATTTATTTCAAGCCTTATTGCAATTTTTCTCAATAATTCCTAAAGAAGGATAACAGAATCACATCTTTTTTTTTTTATATGAGACAATAGAAACAGAGCTGTCACTTAGCAAATTGTGTCCGTTTATTGGTGTTTTCTCAGGAGAGTTGCAGTGTGGAATCACCTAGCATCTCTAATCAGGTTGCTACCTATTGCCTCATCATGCATTGTTGCCCTTTCCCATAAGAAATTATAGACAATTTCAGGCCTGGAACAAGAAAATAGGTTTCTATTCAACTTAATTCATGCTTACAAAGGCACTAAATACTACTTGCTAAAAGAATTACTGTATGATGTGCACCTGCACCAACCTCTGGCCTTTTGTTCCTTCCTAACAGAGGCTCTACCTATACTCATCATTGTGGGGACTTCAGTCGGGGGAGGTTGTGTCCTCCTCATCTGTGTCATCACCGTGGTCACTCTCTGCTGCAGAAACTCTGTAAAAAGTAAGGTGAAACTCCACTAAGGAATGGTTATGTGATTATGACTCAACATTTGAATAAATCATGTTAGGAGCTTTTAAGAGTTTAGGCCTAGGAATAGGGTGAGGGTTTTAGGTGACATTCAGTTTGGATTATTCAGTTATTTATGCCTGCTTCAAATAACCACTAATGAATCATTTTTTCTCAAGGTAAAAAGGGAACAAGGCTCTCTAAAAGTGACATCAGAGTCCAAATTGTGCACAGTGATCACAATGCAACACGGACCAACGATGATGAGGAAGATGTCAAGGAACCTATGGTACAGTGTCATCTGTTTATAAAAATCTTTCAGAACATTTGTACTTAAGTTACTTGATATTTTTATGAAAGCTTGATGGGGAGAATTAGCATCTCACAGCTGGTTACAGTTTTAAGTAGATCTAATTGTTGATTTCGGAAAATATATTTAAACCTTCAGGCCCCGAACAGCAGCGAATCTCCAGGTACATCTCGAACAGAACACAGCGACCTACTAGAAGAGGAGGAGGATGAGCGATCTGAGATCAAGGTAAAGCAGAAATGGTTAAGATGACACCTGCATGTTTTTGTCGTCTTGCATGCTTTCCTCTAAATTGGGTGGAGCCTAATCTGGTGTCTCTGTTTAGGATCCCACCAATGGCTATTACAATGTTCGGGCTCATGAAGATCGCCATGTACGCAGTGGTTTTTCTGAATATGTGTCCAATCCACGGCCTGTCTATACTCCATCCCAGCTGGCCTCACCTAACCCGCTGTATGGGCCGCACAGCACCCAGCCGCGGATCTATGATTTCTCCCATCGCTATGCTACCACCACGGGTGCACGCTCTTCCTATGAACAGCAGCAACACCAGCAGCAGCAGCAGGCACAGCAACAGCAGGGAATGTACCCTCCTGAACCCCTGTATGGCAGCTCTGCTTACCTGCCTGCCACATACGGCCGTGCCTTTACAAGCTACGTCAAGCCCTCCGCTTATGAGAAGGTGGATGCCTACGATCACTCGGATCAAGCCAGCAAAGTGTCCAGCTCCTCGCGTTTCTCCTATGCCTCCTCCCAGGTGTCTTCACAGCTGTCTGACTATGGCCGCCCCTCGCACCAGCGCATGCAGACACACGTTTGACAAGCCAGGGATGCTGCAAGGGATAATAAGTGATCTATTCAAGCATCTTCTCTATAGGCTACAGGTTCACTGCTTCTCTTTCCCGTGGAATAGGTCTTAAAGAGGACTATTGGCTGAAGATTTAAGTTTTTCGGGAATACTGTTTTTTGGGATTACTGTTTTTTGGGAATACTGTTTTTAATTTATTGTGTGTTATTGTTCAATTGGATCTGTATCTTCTTATCCTCTGGATGAATTGGAGCTTCTGATGATGAATTCCCTTCAAGTGTGCTTCACTATTTATTTTTTTTAAGGATGACAAAAGCAAAGCCACACTAGTTTCACTGATGCCATCTACTTAACTGTTTATGATTTATATTGTGTATGGGACGGTGTAATTTAGAAGTCTCCTCTTACCAAATGCCCCATGGCTGTGGGATGAAAACGGGATTCAAAGATTTGCATCTTGTGAAAGTAAATTTTTCAAAAAAAGAAAACTCATTCATTTTTGTTTCCATCAGCAAGCAAAAGAATTCTAAGCACATTCACGTTTCAATCAATTATAAAAAACTGAGCCAAACCTTGAGGTTCAACTTCAAACTGTGAAACAGGCATAAAAGTACAGCCAAGCAACATTCACATATTTTCTGGATGATGAATTCTGTAGAGTTTTCCTAAAAAGATATTTTATGCTTTTAAGATTATTTCAGACAATAGTTCAGGCCTGATGGATCAATGCAGACAATTGAAAATAATGGATTTCAAATAACGGAGAAAAGCTGATAGCATTAGGTTACACCTACGAAAGATGAAGGATAGTCTGTATTAATCATTTTTGCTTCAACGGGGGATGAGTGACTGAATGAATATCCAAAGATTGTGGGATATGCACAGGTGGAAATGGCTGCCTCGCTCTATCATTTCTGTGCGATTACAGCGTCCATCCTAGGCTCACTTAAAAAATCCAGTAATTAGCTTTAGTAGCTTATTTTCAATTTAAGGCTGTGTTCTTGTACAGAAAAGGCTTTGAAACTTGGTTGCAATTTAGCCAAAGTTTTCGATCATGAAGCTTGATTACCAATGGGAAACAGTCACATAAGTATCCATCCATCCATCCATCCTCCAACTGCTTATCCTGGTGAGGGTTGCGGGACATGAGTATGTAGAAGCTTGAAAATGTTTACAAACCCTATACTACCCAAAACTAGTTAAGTGTACAAAAACATTGTCTATCTGTTGCATGCAGATTTGTTCAAGTAAAATACTTTGACATTTTTCATTTCCATCACCAATGTGAAAGATTACATATTGTATCTTGTTGCAATTTGGGTCCAGTTCACTGGAACGGTGTACTGCCATTTTCTCAGAACTGTCCACAATCCACTGGGTTGGGAAATGAAGCAAAGAGTGAAAAATATTGCTCGTCTTTATTTTTATATTTTATATAAGCCTTAATGTACAGCGTGTAAGCTGCTTTACTGTAAATTGTATCTTTATATATACATGAATATATATCCTAACTTGATTTTTAAATCTGTCCTCCATTTGTCTTTTACTGTTTGTCCATCAACGAAAGCAGAGATATGCTTTTTTGAACGCGACTAATGGCCATTGTTTTATTTAATTTTTAATAATGGATTATGTTAAAAAGCGATTGTGCTTGTAACTTTGTACACATATTTATATTTAAATAAAACCCATTTCAGATAAACCTGCCCAGCTGGGACAAAGTTTATGCTTGAGGACGTACAGCTGAATGCTTACAAATGCTTTTTGACAAGGCCACACGTGTACCTGAAAAACACTCATTGGAATCCTGTTGCATAAATTTCCAAGGTAGAAATGCTTATTATAATGAAGAGAAATAAGATTTGAGCACTCCTGCCTGTAAATGATACTCAGGAATAGTCACCAGCTGGCTCCCAAGTGACAAGGAAATCAGTCTCACAAAGCAAGGCATAATGTGACACTATAACCGTGTCATGTCCATTTCCATGCTTCTTAATTATGAGCAACACTTGACAAATGCTGACAATGGCTGGGAGAATAGACAGCATAAAGCACTAAGACCGACAAGAGAAACAAATGCTAAACGTTTCACATGCTTTGAGGATACAGCAAGCCCACA
This sequence comes from Cyphomyrus plagiostoma, assembly GCA_019775915.2. Lineage (NCBI taxonomy): Eukaryota > Metazoa > Chordata > Actinopteri > Osteoglossiformes > Mormyridae > Cyphomyrus > Cyphomyrus plagiostoma. The sequence continues at coordinate 21,757,197 of JABFEA020000138.1, read as the reverse complement.
ATTTTTCTAGCACGAGGTATAACAACAAAACAAGGACTTCAAAATCAAACAATATTTATTGAATACAAAGAGGAGATCGTTGTAATAAAAAGTGCACATAAACAAAATGTCAAACAAGGGCACCATGTACCTAGTCAGACACAGGTACTAGCGCATAAATCTCTATACAACAAAACCAGTATTACTGGTACATCAACCAAGTGCTTGAAATTTGTTATACATCTCTTTATTTATATATATTTCTTTTTTAATGGTAAATTTCTGTGGATTACTGCATTTGATTTCTTGATAAGGAATTTGTTACATTTAAATACATATAGTCCTTTTATGATCCCATCTGGATCATTCCCCTGGTTATAACATATATTAATAGCAGGCACTTTAACAAAATAAAACATGATAAAAGGGACCAAATACAAAATGACCACAAAATAATGGATAATTCAACAGTGTATATGACCATAAGAGAATTTAATTTACCTACATTTCGTAACATACTCCTAAGAGTAGCAAAGTAAATCATTTGTTTTACAGGCTTATAGACTTATAGACAACTCATACTTACGGACTGTCGTAAAGCCTATTATATTTAATATTTAGTTAAATAAAATGACTTGTAATAATGAATGTACTTATTACTTTGTGACGCTTATGAAAACATTGCGTGGCTTCAGTGGTGTGTTGGCTCAAGGTACAGTAAAGTACCAATATGTATTTACTTTTATTATTACTTTATTGATTATGTGCTGTATAATTATTATTCTTGAATTGCCTACAAATTCAATTTAAAGACAAACTTAGGGAACAGATCTCATTCATATCCTATGAACTGCCTTTAATTGAACTGGAAAATAACTTTTATTTCTGGACAGCTACACAAAACCTAACAAGCAGCAAGTAAAGAACAACTTAAAAAACAGGGATGTTTGTATGGAATACTGTTCACCGGTTTCAACATGAGAAAACATCACATCATCTTAATTTCTGTGCAAATATTAATAGAAGAAAAAGATCCCTGACCTGCTTAATACAGGAGCACCAAGTCCCGAAATAGCCAGAAATTCATGTGGCAATTATGTAATGCGTCCCTTTCATAAATAATTTAATATCTAACCATGACATGGCATTTTACAGAAACATCAACGTACCAATGTATTCAACTTTCAAAAGTCTACACTTAACTAGGCCATGCATTGACTTTTTTTTTTTTTTTTTAAAGAAGTGCGGGTCTTCAGAAATATTCCAAGAACTTCAAAGTTCAAAATTCTCACCAATATGACTAACAAAATGTGTTATATGGTCATTGTTAAAACCACAGTAAAATCTCCATATTATACATAAGTACCTTTTACATCCCAGCTCAGACCAGTGTTAACCACCACACATAAAACATCACAACTATATTAAAAAGTTCACCAAAAAAAAATTCTCCTTATTCTCTTAATGCCTATGATCAGCCTGGCCTTTCATACCTCAGAAAACTATGCAAATGATCCCATCTCATGGCCAAAGGTCATCTGATAGTAAACTTGCTGAATATGGTTAATATTTGAGAGCTACCTCATGGATAAAATCTCTTAGGCTACCACATAAGAAATAGATTTTGTAAAACTATGACAGTATGTCCATCAAAGTGTGTCATCTTAGCCATTTTAAAACTTCTTAAACAACTACAGGATTTGTAGTTAACATCCAACATGCGCATCTATGTGTTGAACTTAACCACCAGCACACATTATTTGGCTCATCAATACCTCCTAAACTTCAATAGCCAATTAAGTTACTTAATTATAAGTGAGCGGGTGGTGAACTGTGACAAATTCATGAATGCAAGGGGTTTCCCTAATATGGAACCAAAGCTCCATATTAATTTTTATTGTATTAATGTTTATTCATATATATTTTATTGTTAACTAATATCAATTTAAAACAGTATTGATTGAAGAGAATGTTCACAAGTTCTCTGAAACTTTTCATCCCAACACCTTCAATCTGTTTATAACAGTTGCTCGAGTGACCTGCATGTCAGTATTACATGTGAATTTTCTGAAACTGCCCCAATTTTCCTGCTGGATATGCCCAATCTACACCCCACTTTCCTCCCGGATCCAGTCCCGCAGCTTGGTAACGCGCGTGTAGACCCCGGGCTTGTTCCGGCGGGCGCAGCCCTCGCCCCAGCTCACAATGCCAGCCTGGAACCATTTGCCACTCTCCTCTCTGCATACCAAAGGCCCCCCCGAGTCTCCCTGCAGGGGAGGACCAGGAGAGAAAATGCTGTGAATTTGACACAAGAGGAAGGGACAAGGAAAGGAGCCAGACTAGGGTGCACAATAAAACTTTGGTCCAGCATTTTCTGAAAGTTATTTTGCTGGAAAAGTCTTTGTAGCTGTAGCAAGTAAACAGTAGATATTTTAGATGCACAATAAACATTAAAAGGTGTGTTTGTGTTCCTCACCTGACAAGCATCAACACCTCCCGCCATAAACCCACTGCAGAGCATCCTGGATGTCACCTGGCCCTCTGTTACCGTGTCACAGATTGTGTCGTTGATGACCTTCACCTCTGCTTTCTGCAAGATTGGTGCAGCGTTACCTAGTGGTCATTAAAAGGAACAAGAAACAAAACATTAAGAGATATATTGGAGAATTACAAAAGAATCTTCCCTTCCACCCATACATGTCTTAATTGCTGATGCTGGCCAGGGTCACAGATGGGCTGGGAGCCTATTACAGGTAGCACAGAGCGCCAGGCTGAGGCTCACCCTGGATGTGATGACCATCCATGGCCGAATGCACGCACACACACACACACACACACACACACACACACACACACACACACAAGGCAAGAGAGAGAGACCAATTAGTCAAACTGCATGTCTGTGAGATGGTCTGTAGAATGCATAGAGAAAAGACACAAACTTCACATACACACAGGGAGTGAGATTCAAACCTCCAGGTGTGAGGCAACAGTCCTGCCCTGTCAGTTTTTTTTTAAACTTAATTCCAAATTAATGCATTAATGGAGCGAACGAATGACATATGGATATTATCTCGATAGTAACTGTTGGCACCCAAATCACGCATGGAGTCTGCAGGTATGGAAACAATGCTCTATAGAGAGGTACTGTAGGGAAGAAGATGTTTCTGATATGGGGGGTGCTCACCTCCTTCGCGCAGCGTCCCCCAGCCCGTAACCCAGCAGGAAAGCCCTGCTGGGAAGACGTGAGTGCTGTCAGGCAGGCAGATGGGGTAGATCGTGTTGGTGAAGAGCAGTGGCTCGTTCAGCTCCAGCAGGGCGATGTCATAATCGTTCGTCATGTCATTATATTCCGGGTGGGTGATTATCTTTTTGATGTTGCGCATCTGCACGTTTTCCTCAGAGTACTGGGTGCGCAATCCGCTGTATGCCCGCCAGTTGTCAGGAATGAGATTTCTGAACACAGTGGACATTTGAAAATAATTCGGTACAATACAATACACAAAGTAGGGCTGGTCATTGAATTTTACTTTCAATTACCATTTCCACAACAATTATTTAAGCAAAATAATCAAGATAAAATGATTACTGTACTGCATTTTGTTTCACAATGAAGCTCTCATTTTGTCTTTTGTTATAAATCCAGTACATTCCTTTCTAACCCCTTATTCGTTTCTCAGGTTATTGAAATTAAACTGAATTAGAGTTCAAGGAAATCCACAGTTAAAAAGACAAGTTTTTTTTTCCAAGTTCAATAAATGCATGGGTATTCCCAAAGCCACTGTGTTAAATAATTGTGATCTCAATATTGACCACAAGAATCGTGACTATGATGTTGGCCATCATGAAAAATTCACTTTTGTCTCATGTTTACATTACCAAACAATTATAGGAGTTTATAAAATTTGGAATAGTACTGGATGCACTATGACTCTTGAAGACTTCAACAGTAAAAATTTTGAAGACTGAAAGAATCTCTCAAACAGAAGGTTGGTGCTTCCCTCTAGTGTCGGAATTGTAGAAATACAAGTATCAATTGAGAAATGGTCATTAGAATTCTGAGGACAGAAACAAGTATCCAAAGAAAACATTTACAAGGGAGGTTTAAGACAATTCTAACATGATGATGATTTGTAGTAGTAGACGGGGGCCTGGAGCCAATCCAGTCTAGGTTAGAAGGTGGCAGCACAAGGCACAATTCCAGGACACGCTCTGGACAGGTTGTCAGCTTAGTGGTAATGATGTTTTGGTGTGCACCCTGAATCTGATAAAAATAAACTAGAACACAAAGGCTAAGGATGGGTTTTTTGGTGACTCATACAGTTAGGCTACTTTCCAAAAGTGTACTATTGTGTGTATGCATGTGTGTATTTTGTGACTGATTGACAACCCATCCAGGGTATACCCCAGAATTGTGCCCTGTGCTGCCCTCTTGTGATCAAGACTGGGATAAACAGGTAAAAGACAGGCAGATAGATGCATAAATGTTATGGAGTGGTTCAGTGGCTCAGTTGGTAGGTATTTAAACTTTAGGGTTTAAATCTCTGCTGTATGACACAGACAGCGGCATTAGAGAGGGCTCTGCCATAGCACGTACTCAGGGGAGGTCGTTTGGAAGCAGTGAGCAGCTGACAGTAGCCAAGTCTTGGACAGGATGGAGGCACCGCAGACGTGGCCATTGGTCATGAAATGTAGGCTGACTTGCCATGGCCACTCCCCGATGTCAGCATTCTGGCCACCCACGATGCGGTTGTGCTTGTAGGGCCTGGTGCCACACACTGAGGAGGGAAGTAATGGAAAAGGCAGGGAAGGACAGCAAAGGAAAAGACCGGGAAAGAAAAGGATGGGAAGGAAAGGGTAGGGAAGGACAGGGAAAGAAAAGGCAGGCCAGAGAATGGAAGGGAAGGGTTAGGGAAGTGATGCAAGCAAATTAAATTGGGTTTAAAATATAAGTAGCATAAATGAATAAAACCTTCCTCTGGATGACCCAAGTGTACAGTTTTACAGATATGCTTTCAAAAATTAAACAGCAGCCGAAGCAAGGTTGCTCATGCTTTGCATGTTCTGCTTGTGCTGCATGTATTTTCTCCATGTACCGTGGGCTAACTGGTGTCCTTAAACTGGAGATAGTGAGGTCTGTGGCTGTGGCCTGCAATAGACTATTCTATCCTGGTGTCCCCCTGCCCCCTTGCTGTGTCTGTTTCTGCCTGGAAATAGCACCTCCCTAAACTGGATAGCGGGTTGGAAGATGGATGGACGGACAAGCAGCACCTGAATCATTGTTAGAAACCATTCCATCATCGCCAAAACAGCCAGATTTATGTGCAGAGAAAAACAGTTTCTTTCAAGCCTAGACCGTCCCTAAAAAAAATAATGGTTTAGGGGAAGGCAGTGAATACCCAGTGAATGTACTGGGAGATGAGGGGTGGGCTGCCAAGCTCTGATTCAGTACTAAGTACTAGTCAAGTGCTCAAGCAATCAAGTTTATACAGGCACACAGCAGGGAAAAGAAATGCTGTCATTACTGCAGCCCTCTTCATCAGATCCGTCACTGCAGTCATTGGTCAGGTCACACTCTGCGTTGATTTTGTGCGCACACTCCCCACTCTTGCACTTGAAGGTGTAGTCAGTGCAGACATTAATCCCTGTGCAGAAACCATGATGCATTTAAAATAACAAGAAATGACAGGTACAGCAGATGACACAGATGAAGCAAGGCTGCCAAGAACCACTACGCAAGCAACATTTCACATAATCTTAAGAAAACATGTTGCAAGTGGTTGATGGAAATGATGACTAAGGCTCGCTCACCTAGTGATGAGGATACGATGACTACGGCTTGCTCACATAGCAGGGGGGTATGATGACTATGGCTCACTCACAGAGCAGCGGATATGATGACTATCGCGCTCTGACATAGCAAGGGGATGGAGATATGATGATTATGACTCACCCACATACTGGGGGGGTATGGTGACTATGGCTCACTCACATACTGGGCGGTATGGTGACTACGGCTCACTCACATACTGGGAGGTATGGTGACTACGGCTCACTCACATACTGGGAGGTATGATGACTACGGCTCACTCACATACTGGGGGGTATGATGACTACGGCTCACTCACATACTGGGGGGTATGATG
>JABFEA020000138.1:21726963-21745918 GCA_019775915.2 Cyphomyrus plagiostoma | reverse complement strand
GGTGCCCAAACTTTTGCAGACACCTTTATTTGGTTTTCTGTTATTTTGAAAATGTAAATAGTGGAAATAAAATCCAACTTTTTTTGACATGCTATAAGAATGTCTCATCTGCATTTTGATGGCTTTTGGGGATGTTTCCATCTTTCCTTGCCTTCTTTATGCACATTAATACACATTTTTACTTGGGGTGCCCAAACTTTCAATCTCCACTGTAGCAGCTGTGCAGGGCTGCCCAACCCTGTGAAGACCCTGCAGCAGGACCTGTCTACCGCACAACATCAGGGCCTCAACTCAATGGGGAAAGAAAAAGAGGCAGGGTCAGGAGAAGGTCAAACTGCAGTGTGGCCGCAGCAGCTCCTCGCACTGGCTGTCCCTGGAGAAGAGGGTCTGGAGGGGAGTCACTGGGTTTGGGGTGCCCTGGCCAGGTAGAACCTCTGGAAGGGGTCTTAGGTCCCTTTAAGGCGCACAAGAGGAAGGGTCAGCTCAGGGAGCGATTAAAAATACCAGCGCCCGCCAGCAGCTAGCCACTCCAGCACTCAGGAAGCCCTGCCATTGGAGGCAACGCACCGCTGGCTGCCAGAGGAGCCCTGGGACTTGCTTCGGAAATGGGGTGGGGACTGGGGGTGGTGAAGCTCTGAAGGGGGAGGGGGCAGTGCCAGCAGGGTTTACATGTCCCAGCATCCCGTAATTGTAAATAACCCCATGTATTTCCTGATGTTCTACTTATGGTTGTATTTCCCTGCTTTCGTGCATGTGTTTGCCCGTGTCTTATGTGCACCCTGTTTGATCCTCCAGTCTCTTTAGCATTGTGTAAATGACCCGTCCCGTAGGTACCTAACGGTCCACCGGCTGACCTCCCTGTGTTTTACTTCTATATTCAGTTCGGTGCTCGACAGGTGCCTGTTACAGGTCTGTTCATGACTAGAATAAAGAGCGTGTTGTGTCTTGGCAAGCAAGTCTCCTCATCCTTCGCTTGCTTTTCTACTAGCACAACCTGATACATATAAAGCTGACAATATATTAATAAGTCAGATCAATCAGACAACGCATAAAACAGCAGTTAGCATAATAGCTTCTTAACTCTCAAGAGCTTTTGTGAAGAACTAACCATCTTAACCAACCAACCAACCAAATGATGATCACGCTCATTTCCATTCTAACAATATCTAATGGACTGAGAAGTTTAGATCTTGCTGTAAACAAAGTGTGTTTTCATGTGAGAAAATCGCTTCTGTGATTAAAGTAGCCAAATCGATTAACAACTGAAACTGGCGTGTGTTCTGGAGGGATTTCCAAAGTAGCTTTGAACTAATTATGTAAAATAACTGCGGTAATACAACAAATGTGAGTGATAGATTATTCATATTTTATCAACTGTATTTTATGTATCATTATTGTGAGAGGAGTAAATGAAATTAGAAATTTTATCAATGGTTAAAAAGAACAGTTTATTGTCACGTTTTAAAATTTCAAGTCAAAACCAAGACACAAATTCAAGAGACACGAGTACTACAACTTTCCGGTTTCTAACCTTCAGTTTTTAAAATTAAAGGCAACCTAAAGGATACTCAAATAGTCAATATTAAAACAATCATTTAATTATTTAAACATTTGTTGTAAATCAGTAACATGATAAAAAAAACTGACTTACGGTTCACGGGGTCATAGGCAACGAATGTTGCCCTGAAGCCTTTGTCTGTGTATGACTCATCTGAATGGAACTTGACTTCTAGTGTGTTGTTCTGACTTGAAAGGGCCAGCAAAGACTTCTCTCCACAGTATCTGTATGGAAAAAGCAAAAAAAAATGCAGAAAAGAAATATTCATGTTTTCCACTCCTTATCCTGTGTAAACTCTATCGCAGGCAGTATAGGATACAAGGCAGGGACACCCTGGAAGGGATGGCAGTCCATCACAGGAAAGTTAGAGAAACCAGTTTGCTTAACTGCATGTGGGAGTTCCTCGAGGAAACCTGTGCAAACATGAAGAATATGCAAACCTCCCCCCGAGTGGAGGTGAAGACAAAAGACCACAGTGCTGTTCAACTCCCATCCATTACGCAGCATTTTCTCTGTGAGTAACAATCTCAGGAGTGATATACTTTGTTTATAAATAGCATCACACACACTACTAGTATAAACACTTCACTATTAGTGAGACATTTGTCAAGAGTAATTAAGCCACGATAAATAAACAGCCTTACTTTGTGCCCAACACCTCTACATAGTCCTTGTGGCAGACCTTAACATCCACCTTTGGTTCCTTCATGCGAAACATAGTGAATCTCAGCTGGATTTTCATGTTTGCAGGTACCTGATAGACAAAAAGGCCACTCTGATTGGCAAATAACCAGGGAGAACTGACCTACTTGGCGTAATATTTTACTATTCTGACACAGTGTCACCTTCACGGGTTAAATCAGAATCAGAGAGGAGATACAGATGTGGGGGGTTATTAGTAATGTATCTATGATCAAAGCCTTAAAGGTACAGCATGTTCATTTGTTGACGTATTATGCTACCACTCTAAAGCAATACAAAATAAAAATACAAAATAAATGTGATTAAAAGTTAATAAAGTTTAAATAAAGTTTTTATTTGATGTTGGTATTGCTCATATTGCATACTTGATTTTTTTAAAAAACATAACATGTAAATGCATATGCAAATGGATTATCTGGCAAGGTGCAATTTGGACATATGGAGGAAGAGCTGGGCTCTGCCAAACTGTCTATATTTAATCCCTGGTCACCTTTAATAATAGTGACTATACATATTCTAACCACACGAAAATGTGATCTTTGAGCATTATTAATAAATGTATTCTTACTAGATAATAAAATCTATATCAAACATAAAAAAGAAACTTTTCCACTACAGATTCTCAGTAAAAAAGCAGAAAACTATTTTCTTGAAAGCTATTAAATAGATTTTAAATAGCTATTAAATAAATTTGCGCAAATTATGACACAGGTTAACATTTATTAGCCTTAGAAGAAACAGTGACTGGAATTTTTGAGTGCCAAATATTGACAGCAAGCTTGAACACACTTAAGTCATAAGTAATTACCTCAATTGTCCATTTGCAGTCTACAGAATTAGGGTAGAAGCTGGGGTAATGTGGAGAGTGGAAACTCCCAGACTTGTTAGTCAATCGTCCTCCACATTGGTTAGCTTAAAAAGAATAAGACACAAAAAGATCCTTAAGCCTAAATTAGACCATGTCACGAAGGCTCCACTGGATATTGAACACTTCATGGAGCCTACACAAAATCTTGAGCCATGGAAATATAAAGTTTTAAGGTTTGCCTAGCTAATGAGATCTCTGACATGCATCATCTGCCTACTGAGATGTTGAGTAACGAGTGTAGCTGTGTCAGATATAATGTTAGTACCTGTGATTAAGGGGATGAACATGTACATAGCACTGAAGCCAGGTTTCTCCCTGCCACTGTCCGATACCAGGTTTATTGACATTAGGTTGCTTGATGACACAACCTCAAGGGGGTTGCTGGGAGGCCTCTGACCACACTTCCTGTAGAAGAAAAAAAAGCAACAATTACAACAACTTCATTCTTAGAAGGAAATGCATTGCATATCTGAGTTAAAATATTTCTACTATAAAAATAGGCATATTTAAATTTGCATTTTGACTCTCTTTGTGACTTTTAAAGAAAGCTGCCAAGCAAGAAATACTGGCAGTGTACATTGTGCCTAGACCTTTCCATAACACGTATTCAAAAAGCACATTACCAATATACACTACAAGGTGATCATGACCATGGAAACTATCCAAGGATGCACAGAGCACCTGGACAGAATGTCAGTGTATCACAGGACACACACACATACACACACAACAATTTGAAATGTTTCTCTAGGTTGTGGAAGGAAAATGGTATACGTAAGGTAATGCAAGTTTATTTATATATGATGAGCCATAACATTAAAACCACCTCCCTAATATTGGGTAGATCCCCCTTGTGGAGGCATGGACTCCAAAAGGTGTGCTATAGCATCAGGGATCAGATTGTTAGCAGTACATCCTCTAAGACCTGTAAGTTGCAAGGTGGGGTCTTCATGGATTGTTTGTCCAGTGCATCCCATAGATTGCTCGAAGAGATTGTGATCTGGGGAATCTTTTCCATGTTCCTCAAACCATTCCTGAACATTTTTTGCAGTGTAGTAGCTAAAAAAGGCACTGCTACTATGGCTACGCAGACCTATATACTGTATGGCAAACTGTAACCAGATGGGCGAGCCTTTGCTTCCCACATGCATCAATGAGCCTTGGGTGCCCATGACGCTGTTGCTTGTTCACCAGTTTGCCTTCCCTGGACCACTTTTGCCGGTACTAACCACTGCATACCAGGAACACTCAACAGGACCTGTCATTTTGCAGATGCTCCGATTCAGTTGTCTAGCCATCACAATTTGGCCCTTGTCAAAGTCACTTAGATCCTTACACTTGCCCATTTTTCCTACTTCTAACACATGAACTTCAGCAACTGACTGTTCACTCATCACATATACAACAGCACCCTTGACAGATGCCAGTGCAAAGAGATAATCAAAGTTATTCACTTCAGCTCTCAGTAGTTTTAATATTCAGGCTGATCAGTGTATATCACATTTCATACAGAGGTTCATACAGAGTTCATGGTGTTAAACAGATAATAAAAATGACGTATGAGGTAAAAATGAGGCAGACAACTTTTGTACTAAAGGTAATTTAATAAGAATGACGAGACGACACACGTAGGGTGGTTTTGCTTATTCTGGCAGTCCAGAACAGCCCTAGTGCTGCTAGGGTATGCCATCAAACTTTGCAGTGTAAAACCACCTTTTTTTTTGTTAAAATTTGAGCTACTCCTTAATTATGTACTGATACTAAACAGAAAAAAGGAAAAATGTTTTAGTGAATTGAAGAGTATAAGAAAATAATGATAGTTTAATGACATAAACGAGTCCACGTATTTTCAACGTCAATGTCATATACTACGTTGATTAATCGCAACAGCCCCAAATGAAGGTAGAATAAAGGTGCATAAGGTGTACAAAATGAGGTTTCCCCTCATTTATCACACCTGATTCAACTTCTTGTGCTAATTACCACATAGCTGTAGAGCTGAATCAGTTGTGGTAGAACAAGGAAAGAACTAAGCTACACAGGGCTGCGGCCCTCCAGGACTGCAGTTCGACACCCCTGCTTTAGATACAAGGCAGAGTGCTTTATCTGATAATTCTGTCCAAACCCCCAAAATGTGGTGTATGCTAATGACAGCATTATGCTTGGGGAAGGCTTCTCATTAGGAATGGATGTGAACTAAAGTAATGAAGAATGGCTCAGAACAGGAAACACCCAAAGCTTGATAGGAAATATATCTTTAAGCAGGATAGGCGGGAACAAAATACCAAATTTAAAAGAGCTATCCAGCCAAAGTCCCAACTGCACTGAGAATCTACGGTATGCTCTGCAACCCACTGTCAACAAGTGCCGGACAAGAAATTGGCATTAGCTTGAGAATCTGCAAAGACCAAATTAGAGATCATCACTCCTAACCAGAATGCAAAGCTGGTAGATACCTACTACCATTAGACTTGAAGCTATAATTGTGGAAAAAGGTGGAGCTATTACAATACTTGTGTGAGGTCAGAATACTTATGCAAACAGCATATTTTAGTTTTAAGCTTTTTCACTATGTAATAAAAATAACAGGCAAACATGTCTGATTTATAATATGACAGCATTTAAAAACATTTCATATCAGCACTATACATTTCCAAAATTCATAAACACCTCGAGATTCTTATGAACAACATCCTACCATCACTGACCATGTTAGAATAGAAAGCACTAGTACAGTAAAAACAGAAACATTTTCAGACCATAAAAGACATATCATAGGCTTATTGGAAATCCAGAGGAGCAGTGATAGACCATTATTACGTATTCTATGAAAAGTTTAAGCTTACTGAAATATGATCCCATTCCAGGTGCCCTTGTCTTGTGTCCTGGCTAACTTTAACCCTGAACTGGCTAAGTGATTATGAAAAATTGATGTATTGGAGCGGACACCTTATCGTGGTGGAGGGGTTTGTGTGTTCCAATAATCCCAGGAGCTTAGTTGCCTGGGGTTTTATGCCCCTGGTAGGGTCACCCAAGGCAAACAGGTCCTGGGTGAGGAACCAGACGAAGTGTGGTTCATTAGACCCCTTATGATGAGTAATAACAAAGATCCACAAAGAAGGCAGGTGGGTCTGCCCTCCAATGAGCTCACCACCTGTAGAAGGGACCAAAGGGGTCTGGTGCAGTTTGAGTTGGGCAGTGGCCGAAGGCAGGGACCTTGGCAGTCTGATTCTCGGCTGCAGAAGTTAGCTCTAGGGACACGGAATGTCACCTCTCTGGTGGGGAAAGAGCATGAACTGGTGCACGAGATGGTGAGGTTCTGACTAGATATAGACCTCGATGCACGGCTTGGGCTCTGGAACCAGACTCCTTAAGGAGGGTTTACGCTCTTCCACTCTGAAGTTGCTCACAAGGAGAAGTGCCAAGCAGAGGTGGATACACTTATTGCCCCCTGGCTGGGCGCCTGTACATTGGGGTTTACCGTGGTGGGCGAGAGGGTAGCCTCCCTTCGCCTTCGGGTGGGGGGATGGGTCCAGACTGTTTGTGCTTATGCACTAAATGGCAATTCAGAATACCCACCCTTTTTGGAGTCCTTGGAAGGGGTATTGGAGAGCACTCCTCCTGGGGACTTCAATGCTCACATGGGCAATGACAGTGAGACCTAGAGGGGCATGATTGGGAGGAACGCCCCCCCCATGGTGTTTTGTTATTGGATTTCTGTGTTCGTCACAGATTGTCCATAATGAACACCATGTTCAAGCATAAGGGTGTCCATATGTGCACTTGGCACCAGGACACCCTTGGCCACAGTTCAATGGTCAACTTTGTGGTCGTGTCATCAGACTTGCGGCTGAATGTATTGGACACTAGGGTGAGGAGAGGGGCGGAGCTGTCAACCGATCACCACCTGGTGGGGTAGGAAGCTCGGTTGGACCTGGCAGACCCAAGCGTATAGTGTGGGTCTGCTGGGAACGTCTGGCGGAATCCCCTGTCAGAAAAAGCTTCAAATCCTACCTCCAGCAGAACTTTGCCATGTCCCGGGGGAGGAGGGGGACACTGAGTTTGAATGGGCCATGTTCCATGCCTCCAATGTGGAGGTGGCTGACAGGAGCTGTGGCCGTAAGGTGGTCAGTGCCTGTCGCAGCGGCAATCCCTGAACCCGCTGGTGGACACCGGTGGTGAGGGATGCCATCAAGCTGAAGGAGTCCTATCAGGCCTTTTTAGCCTGTGGGACTCCGGAGGCAACTGATGAGTACCGGCATGCCAAGCGGAACGCGGCTTTGGCGGTCGCTGAAGCCAAAACTCGGGTATGGGAGGGGTCTGGAAAGGCCATTGAGAAATCCATTGGTCCACCATCCAGCGGCTCAGGGTGGGAAAGCGGTACAGCATCAACACTGTTTATGGTGGGGATGGGGCACTACTGACCTCAGCTTGGGATCAATCCCAGTGACACACCTTCCAATGAGGAAGCAGAGATTTGGGGGTGGACTCGCTTATCTCTGGGGCAGAGGTTGCTGAGGTGATTAAAAAGCTCCTTGGTGGCTGGGCCCCAGGGATAGATGAGATCCGCCCGGAGTTCCTCAAGGCTCTGGATGTTGCAGGGGTGTCCTGGTTGACACGCATCTGCAGCATCGCATGGACATCGGGGCAGTGCCTCTGGATTGGCAGACAGGGATGGTGGTCCCCATTTTCAAGAAGGGGAACCGAAGGGTGTGTTCCAACTACAGGGGTATCACACTCCTCAGTCTCCCTGTGTGTGGTTTTTGCCTCGGCCGTGGAACAGTGGACCAGCTCTATACTCTCAGCAGGGTCCTGGAGGGTGCGTGGGAGTTTGCCCAACCAGGCTACATGTGCTTTGTGGACTTGGAGAAGGCATTCGACCTCGTCCCTCAGGGAGCTCCGGGAGTATGGGGTGCCAGGCTACCTTATAAGGGCTGTTCGTTCCCTGTACAACTGGTGTCAGAGCTTGGTCCACATTGTTGGCAGTAAGTCGCACTTGTTTCCGACGAGGGTTGGACTCCGTCAGGGCTGCCCTTTGTCACTGATTCTGTTCATAACTTTTATGGACAGAATTTCTATGTGCAGCCAGAGCGTTGAAGGTGTCCAGTTTGGTGACCGGAGGATTAGGTCTCTGCTTTCTGCAGATGATGTGATTCTGTAGGCCTCATCAGACCGTGACCTTCGGCTCTCGCTGGAACAGTTCGCAGCTGAGCGTGAAGTGGCTGGGATGAAAATCAGTACCTCCAAATTTCCTGACCATGGCCCTCAGCCGCAAAAGGGTGGAGTGCTCTCACTAGGTCGGGGAGGGAGTCCTTCCCCAAGTGGAGGAGAATAAGTATCTCGGGATCTTGTTCACCAGTGGGGGGACGATGGAACAGGAGATCGACAGGCGGATCGGTGCGGCATCCGCAGTGATGCGGGGCGCTGCATCGGTCTGTCATGGTGAAGAAGGAGCTGAGCCAAAAGGCAAAGCTCTCGATTTACCAGTCGATCTACGTTCCTACCCTCACGTATGGTCATGAGCTGTGGGTAGTGAGCGAAAGAAAGAGGTTGCGAATACAAGCGGCCAAAATGGGTTTCCTCTGCAGGGTGGTTGGGCTCTCCCGTAGAGATAGGGTGAGAAGCTTGGTCATTCGGGAGGGACTCAGAGTAGGGCCGCTGCTACTCCGCATCGAAAGGACCCAGGTGAGGTGGCTCGGGCTTCTGGTCAGGATGCCTCCTGGACGCCTCCCTGGTGAGGTGTTCTAGCCATGTCCCACTGGGAGGAGGCCCCGGGGAAGTCCAAGGACACGCTGGAGAGACTATGTTCCCTGGCTGGCCTGGGAACGCCTCAGAAATCCCCCAGAGGAGCTGGACAAAGTGACCGGGGAGAGGGAAGTCTGGGTTTCCCTGCTTAGACTGCTGGCCCCACAACCTTACCTGGATAAGCGGTAGATGATGAATGGATGGATTACATGCCATAATACTTAAAAAACTGGCATCTACATTTCGGTCATTTTAGCCCCAGGGACATAAATAAAACAAAGACAATTTGCATTTATCAAAGGTTATGAAATAAAAACATACTACGAAATAATTTAATAAAATAGACCCACCAGATAGGCACATGTAATAATATGCCTTTTAATTATGGACTGAAGTACTACACATTATTTTTAAATAAATTATAGTTAAAATGACACCAGTGTTCATTACCAAATATAGCAGTGTATGTAATAATGAATTACTGCACAAAAATCACACGTAAGCCATGTTATGCGTTCAATGATGCCATTCCTACCCATTGAAATTTGACATCCAGCACCTAACATACATTCTGTGAACTTGCCTACAGCCACTTTTTGCACTTGGCATCCTCCTCCTGGGGACAACTGGAACGACTGGCCCAGGATTGAGATGCCTGGAGAAATCTCATTAGCAGCTTATGCCCTGATAGGGCCCACATAAAATTATGATTATAACTCAACACATACCCTGGAAGTCGGATGCTAAAACTAAATAACAAAAGAAATTGTTTCACATACATTTCTGGACAGGCATTCCAAAAAAATGGCATAAAACAAGACATAAATATTAACAGCACATAATATATATTTGTAACAAAATACATGTAGCAAAAACTCTGAGGACCCCTGTATCACTTCCTTGTTCATGGTTAGATAGCCAAAGACGTGTACATGGGGTTGGAAAATAATCTAGATATTTAGAAAATCAAAACTTTTGTCTCTAATCTCAAGAATCACTAAAATGTAACTGTCGAAGGTCTTTGCAAGCAAACAGGTTGGATGTGCATTTAAAGAAACACTACATCCTAGCACTCACTCTGTGATGGCCTTGGATTCCTCAGGGCTGAGTGAGTCGTAGAAGGACACAAAGTCGTTGGAGCAGTCATCCAGCACATTGAAAACAGGAAATTTAACCAAGATAGTGGTCCTTTTAGGAGCCCGGATCTGCCACTGGCAGCGGGCATGAGCTGGATATTTTTTAGGGAAACCAGGGGAAGTAAAGGTCTGTGGTGTGCTGAGGGCTTCAAGGTGTGAAAAGCAATCTTCTAGCAGACACAAGAAAAGAAATGTAAGGCCTACTCAGACTGATAAGCGATGCCTTTATACAGCATAATTAAATGAGCTATAAACAAATCACTAAACTTCAGGTATCATTCAAAATTTGATCTGAACCAGTAAACGATAAAACAGTATAATTGGTAAATGTGTAGTCACCAGTTCGTGGGTTTATGACCAGCCGTGGATCAGCACCTGAAATGGAGAGAGAAAAGCAGAGAATTCAGAGACTTGTAGATTTAACACTTACAGTATGATAGCAACTTCTGGGCCAATTTTACCAGACCACAATACTCAACATTATACTATTTAAATCCTACTGAGGTTTTACTCTGACAGCAAAGGTTGTTGTGTGCTTAAAAAGTTACCATTGAATATTAATGCACTACTTTTTGACACTCAAGAAAATTATTTTATGATGTTTTCAATTACGGAAATACATAGATTTTGAGAGAACTAATTTACAGGCTTTAACTAATAAACAGACACTCACGCAATGCTGTGATATCAGTGATGAACAGCTCTCGAGTCCCTTGTCTTCCCTCTGCTCTGATGCTACCCCGCAAGACACTGATGATTCGCTCATCTGTAAATTGTGAAATGATTTCTAGTTCTGTGACAGGGATGTCAAACCTGCTCCAGTAGTACACAAGTACACCTTCACTGTGCCCATGGAAGGGAAAAAAGAAATTATAGAAATGATATTATAATTCCAATAAAATAGAATGTGTCA
Source organism: Cyphomyrus plagiostoma (assembly GCA_019775915.2). Lineage (NCBI taxonomy): Eukaryota > Metazoa > Chordata > Actinopteri > Osteoglossiformes > Mormyridae > Cyphomyrus > Cyphomyrus plagiostoma. The sequence continues at coordinate 21,734,996 of JABFEA020000138.1, read as the reverse complement.
TGGAACTGATATGTCACATGCACCATTGTCATTATATCATAGTCATGTGAAAATTATTTTGTACATAACCTAACCACCTTGATTTTGTTTTATGCATATATGACTCTTACCTGAAACCAGAAACCACAGACTGGTTATAGTACTTGGAGAGAAAAACATCCTTTTCAAAAGTATTGTGCAACTGAAAAACACAAATAAAAAAAAATGAAAAAAAAAACTGATTTATGGTTCCTTTAAGGACAAAACAGTTTTGCATGAACAGAGTTGTGAAATACAAGCATATGCAGTACTGTACAAAAGTCTAAGGCAGTGCATTTAAGGGAAAAGGCCAGGCCATTATGCATAGCAAAGTGTGTCAGCTTAGCCATTTCAAAGCCTCTCAAAGTCACCCCAGTATTCGCAGCAACTATCCAATTAACTAGCATTTTTTACCACTAGCTTACCATGTTCAACTGATCAATAACTCAGTCAATTAAAAGTATTTATTTAATTAAATTGATTACATTAAAAAAAAGCTGGTGGTAAAATTTAAGAAATACTCTATATGGACAAAAGTATTGCGACACACCTCCTGAATTCACGCCACACTGAATTCAGGTGTTTAGTTCAGACCCATTTCCACCGGTGTATAAAATCATGCACATAGCCAGTCAGGTTTACAAACATTTACAACAGAATAGGTTGTTCTGGTCAGCTCAGTGAATTCAGCTGTGGTATGGTCAAGTCCAGTCATGGAATTTCTTACCTGCTAGATATTCACCAGTGTTTTTGCAAAGCAGAAGCATTTAGGGACAACAGAAACTCGGCCACAAAGTGCCAGACCACTTAAAGTAACAGAGCAGGGTCAGAGTATTGAGGTGCACGGCGTGTAAAAATCATCAACATTCTGTTTACTCAATAACTGCAGAGTTTGAAAGTTCCTCTGGCATTAACCCCAGCATGAAAACTGAGTAGCAGGAGATTCATGGTATGTGCTTCCATGGCGAAGCAGCTGCATGCAACCCTCACGCCACCAAGCGTCAGATGCAGTGGTGTAAAGCACACTGCCACTGGACTATGGAACACGCCCCTAAGTCTGGGAGTCTGATAGACAAGGCTGAGTTTGGTGGATGCCAGGAGGAGAACGGTACCTGCCTCACTGCATTGGGCCAACTGTAAAGTTTGTTGGATGAGGGATAATGGTATGGGGTGGTTTTTCGGGGGTTGGCTGGGCCCTTGAGTTCCAGTGAAGGGAATTCTTAATGATTCAGCACATCAATACATTTTGAGCAATTCTATGCTTAAAACTCTTTGGGAACAGGTTGGGGAAGCCCCTTTCCTGTTCTAGCATGGTTGTGCCCCAGTGCCCAAAGCAAGATCCATAAAGATATGGCTGGGTGGGTTTGGTGTGAAAGAACTTGACTGGCCCACACAAAATCCCAACCTCAACCGCACTGAACACCTTTTGGATGAACTAGAACCACCATCAGTGCCTGACCTCACAAATGCTTTTCAGGCAGAATGGTTAAAAAGATTCCCACAGACACTCTCTAAAATCTTGTGAAAAAAACTTCTCAAAAGTGAAACCAACTCCACGTTGATGTATATGGATTTAGAATGGGATGTCATAAAAGTTCCTGTGGGTGTAATGGCCTGGTGTCCTAATATTTTTGTCCATATAGTGTGTTTGAAACGACTGCCGGCTTTAGAACTGAAGCAATGTTCTTCTAGTCATCCAACAAAATGTATTTTGACATAACAAAAGAAATTCTAAGCTTTTACTATCTTACTATTATTTGCGTATATTGAAATAATATTAAATTATGTTTGTTGTTCTGAGCAAATATATAATTATTACCTGGATAGATTTAAATATTTCCTTTGAGTACCTAAGACTTTATCACAGAGTACCGTAACTGCCAGAAATGAGTTGCTGCCCCTTCATTTTTAATGGGGAACAAACAATTACTAAATCATTGTCAAATATTCTGAATCCTAAGGGTGAGGGAAAAAATCTCCATTTTCTGAGGAAGATTAGCTCAATCACTTCCAGGGAAATATTAAATAATTCAATGACACTTCAGCTTTGAATCATTCTGTATGCATGTTTAATCTTCAAAGACAAACTGTGTGGGGTATTTGTATATTATGTATATTCTGGTATATTAAAAATATGGAAAATTAAAGAAAACATTCAAAAGGTAATAATCAACACACAACTCAAAGGAACCAATTTGGAATTTCAAAGCCACTAAAGTTTCTCAATTTTCTTTTATTCAAATAGGAATAACTTCTGAGATACCTAATAAACCTTTCTGAATTCATTTGCTGCTACACCTCATACATCAAGTGAGCACTAGTTCCATAAATTTGCAAATATATTCAGCATATTTGAAGAAGGTGACTTAGAGCATTATGCTTGTGTTGCTGTGACCCAAAATCTCAATTACTGCAGATCCCAGGGTCATCTGGTGTTCATTTACCAGGCATAAATTATTACTGCTTCCATCAAACACACAAGACCGACTCACTGTTAAGATAAGAGTCCACTGTACAGGGAGAGGGGAGGGAAAGAGACAAAAGGACCATAAGGGATGTTGTTTGTTTGCAGCTAATTTATACAGAACATGCATAAAATTCCCCTGTCCACTGTAAAGTTGGATATTTACACACCTGCTCTGATACTCTGATGTGTTTTTAGTTCTTACAGTAGGACCACCTTGAGAATAACTGCTTGTAGTACAGGTATAGTAGTCTAAAGAAAAAAAAAACAATGACTGAAAAGCGTACTTTGTGACTTGCATCACTAAATATATTAATTAATAATTTAAATAAATCAATTAAAAATTAATTACTGCCATTTGCCTATAGCATGTTAAGCAGCGGACCAGGTGAACCGGATAACTGAAGGGGAAATGATGAAAAAGACAGCACCACTTAAAAATAAAGAAACTGAGCAGCTGAAATGGAAGAATTTGAGGAGAAGCTCACTCACAACTTCCTGCAGGTTATCTGCCAGGTCTGCAAACTGCTGGCTGTTGGGGTCCTCCAGCTGCCCACTGTAATTCACATTGGCCAGTCGCAGATGGCCAGTAAAAACACGAGTCACCGGGCCCTTCTTCCTCTCCAGCACTGTTCCTGAGGTGTAGGGCTTAACTAGGAGAATGATGTTTGCCGTGAGAGCAGACAATGAAATGGTTTTGCAATGCCAAGAAAACAAAAAATGGTAACACTTTACTTGAAGTTGTCATCTATAATGCATTATAGATACCTTCCATAGTACATTAAAATGGTTTGTATAAGAATTTAGCATGCTCTGTACTGCATTATGAAGGAATCATTAGTGCATTACAGATGAGAGCTTCATAAAGCATTCATAATGCATAATAAACATTGCTATAATGAGCATTTTTATAAATATTTAGCCATGTTTACAATGCTATATGAAGGCATTATAATGTGATAAGATGTATTCATAGATTCTTGTAGACATGGCATTCATAGAGGAAGAGAGATTCATAGAGATTCAAAAGGAACTACACTTTGTTTATTGAACTGCACTAGTTTATTAGACCACACTAGTTTAGATTTATTACCTTCAAGCTTCAGTGTCCTATTTATTGATGTCCCTAAATGTTATATACAATCTAATAAAGCATTGTATAATTTTAGTATAACTTTGCTCATTAGCATACATTATGCTATTACTAAAGAAATCCATTCTTTTTGCTAATAACACTTAAAAACAATGTTTTGATTTAAATAACATTAAAAAGTATGCATTATTAGGAAAAAAAACACAACATTAACATTAGACTCAAGAATCCACAAACATAAGATTAATCAAGCCAGAGTGTTATACAGCTTACTGACTACATAAAATCACACAATCTAAAAAGCATTTAACAATCTGTTCTAGTTAATAATGTTGAGTAATATTATACATGTAAAGTCTTACTTGTAAAGAACCAGACCAGCACCCCTGCAGCAGCTAAAAAAGCCAGCATAACTATGAGTCCTATCACCAGCCGCTTCTTCGTGTTGGACGGCTTCTTCCGTGTATTGTCCAAGAAGGTAACGTTCTCATGCCTACCATTTTGATCCTGATGAAGAGAATAATAAACAATAATAAACAAATTCATCAGTGTTTATTCTTCCCATCATTTCTGATACTTGTCCGTAAATTGGAACTAATTCGATCATTCCACTTTCTTTACCTGCTAATATAAGGAATAGTGATAGCTTAAGTCACTCAAGGAGCAAGAACAAGAAGATGAACATGCAAGGTACCAGCCCTATCTGCCAATCCACTGTGCCACCGCGACCAAACAGTGCAGATAATTTAACATGCAGCTAATCTACATGCGTTAAATCTCCATCTTCATATTATTAGATTCTGAACAATACAATAGGCACTTTATTAGGAACTAACACTGAATCGATTTTAAAAAAAAATCAATCAAACAACCAATTAATCATACAGTATTTTATGATTTAATTGGGATTCATCACACCCAACATTAAATACAATCATAAATATTTACACATTGAATCCGTAAATTAATGTACAATTGACACAAATTGTAGTATATTGGCTATGACCAAGTCATTACCATAACATACCAGTTCTATTTTTAAAATGTGGTTAATTGCAGATTTTTTTCTCTGGTGGAAAGTGTTAGAGATTATGAAAAATGACAAAACTAACCAAAAACTGAACAAATATACACATCTTGTCATACAAACGTACTGTTTATTATGGGTTACATGAAATAAAACTTAAAAATATTTCATCTAGTTTTGTGTTCTTTGATTTCTGACTGCCTATTTGAGGAAAATGGTTTAAAAGAATAATCCAATCAGTGCAACAAATTACATAACTAATAAATCTAAAAAGTTTAGGTAATGATAAATGGTCTATGCAAAATATAAACTATATTTCATTAGAATTCTATTTTCTTGAAAAATCTCCATATCTCGAGAATGTCCCATATTTTAATATTTAATGGTTTGACTTACACTTGTAATTTTTCAACAAATATAAGCTGAAATTTAATGCTTTCAAAATGTTTAGATGCACAAATGGCAATAAGGCAAGAGAGTGCACTGTATTACATGCAGGGATGTTAAACATTTTTTTTAAAATCACACGCCTTAATTAATGGAATATACCACATGTACATATAATTGCTGGTACTCAACAGGTGGATGTTTAATTCCAACCACATGATTGATCTAAACTCGAAAACCCATTCAGCAAATGGCTGTAAAAATGGAAACCTAACAACCTCTAAAAGTACAAATAATACCATGACAGATATAAAGATTTTAAGGCATGAGCCTTCAGTAAAATAAACACTGCAAATTATGATATTTTGATCCTATGTTTGCCTGTGTATCTATAAAGTACAGAAACAGGGGGACAACATGAAATTTCCACAAATGCACCCGAGTCACCTGTTCCAAGATTTATATTGTTATATTAGTGTTCACGGAAAATGTGTGATGTGGTAGATTTTGAAAGTGGAGATTTTCCAGAAAAATTGCAAAAATACTCAAGATTAAAAGTACTGTTTAGGAATGTGCCAATATCTTTACAATGTACAAAGAATTCATTTTTACTGAAAAATGGAATAAGTAATGTGTGCATTGACCCAATCCTTAATGATTCTTTCATGATCACAGTTAAAGTCCAAATAAGGGCATATGTCAGATTTCACATACATAAACATTACTTAACTTTAATTCAGACAAGTATAATTATGCTCCGAACATAAAAGAAGACAGAATGCTAAAACATTTTTCATTTTGTATTCTGTGCTTCTATGTGCACTACCGCCACAGAAGCAATTGTGCATTGTGACTAAGAACAAGATTTTTTTCATTATATTGGTGTGGAATGAAAAGACGCCTGTAATGGGCTTGTGACAGGCACACATTTCATCATTGAAGAATGAATCGATATTCAAAGCTCTTCTCACGAGAATAAAATTGGAATCAGCATTCTTCAGAATTAGTTTACTGTCTGCTTCAATGTTGCTTTCAAAGTAATGTGGGCCTAACATTTCTGAGAAGCATGCCAATATTATTGGTTCTCAAACTGGTTTTGCAGATGAACTGCTCTTAAACAGAGGTAATTAACTTGATGTCAGCATAGAATACATACTTGGCTAGTTTGTTTTTTAAATCTGGAGTGAAAATTATGCTCGTTCAAATCAGCTGGGACACAAACTGTTAAATGACAGGTATGCAAGTATCATCAAAGCAAGAAAAAAAGTTAACGCCTGTTCTTGTATTTATTCTGGAGAGAGAGAGCAAGTGGGAGGGAGGTGGAGAGGGAGAGAGAGAGAGAGAGAGAGAGAGAGAGAGAGAGAGAGAGAGAACAATGCAGAGGATAGTTTTAATCATTTGTCACCTTCTTGTTAAAGCTTGTCAAATCAACTCATTCCTCATTCCACCTGAGGACTGAGGTTTGCACAAACTAAAGTCACCCTGACTCCCACCCCACTGCTGTATAATTTTGTCACAAAATGGGTGAATTTATTTTTTGTCATTGCAGACATATTCAAAAGAAAAAAATCATGGAAATATTTTCTAAGAATGTTATGCTGTAATGAAACTGGTGATGAGGTCTTTACAGACACACACATTGTTTCTATTCATACAGATTGACTATAGCAGTAAAATTACAGAATACATTGCAGTCAGGTCTGACAGCCAGAAAACACGATGGAATGCGGGTAGTGTGTAGCATACTGGGCTAAGCCTCTGTGCTTGTGATCAGAAGGTTGCAGGTTCATTATTATTATTATTATTATTATTATTATTATTGGTCTTTTATTAAATGTGTATCTATGTGTGTCCCCAGCTCCATGTGAGTGGAGTTAGCCTGTTCTCCCCGTGTCATCAGTTTTCCTCCAGGTTCTCTGATTTTCCTCACAGTCCCACACATGCTAAGGTGAATTGGAGTTGACAAATCTTCCATAGGTGTAACTGTGTATGTGAATGGTGATTGAGTGTGCCCTGCAATGGGTCAGCACCCCATCCTGGGTAATTTACTGCTTTGCATCTGAAGCTTCTTGAATAGGCTCTGGACCTGTGAACGAATATATAATATGTACATACTTTATTAGGAACACCTGTACACTCGCTCATTCATCTAATTATATAATCATCCAATCATGTAGCAGCCATACAATGCATAAAATCATACTGACATAGGTCAAGAGCTTCAGTTAATGGTCTCAAACACCAGAATGTGGAAAAAAAAATCAGCTCTCAGTGATTTTGACTGTGGCATGATTTTTGGAGCCAGAAGGGCTGGTTTGAGTATTTCTGCAACCACTAATCTCCTGGGGTTTTCATGAAGGTTTTCATGTTTTACAATGGTGTAAAAACAAACAAAAATACATTCAATGATGGAGTTATGGTAATGGCAAAGGCTTGCTGATGAGAAAGATCAGGGGAGAGTGGCCAGACAAGTCCGAGGTAACAGAAAGACTACGATAAGTTACATAATCACTTCGTAGAACTGTGATGACAACAAGCTTGAGGCAGATGCACTGCAACAGAAGACCATGTTGGGTTTCCACTCCTGTCAGCCAAAAACAAAGTTGAGGCTGCAGTGAACACAGGATCACCAAAACTTGACAGCTGAATACTGGAAAAAAGAACCCTAGTCCAAATTTTGATTTCTGTTTATACACACAGATGGTAGGGTCGGAATTTTCCGTCAACAGCATTAATGTATTGACCCACCCTTCCATGTGTCAACTGTCCAAGCTGGTGGTGATGTTGTAATGTGGGGAATGTTTTTTGGCCTGTTAATATCAATCAATCACAGATTGAAATCAAAGATTTCTTACTTAGCCAGATAACCGTTGTACATATTTGTTCCTGCCAATTGTGAGCATGTCTGCAACAGTCCAACTGTTACCTCACTGATTATGAACACTGACTACATACACTCACCTAAACGATTATTAGGAACACCATACTAATACGGTGTTTGACCCCCTTTCCCCTTCAGAACTGCCTTAATTCTACGTGGCATT
>JABFEA020000138.1:21658410-21669753 GCA_019775915.2 Cyphomyrus plagiostoma | reverse complement strand
AACTGAATTTGAAAACAAAAAGTCAAAACGAAATAAAAACTAAAACTAATGAAAAATCCAAAACTATTATAACCTTGTCCCTCTGTTCCTCTGGATTTCCTTCACATACTCCAGTTTCTTTCCTCAGGTGAGGAGCATGTTGTAGTTGCACTGGTGATTGCTTCAATGTCCAGATAATGCCAGTTTCTGTATGGGACTGGACCTTTTTGTTTCATTTTAATTGACTTATCAAGCCCTTATGCATCTTTTGGCCTTTTCAACAGTCATGTCACAAAGACAGGTTTCTTGACATTGCATGGAGATTGCAGAGCAGGCAGGTCTTTGTCTGAGCCATGTGTGACAGTAACTCATTGTGTTTGTTCCTTTAGATCATGAAGGAGTGGGCTGAGGCTGACAACCAGTCCAGGAACCTGCCCAAGTCTGACCGCCAGGCCCTCAATGAGGTAGAAAAAAGAGAAAGGAGGATGAGAGAGATGTGAAGTTTTGTTATTAAAAGTCTTTGTGACATGCTCTCATATGTTTTTGTCCAGCATTTCCAGAGTGTCCTTCAGACCCTTGAGGAACAGGTGGCTGGAGAGAGACAGAGGTTGGTGGAGACACACCTGGCCAGGGTGGTAGCCACTCTAAACAACAACCGCCGGCTGGCCCTGGAGAGTTACCTGACCGCCGTACAGAGCATCCCTCCCCAGGTGAGCCAAAGGAATTGACAGATGGGACGAAAGGCAGGAACTGGTATGCTGACTTAAAATAACTGACGGGAGACTGAATCGTTGATCTAACTGTTGTTCAAATTATTGATTATGGCTATTTTGAATATAATCATTGTGAACATATTCTGTTTCTACTCCAATCTCTTCCCCTTCCACCCAACAGCGAGACCGTGTGCTCCAGGCCCTAAAGCGCTACATGGCTGCAGAACAGAAGGATCGCAGACACACCCTGAGACACTACAGGCACATCGAGGCAGTGGACCCCCAGAAGGCCGAGCAGATGAAGTTCCAGGTAATATTTTTACGGGGGGTTAGGTTAGATTTTGTTGCTTGATATGAAGAATATGAATGTGAGCTAGTTATAACCGACGATTATTAGACTCTCAAAATATAGGTATAATAAGTACAAAAACTATATCCATAATAATTTATAGCTGACAGATATCAATCAGCTGTGTACTCTAGGTCTTTTTGTCCAGTTTTGAAGCTTTGGTTACCTGGTTGTGTGCAGGTCTATACTCACCTTCATGTGATCGAGGAACGGATGAACCAGAGCCTGGCCTTGCTTTATAAAGTCCCCGTGCTAGCAGAGGAGCTGCACGATGAGATCCGTGAGTCTGTCTCTGTCTGCATCCCATCTTCTTTCTTTCATCTCTTAACTGTTCCCTAGAAAATTGCTAAGTACAGTTCACCCTCTCTCTTTCTACAGAAGAGCTAGTGAAATCAGAGAAGGGAGACATTAGTGAACTGATGACTACCTCTTTCTCTGAGACTCATACCACAGAAGAGCTGCTGCCAGCTGAGAGCGAGGAAGAGAAGGATGATGAGGAGGAAGAGGAGAAGGCCTTTCAGAACCGGCCATATCCACCCAACATTGGTATGTATTCCATTCTTGTTTGTTCAGATGCTCATGCCAGCTATTGCGTTTGCTATCTGCGCAAACTGAAGACTAATGAATTGGTGAGTTTAAAATAATATCAATTGATCTATTGATTATTCATTACTTTGACCAGTTTATTGAACGTGGGTTTCACATACACTGATCAATAAAAGTACTTATGTATCACAAGGTTTTCTAAATGTGATACAGAATGATGTATTCAGAAATACAGTGGTACCTCAGAATTCAAACTTAATCCCTTAATAACTTCGGATCGAATCCAAAAAGTTTGAGTTCTGATCATATTTTCCCCATAAGAAATAATGGAAAACCAATTAAAAGGTTACCGGCCACAAAAAAATTACGCCAAAATATGTTTTTTAGCCTTAAATACGAAAAGAAACCAGATAAAACAACAAGAGCATATACTGTACTAAACAAATCTAAGCACATTTATCAAAACTGTAATAAAATAAATGTATCCAAACAATGTGTCCTGCCCCAATCGTCCGCTCCATCCCTGTGCCACGCCTCCTGGTTAACCTCGTGTAGAATCCCCGTGTGATCAGCTCTTTCTGCTTGTTGTCATTTGCCCTCCGTATTTAGTCCGTGTTTCAGTTTGTTTCCCCAGTCTGGTCATTGTATTTTATGTCTACGTTTTGCCCGCTTTACCTGTAATTAAACCCTGTATTCCCCGATACCCTGACTTCTGTGCCTTTGTCTCCATTCCATCCCGTTCCGCACGACAATATTATTATAATTAAATGTATTAATGGCTTATTATTAATATTAAAATTATTAATAAGAAATTTTTATTTTTAAATGTATTTTATTATATAATAATTACTGTTACTGTCTATCATTGTCTAAATGTATTTTTTGTCTAAATATATGTATTCAGTTAGTGTAAACATGCACACTACATCCAACATCACAGCGAATGCGAGGGGACTGAAGTTTTCCCCTTTGTTTCCGCTGAGAGATGTACCCCGTAACTTATTTCCCCGCGCGTACAAGTTATCTTAGGTCTGCATTTACGGTTTGACTTCTGAGACTCAGATCGAGTTCCAGGCAATTGTTTTTCGAACTGGTTGGTTCAACTTTTAAGAAATTCTAGTTATAATGAGTTCGAGAACTGAGGTATCACATATGCTAGCAAATAAAATGTGTGAGCTTGCCTTATTAATCAGATTTATGAATACGTATCATTAAATGATGACTTAACAGCACTGAGCAAAGTGACTGACTGGCTCTTATTCTCTTTGCATTTTGTTTGTTCCATTCTCTCTTTCTGTCTTCTCAAAGATTCCCAGCCCATCAATAAGAAAGGTCAGTAGTGGAGGTATTGGACACCCAGTAACAAATGTTCCTAGAATACAAAATGTGATTTCTGTTTTTGCTGAAGTAGATGGCAGGAGATTCACTGTTTTGGAAACATGGCCTTTTTTCCTGCACATCTTGCTCTTGTGATAATAGTACTCTTGTTTTTTGCTCTGAAACAGTCTCTGGAATGGACGAGTATGACTACACCACAGCTGAGAAAGTCCCAAATTACGAGTATGAAGAAAAGGTGAAGAGATCAATCCCTATTCTTGCTTATGGCAAAAAAACTCTATACAGTATTTACAACACAGTGACCTAAATATTGTTGTCCTTGTCAGTTCATTCATAGTGCACATTTTTCAAATGTTGTGTTTTTGTATCTTACTAGGTAAACTCTTCTGTTGAACTCAAGCAAGTAGTATACAAGTCACCTGGTATCCAGAGAGATGAGCTGGTAAATATTCAGATAGAATAGTCTCAGCAAATCTCTTTTGTTTTCCTTTTGTGGAATTTGTGGAAAGTTCAATTGATTCTGTGGCTGACCAGCCTTCACAATTAAAGCAACTTCGAGACATCCGAAGCTATCTGTACACAATTCTATAATTTACCTTTTCTTACTTCATTAATGTATCCTTTTTCTGTTCACCAATTAGCAACCAGATGCCCTGGAGACATTTAACCGTGGTGCTATGGTGGGGCTACTTGTGGTTGCTGTGGCAATTGCCATGGTTATGGTAATCAGTCTTCTGCTGGTGCGCAGGAAGCCTTATGGTGCCATCAGCCATGGTATAGTGGAGGTAGGGAGCTGAGCCCCAGTTTCTGCCCTGTCTTATTCATAGATATGTGCTGTACTATATATATGACCTAAGAACTAATTTATTGTTGTTATTCACTCAGAAATCTCATTTCAATTTTATTACCACATTAATTGCTTAAAATCAAAGAATTTGATTTCTGGTATATGGAGTACTAGTATCAATATTGCAACATTGAAATTTTAGAGAAATAGATTTAGTGGTTTATTAACTGAGGTCGATGGAGACCAGACTCAGTTCATATGGAATCACATCCTGACCTCATATGCCTTTAGAGTTTGCAAAATAAATGTAAACTCCTTCTGTCCTCTTCATCAATCAGTTATGTCAGTTATGTGGTCCAGGTGTTTCTTTTCTCTGTTTTAAAGTTATGAATGAGATTGCATATTTTTTTCCCCTCTCACCCTGTCTCTTCCCCTGGCTGATGTGTGTCCCTCGCTGGTATACTACAGCAGGTAGACCCAATGCTGTCCCCAGAAGAAAGGCAGCTCAGCAAGATGCAGAACCACGGCTATGAAAATCCCACCTACAAATTCTTCGAGCAAATGAACTGAAAGGGACGGATGGGGCCACCCGGTTACTTCTGCAGCACTGGATTCTCTTTCTTTCTCTCTCTCTCTCTCTTTCTCTCTCTCTCTCGCCCTTCTCTCTCTCTCTTGCTCTCTCTTCTCCCACCGAGGGGCATCGAAAGCACCTCTCATATTCCGATACGTTGCTTTAAGATCAATAACAACAACAACAAACATGACAAGCAAGTAAATTCCCTAACCTCCCAAACCCTTCATACATTTTTGACAGTAAAGATTATAAAAAAATAACCACCATCTTTGTTTTTGTTGTTGTTGTTAAAAGCCGCTGATTGAGTCTATGGTGTGGCATGTTTTTCATTTGTAATTTAAACATATTATCTAGTGTGTCAAATTACACTTGTGAAAACAGGGGTTTATCATGGAGATAAAGATTCTGCGAAGAAGTCTCTAAAATCTCCCTGTTTGTATGAATCAGAGTTAATTGTTTAAAAAAATATTTTATGTTGTACAGCAGTAGTACATTTTGTGAATATAATTTTGATTATAATATAGCTGGAAAGTTTTTTTCAGTGAAATACTGTAACAGGAACACAACAAAAGCTGACTTATTGTGCACTTAATAATAAACCCTGACCCTCATTCGCCTTTCAGTAAATAGACATTGCTGTTGTGACCCCTAATGCCACTGTAGTTGATTATGAAATCCTACTTCTAAAAAGGAAGGACTAAGAAAACAAAGTATAGCAAAATGTGTGTGTGTGAGGAAAGTAAAAGATTTGAGATAAAACTTTTTTTTTCTCAGTAATTTTTAATTGGATAAAGTTGCATCATTATTATGAAAAACTACCGTTTTCTAAAAATGCATAAAATAATTTACATTCTCTTTTAGACATTTAAATTCAAGCTGTAGCTGCCAGCTACAAATGTGGCTCACATTAAATTACTGAATTAACCCAAACCTTACCTGTTTATTATTTTTGTTTGCTGCTGCCTAAAAAATCTTTAAACTATAATCAAATGTCCTTAATTCAAAAAAGCATGAAAATTTAATGTATAATGCTACTTTGTGTTGTTCCTGTTTTTGGTTTTTATATAAGAATAATGTTGCAGTGTAATCAAAAATATAAATACAGAGGTAACTGAAAAATGTAACCTTTCGTTATTAATTTGCATCCGTGCAATGTGTGAGGATTAAAAATAACAAAAAATTACATATCATACATATGTATTTACATATATATATGTATGTATATGTACACATTTTATATACATACACAGACACACACACACATATATGAAAACATACACTTTGTGCTGCTCAGAGTGGGAAGGAATTTTTAAAACATGGCTGATTGAAAACGGACTGTTGTAAAAACCAGCACAGCACAGATGACAGTGTAGTTACTTCTGACTGAATGTATTTTAAGTAGACATTAAGTTCTTCAAATGTGCGCCACCATATAATAGATCACTTTTTAGGGAAAATTTATTAATGAGCTCATTACACTGTAGGCTTTTTTGATTATTCTAAAGACGTTTGTTGCTTTCTAAAAATAAATGAATTGTGATTTTAATTTGCGAATAACAATGTGGTGTAAATCTGGAGTGAACACAAACAATTTAAAGTAATGTTCGATTTACAATGACAGGTGGCATTTCTAATATAGTGAATCCTAACACCAGTCAAAGCCCGAGGCCACAGAAGTATGTAGTGTTAAATGACACATCAGCGAATCAGGCATCAGAGGAACAGCATCTGTATGGTATTTTTAGGTGTTTGCTGTTAACATCTCTATTCTCACACTGCTATAGCTCAGTAAGTCTTTATGCATTTCATGTGATGTTATGTAGTTCAAAATAATCCACTTGAAATCTTAGAGGCGATAATGTGGAATGTTTTTGTCTACTATAGATACTGCCTTTTTTGGTTTACACATCCCACGAGAAGAATCGGGTCATGTAATTATGAGGATAAACTTGAGTCTGTTGTAATCTAATGAACATTCTGTCTTTGTAAATAAGAATGAGTGGTCTAGGTGAAAGGTCTTTTAGAGGATTTTAGACATTTCTTCCTTCCAGATTAAGCTCCTTTGTGAACATAGCTAAACTTAGGTGGAATGGGTCACTATGTCTCTACTGACCAGAAAAGCATTTATGGACTTTTGAATCTACCATTTAATTGCATTATTTTCTCAGTTTCCAGAGCCACGTTTTGTGGCCACTATAAGCGTATTCTATACATATTCTGTAATGTGCTAAAACGTGCAAGTTAAGCATTCATGTGTGAGTAAGATTCACTGGATTCATTGGAATCTTCTTTATTGTGAAATAATTTGTTTTGAATAATGTGCTTACTTGGGCACAGGTGAATGAAACATGGAAAGAAAATATAGAGGAGCATACCATTAAAATTTGTACAGCCTTATTATTGAAGGAAAAGACACTGTTAATGGATACCAGGCCCAGCTCATTCTTCATGACTATTAAGAAAATTAAACTATAAAGTGACGTAATGAGAGGTTTGCCCACAGGTGGGGGTTTGAGTCTAAGTCAGTTTCCTACCAGCATTTTATGGCATTCTGCTTTTAATGACGTTATTTTACAATTATATTTTATTTAAATCTTGCACTCAAATGAAAATGAAAATAATGTGAAACGTTTGCAATTCATTTATTGTGTTGATTTTTCCATACTCTTGAATGATGAGATATTACACATTTTATTTTTAATTTATAAAACACAACTGTTTGGATTGAGGGTCATGCTTTTTGCTCTTTGGAGTTTTCAACCGCTTGAAAAATTAATAAACTAATATCACACCTAATGGATTTTTGCTATCTAATCCAAAACCACAGAGAGTTATATTAGAAGACATTATCCAAATAATTTAATATATCATGTCCTGGAATGTAGACATTCACCAAAATTATCTTATTGTATGCATTTCTTCACAGCAGACCTTCCAAAATCAGATATTGGATTTCTGCTGCTGGATTTGGCATTGTAAATAAGAAAATTATACCATGGAGTAAGCTGATCTTCAGTCCCATCCCAAACTGGATTTGGAGAAGTCTTAATTATTTTCAATATTTTGTTCTGGAAAATGACCATGTATTGTAAGCCATCTGATTTAACAAGTCAAAATAGTAATAAAATTACAAATGACCCACAAAAGACTGGCAGTTGTTTTTTTTGTGTGTATCCCTATTGAAAACATAAAAAACCCTTAATAGCTTTTCTTAGAAAACTATCAATTAAACGTTATATTTTTATGTTTTGTAATGTTGACATGACATGCTCCACTTCTTGTCAAGCAACTATTGATGCATGATTGATTCACTTTAACATATCCTCAACCAGACTTTTGTGCCTTTCTGAATACAGTTGTGCCTATATACCTGCAATCACTCATATGTTTTCACTCACACATTAACATTGTTGGAGGATCGATTTCTATCTTTAACAAATCAGACGATGATCTTTGTGCAGAGCATTCTGGTGGTTGTTTTTTCACCAATTCCAAAACAATATCCAAAACTCAAACTCATCAATGGAAAATTAGTTAGAACATAAGAACTATACAAATGAGAGCCTATTTGGCCCATCAAGCTCGCTTGGGGAGAACTTAACTAATAGCTCGAGTTGTTAAAATCTTATCTAGCTCTGATTTAAAGGAACCCAATGATTCAGCTTGCACTACGTTATCAGGAAGACTATTCCATACTCTAACTACACGCTGCGTAAAGAAGTGATTCCTTAAATCCAGTTTGAAATATCCTCCCGCTAATTTCCACCTATGAAAATCACAACAGACAGAACAATACCAAAATTGGAATCCGAATCGTAAGGTCAAGAAACAGGAGGAAGGACAGAACACAAATGGCAGCTAACAATCAATGGAGGAAAATTCCCAGCATGGCATGAACTCACAACACCTCATACCGAACTAATGATAACCACCAAGATTTAACTAATATAGCAGATAATGCTTAATATGGTGGATTAGGCATTCGAGGAAGGGTTTTGCTGAAAATCCAGAATAAATTCAAGTCCTGGATCAAATTTCTTTTTTCAGTACAAATGGCCATATGCTTTTGACAAATTATATAACTTTCTATTTGGTCTCCCCTGCAAGCTTTAATAATGAGACTAATTTAGATATTTTAGGAACTGTTAACACTTGAGTCATTTAAAAAGTTTGATATCTAAACAGGGACAGGCTTTTACACACATTCTGTCACATCCATGCACTTAGCCCGGCACTCTGGGTCTCTGGAGTATTAGGTGGGCCTTCAAGTTTACCTCATTAATGTCTCCTTGGTTACCTCTCCATATTTTATTAATTAACTGGTCAATTACCCTGGTAGTTGTAGTCCAACCTCACGTTATTATCTTCATGTCAGTTACATGTTTTGACCATTTACTCTGCATCTTCCTTTGGGCTCACAGCCAAATGTTTTACTCTTTCCCTGGTGTCTGCAGTACCTGCTTCCTCACAGTGTTGCATATCCAATCAGTCCCTTTTTGCGGTTCCTTCATGGCCCCCCATGCTCTGTCTCCCTTTATACATGTGGACTTAGGCACAGACTAGCGTGTTGGGCATCTGTATCTTTGTGGTCAGGTTTGTGGGTGTTGGTCTGTGTTCAGACCAACACCCACAAACACCCACAACACCCCTTAGTTGCATGTCTACTTTGATGGTCCTCAGTAAAGTCTCCTTGGCGTTACATATGTATTGTGCTCTCCCTACACTTGTACTTCGGTCTCAATGTGACACATTCAGCATCAAGTCATAACAGAACTGGTTCTAAAAAGATGTCATTTTCTTTTAATTTCTAGGTACATAATCGGGGATAGTGATCTTTCACTGGGTTTGTTACCTCACTGCAGATTGTTAATCTAAACCATCTGTCACAGTAAATAAGATTTTGTATATCTGTCTTCCATAACTGCTTATCAGTTGCAGACATTACTTTGTACTTGATAAGCAGTCTACTCAGATTCACACATTCACCTAACCCCAATGTGTAAATCTATAGTGTTATTCTCTGTGCCATGGCACCACCTGCTCAGGAAAAAAAACAAAATCAAATCAAAACTTCATGGAAGGGGATGGGCATCTTTCCTGGGCACAATAAAAGGAAATTGTGTTATATAATGAGTGGGAACAAGAACCAGGTGAAATGAGTAAGTGGGCCCATCACCTGATTCTGCAGAGCTCCATGTGGGCCAGACAAACACCCCAACAACAATATATCTACTCTACTGGATTTTCTGATTTTAATCTACAAATATCTTTCCATCCATCCCACTGCTCATCCTGTCTGAGGACGACTGAAGGAGATCATTCCTAGAACACCTCAGACTACAATGCTGCAGACTATTCATATAGTTTTCTAAAAACATGAACAATATATAACATAAAATGTATAACTTAATATCTTCTATTCACTTAAAATGTGAAACTGAAGGAATCCTGATTGATAGTGGATTGTATATCATTTAGGAAAAGTAATCAAACAGATCCATAGGATATGAGGATTGGAGGATCATGATTTTACCCATAAAGATATAAAGATATTAATATTAATGCAGTCAATATCTTACTATATGAATTATACTCAAAAATGTGCTGTGGTCTCTTATATGATGAACCTTATATACCCAGATTTAAATTCATTTTTAGATAAATGGATAGATGGATCACTGTTATTCTATATTATCAATTTAATATAAGCATATTTTATGTTTTATATATGGCATATTTGTTAGTTTCTGTATTTCTCTCTTTCAAGACAGCTTTGTATCCCTCTGAATGGCACGTGTAATTCAGAATACTTCTTTCCTACTGGGATGGAAATTTCTGGGTACAGATCTCAGTCAGTGAATAATCTGTTTTAAAATTTGCTGTGTCTTCAGTCTCCTGACATACCTTCACAGTTCTGTTCTCTTCCTCCTGAATGATAGTAAAGCAGCATTCCAAGGCATATGCAGTGCCTGCTCGGAAACTAAGAGAATCTTAAGAGACACAAGCTGCTGCAACTGTACTTTTGTGTGGAATTAATTGTCATTTTTTATCACTATTTATTGATTGCTATTCTTCCAGCTTAGGTAAGAAGATAGGAACCTGTTCTTTGTGCTTCGGGGAGGGTTTCTTTTAAAATTTCTGAACTAGCAGAATTTTAAGGCTTTTCAGAAATTACAGTTCCCTTTTGCTGGATGATCTGAACTGACAAAAATCTCAGTAATAAGTTACTTGACTTCTCCTGAACCATACTGTTTCCTATACTAATATGACTGGTCTTCAAATATCACAAATCAGTTTTTTTTATTTAAAATGGCATATATTTTATTTCAGATTATGCTGATTGTAATGGATATTGTAAAATAATTCATCTATGAGGCAGAGGAGATGCATGACTGTGTCATTCTCTCGGTTCATCAGTCTGAAACACTGACCTTCGCTGTGGCAGTTTAACAAAGCAACTGTTTGTGGTGGGCTTCTCGTAATGCCAAGTGATTCACATCATGATTTTGTCATCTAAACCTTTCATTAAACTCCAATGAGATTATCAAAATCCCACCCAAATTTTATCGCAAAACACGCTCATGGCACTGATTTTTACCAAAATCTAAATATATCTTGATGGTTTCTTCAACAGAAAATTCCCAAAGAACTCATTAGAAATGGGACATCTGCTACATTCCATGTGGCTACATTCCTTTTATCTGTAATACAAACTGTGGGGGTTAGTAGACACTCGGATGTGACTAATGTCATGAAGTGAGACAGAGGTATTAGGGCCATTACAGGGATGCATCATAGGTAGACGTAGACATGTGCAAAAAGCCATAACCTTTCAAAGCAATGCAGTGACTCACATTTTAGCCCAAAACAAACTACTGTAATGCTCTCCTTACTGGCTGCCCATCCGGATCCTTACATAAACTTCAGCTGGTACAGAATGCAGCAGCCAGAGTTCTCACAAACACTAAAAAATTTGATCGCATTACACCTGTCTTATCCTCCCTTCATTGGTTACCAGTTAGGTCTCGGATTGACTATAAAATACTGCTATTAACCT
>JABFEA020000138.1:21642593-21654089 GCA_019775915.2 Cyphomyrus plagiostoma | reverse complement strand
ATGTGATATTTCAGTTTTTCTTGTTTAATAAATCTGCAACAATTTCAAAAATTCTTTTTTTTTTGTCTGTCAATATGAGGTGCTGTGTGTACATTAACGAGAATTATTTTAAATGATTTTAGCAAATGGCTGTAAAAAAAATTGAAGGGGGTCTGAATACTTTCCGTACCCACTGTATATACCGTATGTACTCATTTCTGCTAGCAAGCCTGAGAATTGCCATCTTATGTTAATATCGCTGGCATTATCATTTGCTTACAAAAATTTGCATCACAAATCATTCTGCTCAAAACATGCCCCAAAGTAAATAAAGACCACCATCTAGTACGGGAGAATTCAACTACAACTTAAAAAGGTCGAATTGGAGAAAATATCTTGACGCAAAGGTCTAGAGGATGATGTCTAACTACTTAGGCTACTTAAATATACATCACACTATTAGTTGTATCAACTTTGCATGTAATCAATACCTGACTGTCAAATCAAATTAATTCAGTACAATTCAAAATTTTTGACAGTTTTTTTGTCATGTGACAGAACTTTAGCCAGCTGGGTGGAGTGAGATTTTCAATTAGAGGAGTCTGCACACATATGTAACAATTCTTACCTTGTAAATGGTCTGCTTGTGTATTTAACCATGTAAATACATTTTTGACGGAGCTAATTTTAGGTTTATAATGGAATAATATAGATTTGCAGTAAGATTTCCTGCGCGAGTGAAATTTGTGTGTGTCATGTCAAATGCTTAAGATTTGGCAACCCTGAAAACGTACAAGAAGCACTACTTTTTGTTTCACCTGAGTTGATTTATATAAGAAATAACATTACTTTATACAGTTGTTAGCAGAAACTTCAACGAGCATAAACTCACCAATACACTACGTCTATTTATCCAACATGTTGTATAATACATACTGAGTTTGAAAACTTTTCAGCTTTACGATTTCAAGACAGATCAGCCACTCTGTTAAGAACATTATGGCTTTTTGGTTTTGGGTGTTAGCTTTGCTGCTGCTATTAACACTAATGGCACATTAGTGCAAATAAAGGGGTTTATACGTTAAACTACGTCTTGCTTAGCGGTCAAAGGCGTTTGACGTTCATTGGTGTGGGAAACAGCGGTTCCAGTGCTAAACCACTAAAAAAAGGCTACAAAAGCTGCGCTTTCTGTTTTGTCAATCAGTCCGGGTCCGTATAGGACAGCTTCTGGGTCCGGACCCGGATCGCGGTCCACCTGTTAGTGACTTCTGATCTAGTAGGGTCAGAACATACAGCATGAATCATTCATGAATCATCATTACTTCTGACTCTTGGCAATTGACAAGTTAGTGAGTTCGGCACATTTGGTTGAAGCGGTTACTAAGCACTTCCCATGAGACTCATAAGGCCTACTGGTGCAGGAAGGAGGGGTTTAGCTTTATGGGTCACTGGAAGACCTTCTGGAACAGGTGGGACCTGTTCAGATGGGTTGCATCTGAACCAGAGGGGAACCAGTGTATTGGGGAGGCATATGTGTAGAATGGTTGAGGAATGTTTAAACTAGAGACTGGGGAGGCAGGGAGGTTAGTTAAGAATATAAGTGGGGAGAGATGGAAAGCCCCAATTAATATTAAAAGTGGGCACTGTAAAAGGCCTACCCTTTGCGGTCTGTATTTAAACACTAGGAGTATTAGGAACAAAATTCATAATTTAGAGACTTTAATTTCATCAGACACATAACATTATAGGAACAATAGAAACATGGATGAGTGACAGTGATGGAGAAGAATATAATATGGATGGTTATACGTTGTTCCATAACTGGATAGTTAAGAAGGGAGATGGTGTTGCAGTATACGTAAAAGAAAACTTGCAGGCAAGGGAGCTCACTGATAAAAATAAAAGTACAGAAGCTGTATGGATAAAACTAAATGCTAAAGACTCAAATGGCCTAATTGTCAATGTTTGTTATAGAGCACTTAATGTAGCTGCAGAGGAAAGCAGAATGTTACATGAAGATTAGCATTACTGGAAAAATAATGGAAGCTATAGTCCAAGTGAAAATGGTAGATTACCTGGATGCAAATAATATTCTGAGGGATAGCCAACATGGATTTAGGAGAGGTAGATCATGTTTAACTAATCTACTTGAGTTCTTTGAGGAAGCTACAAGTGGAATTGATCACAAAAAGGCCTACGATGTGATCTACTTAGATTTCCAGAAGGCCTTTGATGTTGTCCCCCAGAAACAGCTCATGCTAAAGCTCAAAGCTGCAGGAATTTTAGGAACTGTCGCAGCTTGGATTGAAAAACTGGTTAACTGACAGGAAGCAACGAGTAGTTATTACAGGCACAATGTCACAGTGGGTCTGTGTTCATAGTGGGGTACAGCAGGGTTCAATTTTAGGACCACTATTGTTCCTAATTTACATTAATGATATTGACAACAATACATACACTAAACTGGTTAAATTTGCACATTACACCAAGGTGGGTGGTGTAGCAGATACTGATCTAGCAGCAGAGAGGATACAACGGGATCTGGATTTAATTAGCGACTGAGCTGATACCTGGCAGATGATATTAAACATAGATAAAAGTAAGGTAATCCATGCATGGAGCAGAAATATAAAGTGCAGATATTTTATGGGTTCCACTGAAATAAAGGGAGCTGATTATGACAAAGACCTCGGTGTGTCTGTTGATGCTTCCATGTCCCACCAGTGTGGGGAAGCAGTAAAAAAGGCCAGTTGGATGTTGGGTTACATCTCTAGGTGTGTGAAGTTTAAAGAGGGGGACCACCACCCCAGTCTGCCAATCCAGAGGCACCGCCCCCGATATCCACGCGATGCCGCAGATGCGTGTCAACCAAGACAGCCCCGCAACATCCAGAGCCTTGAGGAACTCCAGGCGGATCTCATCCACCCCCGGGGCCCGGCCACCGAGGAGCTTTTTAAGTCATGATGCTACGATTATATAATTCCTTGGTAAGACCCCACCTAGAATATTGTGTGCAGGTCTGGTTACCATACCTTAAGAAGGACATTGTTGCACCTTTTCTAAGGCAGCAAAGGGTTACGAGAATGATTCCTGGTCTTAGAGGAATGTCTTACGAGGAGAGGTTAGCTGAGCTGAATATGTTTAGCCTTGAGCAAACGAGACTAAGGGGGACATGATCCAGGTCTATAAGACTGTAATGGGTCTGGATTTGAGAAAGCACTTCTTTACACAGTGTGTAGTTGGAGTATGGAATAGTCTTCCTGCTAGTGTCGCACAAGCTAAAACCTTGGGTTCCTTTAAATCAGAGCTAGATAAGATTTTAACAACTCTGAGCTATTAGTTAAGTTCTGCCCAAACAAGCTTGATGGGCCGAATGGCCTCTTCTCGTTTGTAAATTTAAAATGCTTATCATTTAATCTATTAATGTATTTTTAATATTATTTCTTATTTAAAATGCATATACTTGCATTATGGGTGTTGCATGGTGGTGCTTAGCAGTGATTAGCACTGTTCCCTCACACCTCTGGGACCTGGGTTCGAGTCTCCGCCTGGGTTACATGTGTGTGGAGTTTGCATGTTCTCCCCGTGTCGTCGTGCAGTTTCCTCTGGGTACTCTGGTTTCCCCCCACAGTCCAAAGACATGCTGAGGTCCCCCATCCAGGGTTGTTCCCTGCCTCGCGCCCGTTGCTTCCGGGATAGGCCCTGGATCCCTCATGACACCGTAGGATAAGTGAGTTGGAAAATGAATGAATGAATGAATAATTACATTATTGGCCACTGGTATCATTCTTTTTATTATTTAATTCTGTTAATTTGGCAGAAGTTACTGTCACGTCCAGCCCACCCCGCTTGGCTGTTTACTTGCCCACAGCATGCATTTGCGTTGTCCTTTTCAAGCCGATAACTTGACAGTTACTAAGTTAACTCTATTTTAACCCTATTTTTCCATATATATGATATATTGATATGTCCATCCATCCATCCATCCATCCCTTTTCTGAAACTATTTGTCCTATGCAAGGTCCCTGGGGGTCCAGAGCCTATTCCAGAGGCTACAGGCACTAGGTAGAGAACAGCCCAGGATGGCCTCATTGGATATGGATATATTTGTATGCAATTTTAGTGAATGCCAGATATTTCAGGAATGCATTAGTGATATTGTACCAGGACTAATTGTAGTTCATTACCTTTAGGAGTATTGTATAGGTAGACTGAATGTTCTCCAGTAGGGGAACACCTTAAATGGGATACCAGTGCATCACACATACACTCACACACTATAGACAATTTAGAGGTGTTGGTTTATCTATCTATCTGTTTTGGAACTTCAGGAGCAAAAACATGCAAACTCCTCACCCAAAGAGTGTGGGGAAACCTAAATAGCCAGCTCTTGAGGTGTGACGCTACACGCTACATTTTATTCCCCACCATTGATAACAATATTCTATATTTTTTGCAGTTACATGAATTAAAAATCGAATGCAATTTATTGAGATCTTTTTTATTTAACTACTTTCCACCAGATGATGGCATGGTGGCACAATGGTCAGCACTGCTGCTCATGGGTTTGGGTCTCTGCCATGACTCCATGTGTGTGGAGTTTGCATATTCCCCCTCTATCATTGTGGGCTTTTCTCCGGGTACTCCACAGTCCCAAAAATGCTAATAAAGTGAGGTTTGAGGTACTGAATGGTGTGTGAGTGTCCTGCAATGGGTTGGAACCCTATCCTGGACTGTTCCCTGCTTTGTGTGTAACCTTTGGGGTGGGTTCTGGACCCCTGTGATCCTATATTGGATAAGTGGATACAGTAAATGGATGGATATTTTCCTGCAGATTATTTTTAGTGCCCTGTTTTGGTGGCCATTTAACTTATTTTTTTCTGATTTTGGTATTTTATCTGAAATTTACCCTCAGGTGTCACAGGGATTTTCCTTAAAAGATCTGCAGAATTAGGGCCAGGGTTGAAACTTCAGAATTTTTGATACTAGCCAACTGGGCTAGTTCAATAAAAAATGTAATCCAACATGCAAATTGTTTTTACTAGCCAGCAGACTAGTGTTTGGTGTTTTGTACTCACCCACCATCTAAATTACTCACCTCAGGCAAGTGGACGAGCTTAATTTTAAGTTAAGATAGGTATTCTGCTGTGAGGATGTCCTGCACAACTTATGACATCCCTT
The DNA here is from genome assembly GCA_019775915.2 of Cyphomyrus plagiostoma. NCBI lineage: Eukaryota > Metazoa > Chordata > Actinopteri > Osteoglossiformes > Mormyridae > Cyphomyrus > Cyphomyrus plagiostoma. The sequence goes on along the minus strand of JABFEA020000138.1, from coordinate 21,648,929 downwards.
CAGAGTAACTCTTTAAGCTACTGCACACCAACATATTGAAGCCTGGAAATGAACAATATATTTTGTTTTTCAGGTATCGCACACTGACTAAATCATACTGAACAGTACCTCACTATTTTGAGAAATCTAGTCCTCTCTACAGTGTGGTTACAGGATCACAAAGTATTATGTTAACTGCTCCCTAAAAGAAAAAAACTCCAATGCACCTTGTTTAGCACCGATACTCAACAAGTAAAAAGACATGCAGGGAAGTACAGATCTTAACAAGCTCTGAGTATATGAGGACAGATGACAGAGGGGCCTGGGGGGGAGGGGCGCATCCCCCTACAGGTGTTCAGGGACCATGATCTGCCCTGATCTGTCAACTATCACAAACTGCTCACAGCATGTGGTTACTGCAGGTAGGAGTCCACACAGCCACGTGCATCCCTGTGCTGCCCACACGCATTCTCACTGATTTCCTCGACGTTTGTAATTAATCATGATAAAAGACACACAGTTCTATAAGCCTACACATAGCTTAAATATGGTGCCCTACCAACTTAACAAAGCATAAATATGTCAATTACTAATGTCACTTTCTTAAACATTTTATTCAAGAACATATATATTTGCCACATTTTTGTTGACTTTGTGCATTCTGTTTGTGTTCCGTTGTGTTCTGCAATTTAGGTGCTGTATGTGTTGAGAATTGACTTACGTGATTTGTGTCAGATGCAGTTTTGGTCACATGGACCAAATACATGTACATTAAAAATGCAATTGAGAAAAAAATACAAACAACTATCACAGCATTCTTCCAAACAGAATACAATGCAAGTAGATTTCTATAATTCTGTATAGCATATGCAAGCCTATGTTGAATGTAACTGTCAAAATAATTTTCCCATATTTTAAGTAGACCAATTTATGTTACTGCAACAATGCTAATGATTCATTCTAAGTTTGACTTATGGTGAAATTTTGTCTGTTAGAATAAAGCAATAAATCTATGAATGTGTCCTCACACAATGTGTAACATTACAGTATACTGGGGCTCAGTAAATTTAAACTTGACACATTGTAGAAATCTATCTGTTGTTTAGGCTGTTGCCAAATAGACCAGAAGACCAGATAACAAAGTTACATTATATGTATGTTGGGCAGTGTCAATCAAAATGTTTAATGTATTAAACCATTAGCCTAAATCAGGCCAAATGCTTGATCAAAAGCTCCTCTCTCTCATTATTTCAGATTTTAAAAAAGCTAAAATATGCTGGAGATGCTAAAATATACTGGTGATGCGACTACATCAATGAACAAACCTTTTGACTTGGCAGGAAAATTTGTACCGGGGTTTCTGTATGAGCCTTGGAAAAAGCATTAAATGCACAGCTCACTAAATAATACAAATCAGAGATAACGGGACAAGAAAAACCCTCAAAATCCCAACCACCCCTCCATTCATTTTTTTCAGTTATGTAAAAATACACCCATTCACCTTCCATCGCAATTCACCCAACATACCTTATTAAACCAATGTTGTGGACATTTAAAAAATAACAAGTGTGTATTTTCATTCAGTAACACATAAAGGAAGTTAAAAGCAAAATAAAAGTATATATCCTAAAGCTAGAAAACAATGCAGCAATGCAGAATGCTTTAATCAGCATGAACTATGTCTCTGGAAGAAGCAGTGATATGTAACAGTACACAATCATTTGAAGTATTCACCTATGCAGGGGATAGAGGCAATTAATATATTATGAGAGTTAAGGACATACTTGTCATCACCTTCATTGACAGAATTCATTCAATGTTCAGATGGTAAAGGTTACAAAACGGTTACAAGCACACCTTTAAACCATTTCCAATTTAATAAATAAGTCATTTGAATAAATAAGTCATCAATGAATAAGGATTGTTATTTGAGGAAGTCATCTTCTTCCTCAAATAACAAGCTCCAGGGGGCTAGGCTACAATTACAGAGAATTTTTCATGCATCTGCATAATAACTTTTCGTTTTTTTTTTTTTGCATTTCTTCCAACCACAGCCCCAGAGATACTTTTTGAATGGCTGGCCATGGTTTAGAAATTACTGTACACCCTCCCTGCATCAGCCCATGACGGTTTTTCATTCATTCATTTTGTGTCACTCATAGTCATTGCTATACTGTTCCTCTGAACTGTGGCAAACACTATTACCATCATCACACGTAGTTTTGGTCCTTCCATAAGTGTTCTGCCTGCCCCATTTTCACCCTCTTTGTTGTTTCACTGTGTCATTCATAAGAAACATCAAACAGTGTTTGATATTGCTAATTAAACAGCGCTGAGAAGACAAATCAAGACTTACAATGTCTGTATTTTATATCACATGAATAATCATACAAATACCAGACATCCCAATGCACCGGCAGCAGGAGCTCAGGCTATTCATGTTTACCTAAAGGGGAAGAAGCATTAATGTACATTTCTAACTGACAATAAAAAGAAGAGTTAGGGTGCTGGTTTGGGTGACTTTAGAGATTTACTGCCAGGTCTTCAGTTGATAAACCACAGAAAGCTATGTCCATATCCCATTTTTTTTTATATTTAAAGAAAAATAATCCATTGTTCAATGTTGTACCGTTTAAATATATTAAAACGAAAGTATTTAGGCTTGATTCGTGCTTGTTCGATTGGAGACGACTGCCCTTGCTTAATTTCCTCACACACACACTTGAATTCTTAGATTCTTAAATACTTATAGGTTGCTTGCTTTTTTATATTAATGATTTGTTAGTATTTGTGGTTAATGTTTTGATGACATAATAATAAACATTAAGAAACAAACAGACTTATTCACAATAAACATATTTATTGACGATAAATCAGGCCACATCATTAAAATGGCATGTCCCACCTTATCACCGCATGCCCCCCCTCGTTTGTAAATTTCATCTGTTCTTATCAACCATGCTGTCCGAATGTAGGCTATACCTGAAACAGCCTCTTGAGGAAAAAAAACTGTACTCATCTTGTTTGAACCTGTTATTATTATTATTATTATTTTGTTACCACCAATATTACCTCTGAAAACATAGGTTAAAGAGAAGAAAGGTGCTGGTTTGGGTGACTTTAGAGATTACTGCCAGGTCTTCAGTTGATAAACCACAGAAAGCTATGCCCGCCCAAACAAAACCAGCATGTACCCTTGCTACTTCACTGGAGCAGCTAATACTGCCGGAAACATTAAGCAAGGGCAGTCGTCTCCAATCGAACAAGCCTAAATACTTTTGTTTTAATATATTTAAACAGTACAACATTGAACAATGGATTATTTTTCTTTAAATATAAAAAAATGGGATATGGACATAACATGCAATTAAAGTTTGTAACAGCAACACATCAGAAATTCAAAATAGAATGTAGAATGTGATAGTTCAGACTGCATTGTAACATTGCATTGCATTGTAGCTTTAATAATTGCTGTGTTGTTGCATTAGTCCATTGTGTATGTCAGTATTCTCTATACTTTGTTACTGTATGACAACTAAGAAAGAGGGTGAAGCCAGCAAAAGCAGGACAGCAGCTAAAATGGGATAAGTAAGGTTTTGTGTGTGTTGCTTTTTAAATAATGAAATCCAAGATGGAAAAAAACAGTCTTGGAATGTTCTAATAACGGTATTATATTTACATATCAGCAACTGATTGGTGAAGTATGAATTTTTTGGGTATGGTTACATCTGAATTGGAGGATGATCTGAAAAAGAACATGGCAAGTCTCATACAAACTGCTGGGATTTAAATATAACAAGGGTCCTAAACCAATACAAATTGAACAACAATATCCATTTCATTTCTAATAATGAGATAATTAAATTTCAATATATTGCAGTTCAGATATATTTATTCATTTTTCTTAAAACTGCAATCAACAAAATAGGGACACCCTTTAAAATGAATAAAACTACTTTGTGAAGGTGTAGCATGTATGAGAAGCTGTGTAATTCAGAATTTGTAATTTTTTTTCAGAAAATGGTACAGGTTTGTTGCACAAGACAGGGAGAGTATCACACCCTGCCTATCTCACTCTTCTGTTTACTCCCTATTGTGGTCCAAGGGTATGAGCCACCCTTGGTCTTTCTTTGTCTCACTTCTCATTCCTGCCCCCATGTTAACCACTTGCTGCTGCCTCTTGTTTGGTCCCTTGATAGTCATGTATTAAAAGTGCTTCCCAGTCCTGCACTTGCCAGTTCCCTCATGAATGTCAGTCCAACTTGTAGCCTGCCCATTCCATAGTTTTCTGCACTCCCTCCCTTGATCCCTTGTCATCTGTTTTTTTTTCCTGGTTTCTTAGTTTTGAGTTGAATAAAAACCTGCTTGTTTGCCCTGACTCCTGCTCCTAAGTCCTTTATCCTGAAAGAGGGCACACATGGGCCTAGGAAAGGTGGAAGACAGAGGTACAACTAATGGAGTGATGAAAGAATGACAGGTACAATAAAGGAATATAGGGAATAGAGTGGAGGCAGGCCAGGAATGTTCCCTCTGCAGCTTTGTTGTTGTTTTTTTTTTAGCTAGCGCATGGTCTGTTCCCATGCCCACCCTTCAAAGGGTGCTGTAAGTGGCTTTTTTTGTGCCTTTAATGGGAAGCCAATTTTATTCTAATCATTTGAAAGAGAATTAACTGAGATGTTGGAGCTTTTACCACAGAGTGGTTTCCCCCTGACCGAACAGGTCAACAACACACACAGTTAAGTTCATAACTGCTTACAAGCCGTTGTATAATTTCAGTTTTTTAGTTTAAGTGCAGAATGAATCAAGTGTTGGAAGGCATGTACAGTACACACACAAACAGAAAGAGACAATGACATGCATGCAAGTTTAATTTGTACTTACCTGCCTTTTATTTAAGACTTGTAATAAAATACTGAAATGTCGTTAGGGTTTATAGCCTACATATGCACACATGAACACACACACACACACACACACACTTGAATTCTTAGATTCTTAAATACTTATAGGTTGCTTGCTTTTTTATATTAATAATTTGTTACTATTTGTGGTTAATGTTTTGATGACATAATAATAAACATTAAGAAACAAACTGACTTATTCACAATAAACATATTTATTGACGATAAATCAGGCCACATCATTAAAATGGCATGTCCCACCTTATCACCGCATGCCCCCCCTCGTTTGTAAATTTCATCTGTTCTTATCAACCATGCTGTCCGAATGTAGGCTATACCTGAAACAGCCTCTTGAGAAAAAAAACTGTACTCATCTTGTTTGAACCCGTTATTATTATTATTATTATTTTGTTACCACCAATATTACCTCTGAAAACATAGGTTAAAGAGAAGAAAGAAACTTTTACTATTTTATTAAACAGCATTACAGTAAGTGGATATATGTTTTACGTAACCTACATTTTAAACGTTTTAGCAAAAAGTCTCATATTTTTGCGTACCTACCGTAAAATTGTGATCAATATGACATGTAATCGCTAATTATGATTCAGCAGACCTCCTGAGAAGCGGGGTGGGTTGTAAGTGGGAAACAGCACGCTGAGAGACACCAGGTGGGGTATGTTGGCAGGGCGGTTTGTGTTACTGTACGCACTGTCCGTGAGTCAAGCCGAAACTGACGCGTGTGCGCCGAAGTCGAGCCGTGCTAACAAGCCGAGCGAAGCGGCTGCAGCACTCAACGCTTCCATCCGACTGTGACCAAGATTAGCAGAGGAAAGGACCGCGCCTCCAATCGTGACAATAATTCTCCACTCTACTTGCCATGTTTGTATCTTTCCTTTTCAGTGGTTCTAAGCTGTTCTACTGGTTTTCGACGGTTTGAAATTTTTCTCGAACCAGACGCGCAACTAATTATTGTCAACAGATATAACGTTAAAGGTAATAGCTACTAACTACTTTTTTTACTATTCACGTGAGTAAGATTTTTGAGCACAGTGTCAAATATATATATTACTGTGATAAACATACGCAAACAGGAAACTACAACTGGAGTGATGAGGAAACAAGACTCTTGTGAGATGCAACTTCTGTGTCAGAAGATCAAAAAATTGACCGCAAAAGGGAAAAGTATATGATGAAATACATACACACTTAGAAGTTTCGAAAATTCTAATCAATAAAAGTTCTGTTAATTCAAATGCAAAGTGGCTGCCTCAGTATAAGTGTAAGATAGCAAATGCAGTACTATATATTTACCTTTTGAGTAGCTGCGATACCTGATAAATCTGGTAATGTTTCACTTAGTATCTTCATACAAGATACTGTGTCGTCGTGGGGTTTCCTCCGGGTACTCCGGTTTCCCCCCACAGTCCAAAAACATGCTGAGGCTGATTGGAGT
>JABFEA020000138.1:21620964-21636333 GCA_019775915.2 Cyphomyrus plagiostoma | reverse complement strand
TCAGGAGATTGTCTTGACCAGGACCACACCCCGAAATGCATTGAAGCAACTGCCATGTGATTGGTTGATTAGATAATTACATTAGAAACAGGTGAATTGAACAGGTGAATTGAACAGGTGTTCCTAATAATCCTTTAGGTGAGTGTATATAGACCTTTTTGTCATTATTCCCTAAATCATACTGTGTAACAACTATTTATATAGTATTTACATTGTATTAGGTATGCTAAGTAATCCAGAGATGATTTATAGTATATGAGAGGATGTGTTTAGGTTATAAGAACATACTACACCATTTTATGTACTTATTTCGGTGGGGGGGCTGGAACCAATGCCTTGCAGATATGGAGGACAAACTGTACTCTGGATATTGAAAATCACAAAATGAAAAAAACAAGCTTAACACAAATTGTTTCTAAGAGTTACGGACTGCAAGCTGCAAGATTAAAATTAAATAAGTGGCACTTTTTACAGATGGTACTTTCCAAATTGCTATAATACTGTTACCAGCAATTCATTTCTGTAACACCTGGTGCTTTAATATTCTTTGAAAAAAAGTTTAACCTAATATAAAGACATAAAAAATTGTATTATTTTATTACATGTATTATGAGAGCAAATGATTAAAATAAAGAGGTTAAATAAAAGACTGCAAGGGGATTTTTCATCAACTTTTTTCCAAGTTAACATCAGAACCCAATGAAGTGGGGAGTTTCAAATAAGGAAACCAGTACACTATTACAAAAACAGAATAAAGTGACTTCAAAGAGCTGACAAAAACTGCAAAAAATGTATTTCCATTACGATTCACAAAGAACCACAGGGATACGTTTAAAAGCTTATCTTATAAAGCATTTAAATAGTGACGTGCTTATTACATGTCATTTTGTTTCAGACAGTAAACAATGTTTTATTATTTATGAGGGATTTTTAAAAAGGCCAAATAAATACTGGCCATCAGATACCTATAAACTAACAAATCATGAAGGGTGAGTTTCCCGAAGCCTTCTTGATGGTACGTCATTTGTAAGTTGTGTATCCTTTAACGTAGAACTTACGAATGATGTAGCATTAAGAAGACTTTGGGAAATTTACCCCAGTATAATTATGTAATAGAAGTAATTATGTAATTTTAAATAATCCCAGAAAGGAATTTGACTGCCACCAATCCCAGTTATAGGTCTATCACCCATTAATTATTTGTATTAGCAAGAGAGTGAAGTAACCTTTTTCAGTACAAGTAATATAAATAACCAAATAAGCAACTACATACACCGATCAGCCATAGCATTAAAACCACCTGTCTAATATTGTGTAGGTCCCCCTCATGTTGGCAAAACACAAGCCTCCACAAGACCTCTGAAGGTGTCTGGTGGTAAGTGGCCCTAAGATACTAGCAGCAGATCCTTTACGTCCCGCAAGTTGAGAGTTGCGGACTTCATGGATCAGACTTGTTTATCCAGAACATCCCATAGGTGCTCAATCAGACTGAGATCTGGGAAGTCAACACCTAAAAACATAAGAAATTTACAAACGAGAGGAGGCCATTTGGCCCATCGAGCTCGTCTGGGCAGAACTTAACTAAAAGCTCAGAGTTGTTAAAATCTTATCTAGCTCTGATTTAAAGGAACCCAGGGTTTTAGCTTCCGCTACACTAGCAGGAAGACTATTCCATACTCCAACTACATGCTGTGTAAAGAAGTGTTTTCTCAAATTCTACCTATGGCCACAAGTTATAGTATTTAAACTAATATTAAAGTAGCCATTTGGCTGAACAGTATCAACACATCAGTCTTACATACCTGGATCATGTCCCTCCTTAACCTTCTTTGCGCGAAGCTGAACAGATTCAGCTCAGCTAACCTCTCCTCATAAAACATTCCTCTAAGACTAGGAATCATTCTTGTAGCTCTACATTGAACCTTGTCCAAGGCAGCAATGTCCCTTTTAAAGTATAGTGACCAAACCTGTACACAGTATTCTAGGTGGGGTCTTACCAAAGAATTGTATAATTGTAGCATCACACACCTATTGGCCTACAATTTGTATAATTGTAGCATCACACACCTATTGGCCTTTTTAATTGCTTCCCCGCACTGGAGAGAGTGGGACATGGAAGCATCAACATACACACTGAGGTCTTTCTCATAATCAGCTACTTTAATTTCAGTGGAACCCATAAAATATCTGTACTTCATATTAACGTGCATGGATTACCTCACATTTATCTACGTTAAATTTCATCTGCCAGGTATCAGTCCAGCCACTAATTAAATCAAGAGCCTCTGTGCTGCTAGTTTAGTATCTGCTATACCACCCACCTTGGTGTCGTCTGCAAATTTAACCAGTTTGCTGTATGTATTGGTATCAATATCATTAATGTAAATTAGGAACAATAGTGGTCCTAAAATTTAACCCTGCGGTACCCCACTATGAACACAGGCCACTTTGACATTGTGCCTCTAATAACTACCAGCTGCTTCCTGTCAGTTAACCAGTTTTTGATCCAAGCTGCTGCAGTTCCTAAAATCCCTGCAGCTTTGAGCTTAAGCAAGACCCATTTGTGGGGGACACCATCAAAGGCCTTCTGGAAATCTACGTAGATCCCATCGCAGGCCTTTTTGTGATCAATTTCTCTTGTACCTTCCTCAAAGAACTTCTCAAACCTCAAGCCATTCCTGAACTATTTTCATAGTGTGGCAGGGTGCATTATCTTGCTGAAAGAGGCCACTGCCATCAAGGAATACCATTGCAATGAAGGGGTATACTTGATATGTTTAGGTAGGTGGTACGCATCAAAGTAGCATCCACATGAATGCCCAGACCCAAGATGTCTCCAAAGTACAGTTCAGACACTTCACATGCCCATTATAGGTGCTTTTGGCATTGGATCATGGTCAGCTTAGGCAGTCTGACCTTTCTGTAGCTACACAGCTCCTTACACAGAAAACTGCAATGCACTGTAGTTTCTGACTCCTTTGTATCATAGCCAGCCTTAATTTTTACAGCATTTTATGTTACAATAGCTTTCCTGTGGGATGTGAGTGGACGGGCTTCTTTTTGCTCCCCACGCACATCAACGAGCCTTGGTCTCCCATACTTCCACCGCCGGTTTTACATTTGGCCTTCCTTGGACCACTTTTGGTAAGTACTGACCACTGAATACTGGGAACACTCCACAATACTTGCCATTGAGGAGATATGACCACCAACTCGTCTAGCCATCACAATGTGGCCTTGGCAAAATCCTGTGTCCAACACATCAACTTCAGGAACTGATTGTTCACTTGCCTAATATAAAATGGCAACCTTGACAGGTGCCACTGTAATGAAATAATCAGTGTTATTCACTTCCTCTTTTAGTGGTTTTAATATTATGGCTGATTGGTGTATATCCAATGTTGTCCTACCTTTGAACCATTTAAATATTTATATATCAATGTCACACACATAATTATCTCTTTAGTCCACATTACAATGCTTCATCATATCGAATCAGTGCATATTCAGTACACAGCACAGTTTCACAACTGGTGGGTCGTGGGACCATTCAATGGGTCTCAAAGTATGTGGTTAAACAGTAATAATTGTACTGCTAGCACCTCTCCGCCCATGCTGGTTGACAAATATTACTGGCAATATATATATTGTTGTTATATGTTGTATTCACTATTACTTAAAATTTAAAGCAATGAGTATTTGGCTCAAAATTTTATGAATTTGGATGTGCTGAGGTGAAACTAGTTCCACTAGCATACACTTTATATACTAATTTACTATGCAGAGTTGAGCTGCCGGATTTATCTGATGAAGTTATTTATAAATAGAAACATTTAAATGATTGATAAATGATTTTATTATTTACTGTTTGTAGGCAACTTAGTATTTTCATGTAAATAAGATAAAATAATAATGAATATGGATGATATTACTTGCAAGAGTTTGATAAATTCCTCAGATTAAGGTGACACTTTGCCCTGTTATCTACTTAAATGATGCCTTTATCCTTTTTAACACAGATAAGCAGGTTGTGAAAGTTTAGAAGCATGTACAAATCATTTTTGAAGCTAGGAAAATTACCAACCAATCATATTCTTCCAAATAGCTGGGGGCGGGTGTGAGAGGCCTGGTCACCACATCCCTTACCTCCTTCACAACCAATGTCATTTCAAGCGAAGCCACAAAGTGAGTCTGCTCAGCGCTCAGGATGGAAAGGGGGCTTTTGAGTCACTTGTGAACTGGTGAGTTTAAGTACTGAATAAGCTTGCTGCTTTAGATTGAGTGGAGCTCTGCTGACTGTATTACTGCATGTGTCTGATCTTCCCAGGGCTTTAGATACAATCTTTAAACCTGTAAACATGCTATGCACTTATTTGATTTCAAAGAGCTACATGATTTCTTCTTTATAAATCCAGGATGGATGTATCACGGTAGGAAACAGCATCTTAAATATGACCGTTCACCAAAATATTATTATATTTTATTGTGTTGTATCATATCATATGACTCTACTGTTGAGTATTGATTTTGGTGTCTGTAACTGTAGGCATAGATTGTATATGGAGCTATTATCTATGCTGATCACATCCATAAGGCTTTTTGTGACATGTTCTTAGTTCAAGCATCTATATTGTTTATTAAAATTCACCCACCGGGCAATTCTCAGTATAGGCCCTGATGGCGTGAAACTAAACACGACTTTATTAGTGTAGACCAATCTGGACACAATATTTAGTACTACCTGTTATGTATGTAGAGCTTGAGAGTACCTATACATTATGTTACACAAACCTACCTGTGTGAACATATCTGTTTATCACCATTGTTGCCCTATCCATCTGTTTAAGCAATAAGGCATTTTATTTGTGCATTTTTCTCTGTGTACTTTTAGGGCTTTGCTATAATTGCAAAAAACATCATGTATTGTTGCACTGACCTAGCCTAAGTTTACAAATCAGCGATATTATTTACCATAAAGCCTCTACAGATGATTTTGTCAGACTATACTCTGTGCACAGCATTTCTATGGTGCAGCGTTTGTGCAGTTCAGTAAGGGCCTAAGATATTACCCTCATTTGCAAAGATTTTTAAAACTTTTTTTTTTTGTAAAACACTGTGAGTACCTTTTCAAGTGCTAAGCCCTTGACATATGCCTAGAATTTTCTATTTTATGACAATACAATATCATTACCATTTTGATGTATTATCATTTCAGTAATTGTAGTGTTTTGAAAGAGTTTAGCTGACATATCTGAGACTAAGATCACTTTAAATATGAACTACAATATTGACAGCACCTACAATTAAAATTAAACTATTTATCAATACATTCCACTTTTACATGTAGCTGACCAGAATAACTTTATTTTAGTTAGCCTCGATAACGTTAGTTAAATTGTGGCCATAAGATTGATGCAATTTTTTTAATCTGATGAAATTCTCACTATACCTCTCATCAGTTTAGAAAATGAACAGGTGGACTTATATGGATACAAATGATTAAATTAATTCTAGCTATATTTTACTGTATAAATGTCTTTTTTTCCACCAGATTATTTTTACCACGTGATATTTATATCACATGAGAAAGGAAAGAATTAGGTTTGCACAAATACAGTATAGAACTTTAGGCATAGTCAAAGAGGTATATGGACACTTTATTGTCAGTTTGAAAGCATCAAAGGCTGTTCTCAAGTTGTAGATCTAAAGATAAGATCAATTTAGTCTAGAAAGAGCAGCTGAACGGAATACATGGTTTTTTTCTCTTTTCATATGTCCTAGATACAGGGCTGGAATTGCAATCTAAAAATATCTCCATATTATTTGAACCAACATAGATTTTTCAGATTCTCAAATTAGTTATTCTCTTAAATGACATGCAATATTTACCATGCTACAGCCCATTATGTTTTAAGATTTTTTTAACATCAAAATGCATAAATTATGTGCAATTTCAGAAAAACAATGATTAAATTTTGTAAATTTATGACATTTCCTATGGACTGTAATATGGATATAAGGATATGCTACGCGGCCAAATATTACAAACATCATCAGCTAATGGATATAGTACTAAATATAGTACTAATGGATATAGTACTAAAATTTATGCATTTAATATTTGAGCTTTTATTCATACCACGTACTGAAGTCCATACAACTATTGTCTTTAGCCGCTAATCCCTGGAAGCACAGGGCAATAGCCTCAGGGCATAACAGTAGCTTTGTAAGTGAAGTGGACAATAATTAACATGTATATATATATACACACAGAATATGTATGTATATATGTGTATATATATATATGTGTGTGTGTGTGTATATATATATATATATATATATGATCATTTGCATTTACTCTCTGTAAACGATAATGTAAATGATAATTAATTTTGGGACTACGTTTGCATGCTACAAGTCATAATAACAAAATAACTCAATAATACCAAACGCTGCTTCAGTATTACATTCTGCAGCATAATTGTAATTTTAAATTGTTTCCTAGCGGCCTGACAAATGTCTGTGTATTCAGTCAGCTGTCTGTTCTGGATATACACAGTAGTGATACATCTTACTCAACTTAACTTAACTCAACTGAACAAAATAAAAACTTTTCTTTCCAAAATTGCTACAGCAGATAGCGTAGTGGTTATTTTGCCAGTATTAATGGAATGTCTGTATGTACATATTACAAAATAAGCTGTTTCTTATACTGTAAAACTGTATTGCTTCATTTGAATTGTGTATGTGCACATAAAATGTTACTTTAGCTAAGACTGTTTTACCACATTTAGTAATAAGTCTCTGTGAAGCAGCCATGGAATTTCTCATTATTGAATAATTCACTCCCACCTTATTTCCCTTTCCAGATGAAAATCAGTAGCATAACGTTTATTTGAACATACTTTCAAATAAAGTAGGATTCCGTTAGCTGGTAGCCATGCTTGTGCAGCAATCTCACATGAGAACACTGAGAGGTGACCCAGGTTTCTAGTTGACTGGCCTAACAATTGTTCAAGTAGAGAGAGAGTCTTTCATTTCATTTTATGCCTCAGACAGTCCCCAAATGTTTTTTTCACCTAATGTCTCATTCATTTAGTAAAAAAAAATCACTGATTCACAATACAAATGCAGTTTTAGTCAATACTTTAAGTAAAAAAATAACATGTAACCTATTTTTACTTGCTCTTTAGAAATAATATGCGTGTGTTAAATTTATATTTCAATGTATAAATTTTAATTAATCAGTGATATTTGGCTGTGAAAGACATTGAGTGAAGATTCAATCTAGACCATGACTGTTACTCATTTTTGCAAAGATTGCATTGATTTTATTCAGTCTAAAGTGAAGAATTAGTACCAAATAAAACCAAACCTGAATAACTGAAACAAATTAAGAAATACTGTCTAGCCCCCCGTTCATCAACCAGCTGCCATCCAGTAGTATGGATGGGGAGGGTGGAGGGGGGATCACTGGAGCGTATCGCAGGCATCATAGGGCACAAGAAATAGCAAATAAAAGAATCAAACGACATGCCAAACTTTTATTAAACTAGTGACATTAAGATCTTAAACTGTAAGTGATTTTAGATCTAGATTTAGATTTAGGTCTGATAGTTACCAAAATGAACCACAACCTAGTATTAGATAAGTGATTATGGAAGACGATGAGGGGCTGGATTTTACAGTTAAAAATCAATAAATAAATAAATAAAGAATAACCAAAAAAGAAACTTTTTTGCTTTTTCTATGTGGTAATTGTGGAGGAAGCAGTAATAAGTATGCGACATTTGACGAAATGCGTGTACGAATCTTGTGAAAGCAATGTTCAATATGTTCAGTATAATGGGCATTATACTGAAAATCTTAAATTAGCAGTTAAATTAGTGGTAGTTTGAATATTTAAGCATTCTGGGTAAAAAAAATGACACACAGAACAGTTGGCATCCTAGGCCTTTGGCCCCTGAGACCCATATTGAACTCGACATATCAAAATTATTGTGATCAGCAAAATTATTTTATCACCGTTACAAATTTTTATTGACAGTGCATCGTGAGTCTGAGAGCGAAACCGGCTGACATCTCCAGGCCCATGTGTAACTGCCGATGCGTGTGTGCGCCTCTGTGCCTGAGGCTGCGAGGCTCACTTCCAGTAATCACAGTAATAAATGTTGTCATATCAGTTCCTCTACTTTCCGGTGCATCAGCCTTTGTCGGCAGACTGAGGAGGAGTGGACGTGCATCACCATTGCTTGTTTTTTAAATTATTTTTTCATTCTTCTTTGCATTGTATAGCAGGGTAAAAAGGGTTTCATATCAGATTTTAGTATCTTAGTGTTTTCAGATGCATTCAGGATCTCTTTCCCTTACGTCATTTGGTGGAAGCACTATGAGAAAAGATTTGGCGCTATAATTTGTGCCAGAAGCTGGTAACCCTTAATTGTACTATGAAACCAATATGCAATCTAACTGAATGCCAGTTTTGACTATTTTAAGAATATAACATAGTAGTTAAACCTAAACCTGTATTTAATAACAACTGAAACAACACACCAGCCCATGGTGTAGAGACATTCTAGTGAGAACTGTGCTATCTATTTCTTCTAGTTGATATTAACATAATAGCAGCATATCCTTCTTTGAGATTTCAAAGATGAATAATTTTAGCCCTTTAAAATTTCATCTTAGCAGGAGATACTGAAAATAAGGACCCTGCTATTGCAAGCAAACCTGCTTTACGGTAATTTTGCTCAGTTGAGTTCATTTAATGCGTATCACTCTATCTTGCAAGTACATATAGCAAGTCAGCTCAGTCATATGACTGATATCAAAGCAAATCTTATGTTGTATCAAACCTATTATTGTTGTTGTTTGTCGATCAAAAAGGCAGCGAGCCTCGTTACAAGGCATACAAGTACTCCTGGCATTAGTCATGGTTTCGTATTTTAAGAAGGTTTGTGGCTTTGGTGTGCGTACTTGTAACTTGAATTACAAATTTGATGCAAAACTTCTTTTCTGCATTCTTGAATTCACAGCCATTGACAGCACCTCAGGAGGGCATCAGCAGAATCCCTGTGATTTTTATTCAATTCCTTATTAGCTCCCAGATCGTCAAAGGACATGGAAATACATGTAACATTCAAATATATCATGTACAACTAGTGTGTGCTGCAGCAATAGACTAAAGGAACAAGAGAAAGCTAAGCATTTGAACTCACAAAAAGTGATCTGCTATCGTATAGTGCTAGCCTTGTATATGCTCCTTATGGCATAACGTGTGTCTGGCGATAACTTATGTCCTTATGAGGTGCAATAAAGTCAAGTCTGCATTTGTGATTACATTTGGTTTTTGACCAAGAACATAAAATTTGCGAATTGGTCTAATTTTGGGTTATTTTTCCATTTTGTCTTATTTTCCAAAACAGCTCACACTTATCCAGAGTTCGAATGGAAGAACCAAGCTGACAAACTAAATGTATGAAACATATAAGCATCATGTCATACTGTTACTTCGGTCACTAATTTGCTTCACTTTAAAAAGGAACATCCAAAAGTCTCTTTCATTATAACAAGCAAATAACCGCAGAAAATAATTCACCAACGAAAATAATTAGTGCTCCCTGAGACTACAGCATTATTTGCTGTAATTCAAGTTATTTGGTGTAATTCAACAATATTGTATTTTAATAATCAATATCAAAGCTGTGCTGGAATTGAGTTGATTCAAAAATGCTAGCCTATACTGTTCGTTATAAAACTTTAATATTTTTCAACTTAAATGGACATTTCCACTGGAGATGAAAAAAATTTGTCTAGTCTCTGGTTAGTTAAAAGTGAAGGCCCTTTTATGTATCAAACAATATTATCTGAGGGGAATAATGCAAATGAATTAATGAAGAAAATCTGAAAACCTTATAAAAATGAATGATATACATCCACTTAATTTTAAGTTTAATTTTAATTTAATTTTAAACTGGCAAAACATATGGAAATATAATCTTGCACTAAGTAAATAGTCCATCCATCCATCTTCTAACTGCTTATCCTGGCCAGGGTCATAAGGATGATCAGATGTGTTCTGTGAAATAAAAATATATAATATACAGTTAATTTGTTTCCATGATAAACATTTTTCTACATTTAATTCCCCAAAATGACCAAATAAACATAATACTTATCAAGCTATTAAAAACTCAAAATAGCTTTTTCCAAAATCATTATGTACCATCCATCCAACATAAGAGTACTAGCCAAACTAGAAACAGAAGTTCTTGTTTTATTGACTTTATTCAAATGACCAAAAAATGACAAATTCCCACATCCTGCCTTATTATTTCTCTGTCTCCAGCAAACTGAATGGAGATCTCTTACACATCATTCAAACCCAAGCCTTTATTCACCGTTCTCTACCTGCTGTTCTATCCTTACCAAGTTCCACAATGAAGATCCAGCTCCACAACCAACAGTTTTCCTACTTCTTGTGTCAAGCCAATAAGATGCGGCTGTCCGGTGTTCTCTGTGACACAGTCATTGTGGTGGAAAACCAGATGTTCAAGGCCCACAGTCTTGTGCTGGCTTGTGCCAGCAAGAAGCTGGAGAACCATCTTACTAGCAAAGAAGATGGCCAGCAACACCACTGCACTCTCAATAAACTCTCTTCCCACACCTTCCAGCAGATTCTTGACTATGTTTACATGGAGACCCTTGAGGTCTCTGCCGAAGACCTACGTGAACTTTTAAATGCAGCCCAGCTCTTAGAAATGCATCAGCTTGGGCAACAGTGCCATGCTCAGCTTGAGACCCTGAACTTGACAGCTGGTGGAAGGCAGCTGCTGGCACCACTGGAAGTGGCTGGGCTGGTGGGAGAGGGACTCACAGAAATGCTTCCAAGCAGTACACCACTGGAGGAACAGTCTGTTACCTCTCCATCTCCTCCTCTACCTGTTACTGTGCCTCCAAGGGTAAGTGTGATAGCCAGCACTACCACAAGGCTGCCCAACCCCTCTTCCTGCCGATCTCCTAGGCTAGGATGGCATCCGGTCACTGCCTCTCCACGCATGACTCTGACTAGCACTGACTTCATGGCCATTCGCTCTCTCCACCCCTCGGAACATTTAGTGGCATGTCCCTTCCCCGTGCCAAATCCCATGTACCCCCTCTTTTCCTCACCTGCCCTGCCCCAAGGCCACAATCCCATTATGGGCTACACAGGGATCTTCCACCCTCTTCATCCTGCACTGCTGCCTGGATCCCGTGAGCTGGCAATGACGGTCAAGAATAATCTACCAAGTAAAGGTGATTCTGTGGATGGAGCACTGCTGGGTAGCACTGCTGAGGATGACAAGAGGTAAGACAACTCCCATTATGCAGTGTTTTTACATCTAGAATGAATGTTCCTTTTTTAATGGGTCTCAAAACAAGAGTTCAGAGTCTCCCTCATTTGCCTAAATGCTAAAGAACCAGCCAATTCACAGGTGTGGTGTGTCAGTGAGGGTATTTTCCTGTCATACTTTTCTATACTCACAGTTTCCCTTACTTTAATTTCCCCCACAATGATGCTAGATCTGTAAAAAGTCAGACATACTTGCAGTCTCCATGCTCTGATTCTTCTCGACCTTCATCATAGTTAACATCTATGCACAAAATTGTTGAAGTAATATAGTTAAGAGAAAATATATTTTATGCATGTGCCAATCCATTGGTAATCTAATCCAGCATACACATTCGGTTCACATAGAAAAACTTACCCTGTGGTAGCAAAATTATAACAAAAAAGGTTAGGAGTAGTATATTAAAACTGGTAGACCAAAGGGTGAAAATGTTACTTTGACCCAGTGACTCTTTTGGACTTGCCTTGTAATTAACTTGTCATAAAGGATGCTATAAACACTCACAACAACAGCGAAAGCCCTTGTAAACACTTGTGGTGTCTTTGTTCCAAAGAATGATCACTGGAACCAGATCAGTTAAAGATAGAGTACAGTATCTATTAACAATCAGTCTTTCTGGGGATTTCCCCCCTATTTCTCCCTGTGCTGCAAACAGGTACATGAAAGGCCCAGAGGTCCACCCACTGATCAGCACACGCTGTTTCACTCTCATTCTTAGACACTGTCTGCCGATTCTCCCACTACCGTATGACATATGTCAGATTTACGTTATCATATTTTCCTTCTCTACTTTGCCTGCATCGAATCCACAAGCCCCCATCCCCATTAAATTATTCAGTTTTATTACAAGATCTGTTGAAGGTTGAGGGTAAAATTGAATCAGCCTCCTACAATAAATGTACAACTTCGAAATCATTGATATGGGCCCCTTAAAGAATGTTTTCAGAGACACTATCTCCTCAGGTCCTCCTGCAGATCTTTATCGCTAATCCTTGTCAGTTAAGAGCTCTGCTCATTTCCTTTTACCTAAATGCAATTTCAGATGCCTGCTATTTGTGCTTAATGTTTACTGTGAAGACTAAAAAGTGCAGCAGCACATATATACTGTGCATGTCTTTGGTAAATTACTTTTTTGCCAAATACAAAACAAGTGATATATTATAGTTAATACTAAACCCAAAATGTCTATCATAACGGTTAACAGTAAAATTTTTGCTCTCACACTGTAGAACACCTTCCCCCAGAATACACGTCCCCTAGATTAAGCCACTTGGTTACACTACCTTTACTCTGCATGTTTTAGTTATTTATAGAGAATATCATTTTCACTGATACCTCTCTTTCCTAGATCTCTAACCTAATATAATGTAAACATGCATGGAGTATGCAAAGCATAATTTTTTTCTGGGAACAGCAAAACATGAGGCCAGATTAGTTTCGTACAAAAATGATTACATCAGCGTTTGAAATAAAAAAAACTTTATTTCAGTGTAGTTTTTTTCTGTAAACCGCACTGACATATCCTCAAGAATAATCTGAATTAATCCAAAATACACCCAAAATCTATTAGCATTGGTCACCTAAAGCTATAAACAAGATGTTATTAATATATTGTGGTCAAAGCGGTTAGAGGAAGGACAGGATGTTTCGAGCAGAGATGTTAACATGCTCACATACCTGTTTTCACACCATCCATACTGCTGTTACATACCCCCTTTACCAGGAAACATATATGTTCAAAGATAAACCACAACGTCACTGCACAATCTAGAAACAGAATTACACACGGAGTGCAATGCTTCGGATGAATACATCAGCATTGTTTTTGTGCTGCTGCTATTGCTATGATCCAGTTTCAACTGCTATCGTAGGTCCACTTAGCAAGCCTTCTGCTTTGACTAAATTACTACAGCATGATATTATGCACAGTCAAAATGGCATTCATCTGACACAGTAAACTTGACTGAAACCTCAGCCAGACACCTGTTCCTTTTTTTATAGCAGAGGAAAAAAATGTGGTGGGAGAGGGGTTCAAGCAGCTAAAGTAGCTTTTCTGCCCATCCTTTATTCTCCAGGAAGCTTCCAGAAGCAATAGACAAGACAATCCATTGTCAGCAGCCTGGCGAGATCCGAGACAGCCACCTTCTCCAGACCCACGCTGTTTCTCACCCAGGTGATTATAGTATCTTCCACCCCAATTCGACCATCCTTGTCAATTACATTTTTTGTATATATAATTATGACATAATGGATAGTGTTTCCTTGTATTTACAGACCATTCTTAAACAACATTGGAACACATACAGATGATTAAAACACAGTATAATTTTTGCAATTCAGAAAATATTTGATTTAGGCACATTTAGTATGTTTATAACTTTTCAATTCAATCTACACTTTCAAACTGCTGTCATTTAGGAAAACATTTCAAACTATGTTTGTAACATAGTGCATGCATCATAAACAGGTAGAAACATTTTTTGTTTATTTTTGACAAAAACACAGCTTTGGACCCCTCATTTGTTAGGGGAGAGAGAGAGAGAGAGAGAGAGAGAGAGAGAGACAGAGAGAGAGAGAGAGAGAGAGAGAGAGAGAGAGAGAGAGAGAGAAAATACAAATGGCACTCAAGCAAGTAGGTGAAGGAGAACACAGGTTTATGATCATCAGTGTAGTTATCCGGTGTAATGAACAGCATGTTCTGCCACAAACCAGTGGTTTTGGAAATCTGCCAGAGAAAAAATAAAAGATGTTTTGTTTTCTTACGATTTCCCCTTAAATTCGAGTCACACACATTTTTACAGTGCACAATTGTTATAGTGAGCCAACCGGTAATATGTACAGTTCATGATGTGCTGATTCTTATCAGTGTTGGCAAGAAGCAAACCAATACACCAAACACTCAGCCTTTCTTTACATGCAAAAATAGAGGGGCAGCATAGATGATGTTTTTTCCCACACCGGGTTTTTAAACGGTTACTTTTCTTATAATGGTACGTTTCAATTATGCAGCATAACCATATTCTAATTGTTTTATGTGGAATTAGGCAATAATAGATAATAACAGAGAAAGTATGTCTCTATCACAAGGTAAAAACATCGTTTTCAATCAGGGGTCCCTTCAGCTAATCTCGTGTCATGTCCTTTGTTGTGGCCGCCCTCATCTTCTCCACTCTCTGCTGGCCCCCTGTCATGCTTGGACAACCTCATGTTAGAGGTGTCAAGTTAACTAAGGTCAACAACAAAGAAGGACCGCACCTTCAGCATTGTAGCAGCATGGTGCACCACTCTATCTGTTCAGAAATGCCAAAAAACAAAGTCTGCTGTCATATAAGGCAATGGAGTAACTCTGAAGGACATTTACATACAAGAAAGAGCTACCATTTTCAGCAAGTGTTGGTGACCGACAGAGGCTTCTGATACTGTTTAAACCTGTTTGCTAATTTTTTGGTATAGTTTTACAAACGATTAAATATTATTAAGTCTGAAATAGAGATATCAAGGCAGGAAAACAGCCTGCATGGGATGCCTGTCTGTCACGGGGCAATTCAGAGATACCAACTGAACTAGTCAAACACTTTTGGACTTTGTGAGGAAGCCCAGAGTTCCTGGAGTAAACCTACATGTACACAGTGAGAATAACAAGCTTCAAAAGTTAAGGGACTCCCCCACAATAGATGTGAGACTAATTGCTGAGGCACAAAAAAGGAACATTAACAGCTTGGGTGACCTGATAGTCCATGTCAGGGAGGACACTTCCAGCTAGGGAAGATTTTGTAAACTACCATTTCACTTAAAAGATTTCACTTAAGCACTGAGTTCTTCCTGTTAACTGATTGGTCAGTCTCTTATAATCATGCATATGTTACTTATACTAAAGGACATTGCAGCCTTAGAAAAGGTGTAGCGTAGGGCCACAAGAATGATTCCTGGTCTTAGAGGAATGTCGTATGAGGAAAGGTTAGTTGAGCTAAATCTGTTC
>JABFEA020000138.1:21605001-21615090 GCA_019775915.2 Cyphomyrus plagiostoma | reverse complement strand
CAGTTCTGAAGGCGAAAGGGGGTCAAACACCGTATTAGTATGGTGTTCCTAATAATCCTTTAGGTGAGTGTATATAACCATCGTAAGAATTTCCTGGAACTTGCTGCTTCAATGTCAGGAACAAAATAAATTTCTATATCTTTTACAAAAAAGTTCAAACTCTCTTTTTTCAGAAAAATGTAGGCTTTAATGCATTGTGCTTTCTTAAACATCTTCAGTATTTTACAATTGCATGTGTGTCGTATAAAGCGTATTTGACAAAATACAGGCAATGTTTGCTAAATACCTATTATAGAATGAACTAAACCTAATGACATCACAGTACTCATACGCCCACAAATGTACACGTGTACATAAACATCTAAATTGCTTTGTTTGTGAAATGAAGTGTTACTGGAGTTCTAGATTATAATGGATCGGTCACCAATGCCTTGTCAAAACTATCATTCTTCATATCATCATATTGTTCCAAGGATGAGTCTGTGAGTAAGGTGATCTTAGTCTTAGCCTTATACTCTGATTCTGGGCATTTTCAGAAGGATAGTATCCAGAATGGTGGACTTTAAAATTGAAAGCCTACGAAGAGCTCAGGGTTTTCTACTAGTTGTTTTCAATCCATATAAATTGTCTACCAAATATAAATTTAAAAATGATTAGAAACTGCACTGATGTGGGTCCTGTAAAATGGCTAATCTTTCAAGCAAATCCAACCTTACATACCCTTAATATCCCCAAATATGCTATAGATACATAGACTTGCAATTGCTTGGAAATTATATAGTCTTGGCAAGTATTTTGTCCTTTTAGTATGTATGAAAGATACTTTACAACAGCATTACTGCATATAAAAAAAGCATAAATGAAATTTAAAAACTGATGGATACATTGTAGATTTGTTAATATATTTGTATGAAATTCAATGTACAATTTATATTATTGTAATATGAACTAAGGAAATGCCGAGGTACACACGAAAAAAAAGTTCACATTTAGCCTTCATGACTGCTATATATTGTGTAAGACCTCCATTAATCTATTTAAACAAAAGAAAGGCTAAAATTTGTCAGCGATCAATAATAATAAATTAATCTCACACAGCCCAGCTGTTCAGACCACTGTACTATAAGAGCAGTTTTTCAATTGTATTATTTGGAAACACCGACGTTAAAATACATGCACAGCACAGACCTACTACTTAAGAAGCAAACCTATCGCCTGTGACCACCGTGTGTCGCTATTTAATAAGAAAACTTAAGCCAATGCTAATGTGTGAAGGTGCATGTGTGTCCCCATGTCGCTGTTAGGAAAGCGTGAGATGGAACTGTACTGGGTTTCCTGAGATTGCACTAGATGTGCCTTGGTCTCTCGTTTTGGCATCCACCTTGTGACTAACACATCCTGAAGAAAAATAAGGATCATTGACAACAAAGTGTGTGATGCACCCTGGGGAGAAGGCCAACAGAAAAGAGCCACATGAAAGCATACCACATAAAAGATGAGGACACTAATCCTTAAATAAAATAAAGAAGAAATTCCTCTAAGTGGGAAATTCCTCTCAGCCTAAAAATCTAATAAATATTTACAAGAAACATTCACAAAGAAAAAAATATTTATATTTATATTTACCACACCAGGAAATCACACTTTGGTTCATCCATTCCTTTTCAGATCACTTTTAGTGAGGATTATATTCACAGTATGCTGAGCGAGACAAAGCAGATACCTCTTTCCAAGATTAAAAAGCCAGCAATGATTATCATGAAGCATGGGCGTAAATTACGGGGGTATGGGGGTCGTAGCCCCCCCCCCCCCAATAAATCAAAACCAGCTAATACAACCCCCTCAGTAATCATGTTTCCCCCGTAATGGGTGGAGACCTCAACCCCCACAATGTTCCAGCCAAAGTTACGCCCTTGTCATGAAGTATACCAATTTGGGGGTATCTTGCCAAGTGCATTGTGGGCCATTCATTAATGAATACATCAATTCCAATTCAAATCAGGAAATGGGATTGGAACTGGGGAAAAACTAGAGGAAGCAGAATTGGATCTGAATTTGAAATTCACAAAGTTAAACTGAATTAAAAAAAAAAATCTGTGTAAATTAATGTTTTGTGAACATTTTTATGTAATTTTTAAGTGTAATAAAATGTTAATGTCCCTTTCAGGTAAATAAATAGTTTATACAAGTTAATAAAAATTACACACACAAACTGAGGCAGGCTGGAGATTCCCTCCCCCAGAAAATTAAATAAAAACGAGAACTTGAAATTATTGATGAATGAGGCATTACTGATGTACAAACACCTGTAGAAATCCATGCCATGATGAAGATTTCAATATAATATTTATACCAGGAAAGGGTTACTTAAACAGAAATATTTGTAATAAGTACATTAACTACATTACTACATTAAGTGGAGGAAGTGTGTATTGTGTTCCTTGCTTTTGTAATACATGATCATGATGCCTCAAGCCTTACCTTTAATTTATTTACCAGATGCTTTTATCCAAAAAAGCATAACTGTTTTTAAGAAGCAGGATCATCCAATCCCTAGAATCACGGTCACAGCATCCTTACTCATTAAACCACACACCACCACCCAACTCCAAATAATAAAATATTTTTATTAGTTTACTAAAGTCCTTTTATTGAGTAAATACTTTTCAGGTCCATCACATCACGGATAAACAGACCTGACCTATGTGTCTATAGCAACCTCAGAGCAATAGCTCAACTATCTGTGGTAATTTATGCCCATAATTTGCTTATTTTGTTATTATGGTTATTATGTTATGTCTTGTGTGATGTCCAATGCCCAACAGTATTCATATGTCAATTTTATCACTATAGTCACTTTTAAATAATACTGCAAATGTTTACATTCAGATGCACCTTATATGTATAAAATGCACTGGTGATTGCATTTACTGCACCTTGTATGTAATAAGATACCACAATTGTTCATATTTCAATTTTTCTTTCATACAGCACTCTAGTTATACCTCACTTTACATTTTTAATTACTTGTTATGTGTGAATGCACCATTTAGACTGCTGAAAAAATAATGGAATCTAATCTAATCTAATATAATCTTTTCTGCTTTATTACATGAAATCATCATTACTTCAGATTTCACATGGCTAAGGTTATATTTATCAGACCTAAATTTCTTGCTCGTGACACTGAAAATGTGTTGTGCAGGTGTGGATGAGGCAGGAATGGCCAAGTATTCGTGGGCTTGAAATATAATGGGGCATGCCCATAGAACCTCCTCAAGGAGGTGTCCTACACATGCCCAAACCACCTCAGATGGCTCCTGTCGATGTGGAGCAGTAGTGGCTCTACTTTGAACTCCTCCCAAATGTCTGATCACAAAGGTGGAGCCCAGATACCCAGAAAGAAAGTTAATTTCTGCTGCTTGTAGCCAAGATCTCATTCTTTCAGTCACTGCCCAGAGCTTATGGTCATAGATAAGGGTAAGAATGTAGATTGTACAGTAAGTAGATTTTACTTAGTAGCTTTGTCTTCTGGCTCAGCTCTCCCTTCAATGAGTCTGACTTACTGGCAATGCGAAGCAAACTCTCACTCAAGTTGTACAGGAACCAAATCGGTTGCAACAGTGAGCCCTGCACCCCAACAGGACCCAAGGGACACAGTCATATGCCTTTTCCAAGTTCACAAAACACATGTAGACTGGTTGGGCAAATTCCCATGAACCCACCAGTATCTATGTGAGGGTAAAAAAACTGGTCCAGGATTCCACAGGTCAGGTCAGGTCAGGTTGGAGAATATGCACTAATGCATTGCATTACTGCACCCACCAAATGACGAAACACAATCCAGGCGATCAGCCTTTCCTTTCTAGATATGGAACCACGCATCCAGCCGGTTCAAACTGGGCAGCGACACACACATGTGTACATGTACAGTATAGATAAACCAGATACAGAACAAATGAATTGGGTAGGCTGTATGGATCGGGAAGTGACAAGAATGAATAAGTCTGATCTTAATCAGGATGTCTAGCAAAGTGAAAATTGCATGTGCATAACATGTGATGTTGGTAATAATATTACATTTTACCCAGCCATATTATATACCACAGCAATTTTTCGAATTCAGTAAAAAATACCCCGCCTCATGTTGTGATGTTATTCAGTACTAGTATCAGTTTTTATGCCAGTGGAAAAACAATTACCCTTCCCTTTCCAGATAGGGAACTGACTGTTTTCCAGTCAGTTGGGATGTCTTCCAAATGTGAACAAAGCTTGCCTCCAATGGCAGGAGGACAGCCTTAACACCAGCCTGGAGAAGTTCACCCAGCATAACCCAGAAACTTGCGGCCTTCCCTACCCCCAGCTGGTTCACCACCCAAGTAATCTCAGTGAGATGAGGTGTTTCACAGATGATTGGAGGATCAGCTTCAAGAACCGTGGACCCAGAGATGTCCAACACCCTAGCCGGAGGGTGGCTTTAAACCACTGCTTAAAGTAGCCGTGTCATTTGTAAGGGTCGTCCCATCACCCGCCCTGACTGCAAGTCTCCAAGAAACAGATCAAGATGTGCATAACGCTTTGATTTCTCTGTAAGCAGGACATGGGTCATTCGACCACAGATGGCATGTCACCAGCTCACAAATTCATCTAAGAAACACCTCCTTATCTGCCCTCAGAGGTCTCACAGACGTCCATCTCAGTTCCCGTTTACAGATTGTAGTTGCCACCAAGTTGTGCATTGCAACTCCTCTCGATAATATCCAGGGTGCCGTGCGAGATGAAACACCTTTTGAGAACACTGGACACACCAAAACAGCTCTCAGAAACCTTCAGGGTCTTATCGCAGAAGGTCTCCTCACACAAGCTGCGTGCAAACTCATCAGAAACAGCTTGATCTTGGAGTCTGACTTGAGTAACAACAATAAGTCTGTGGTCAGAATTCACAACCTGGGCACTTCTGTAGACCATGCAGTTCTGCAGGAACCTCCAGCGTTTGCCCATGAGGATGTGATCGATCGCCTTCGTGGCACCACCAGTACTGGAGTACCAAGTCCAATGATGCGGCTCAGGGCGTTGGAACCAGGATCCAGCGACCCGCAGCCCCTGACCTTTTGCAAAGTCAAGAAACATGGAGCCACTTTCATCCCAGTCTCCAGATACATGGGAATCGGCACAATCCTCATAGCCAGCCCTGTCAATGCCAGTGGTCACAGTGAAGTCACCCATGACCAGAGGAGTATCACCTCTTGGGCACCCTTCAACCACCGAGCAAAGTTGTGAGTAAAATGTCTTCCTCAATGAGACATCACTCACCGCGGTCGGAGTATACGAGACAAGACACCCAAGGAGTGCCTTAGACACTTGTTGAACGGAGCAACTTTAATCAAATATTCAAAGTAGCTGGCCCAATGGGTCACAACTGCCGTGTCATCAGTAAGGACCATTCCATCACCTGCTTCACTCCAGGGTGCCCTTTGGGATGAAACACCTCCTCCTGGGAACACCAGCAACACCAACAGAACTGTCAGCAACTTTCTGGATCTTCTTATGGAAGGTCCCCCACATCACATTAGCATCGGCACCCAAATCTGTAAATTCCTTACATAAACTGCATGCAAACTCAGTGTGACCAGACCAAAAGTAGGTGTAGCTACATACAGAGTTTTGGCCACTCCCTGGTCTGTGTACCTCAGAGTGCCGCCATTGTAATGTGGAGTTTACAAAGCTCACCCAACAGCAGAGAAAGATGGTCATCTTGCCGGAGAAATAAGACGTTCCCCATGACTACCCAGATGGGCCGCCTCAAACGGTAAACCAAGTCCCAAGTGCCGCCATGCAGCAGGTGACGCTTCAGCACTGCACCAGCTTTGATCCCCAACAGGCCTGACCTTATTAGCTCTCCAACGGTTTTAACTCTTCTGGGTATGAGGTTCCCGTAGGCTTTCCCCCATCCCCTTCATGATATGTGCAGCCTTCCTGTGAGCGGCAGCAGCAAAGCTACTACCGCAGAGAGCAGAAAGGTGTCATGCCTGTTTTGTTGGTGCTGCCGGTGGCTGGAGTATGTCATGGATCACCCTAGACGTCCCCTACCTCCGCTGCTCCCCTTAAGGAGGTCCCATCGTCAAGACATGCCTGACCGGGAAAATATTTCTTTTCCATGATCACCCCGAGGCCCCTCCTTAGAGCCACGCCTCTATCAGTTGTTCCCTATCTTCTTTGTGTTAGCTGTCTATATCTGGAGGTCTGGCTCACTAACTTGTCGCAAGATCTCCATGGTTCTTCCTGAGTTTGAGTGCTCATTCCCGTGCCTGTTTCATCATGTACCAACTTCTGCTTACCTTGCTGATCTGCGCCAGCATCTATCTTTTGTATTTCAATTGAGTACCAATCCCGCTACCAATGCCCAAAATTTTCCCTGCAAGTTGGAGGACCCTGGGGGTGGGGCTCGATGGCAAGCACCTGGTGGCCAGGTCTATACCCATGGGGCCTGTTCGGGCACAGCACGAACAAGGCACGTGGGTCCCCCCTCCAATGGGCTCACCACCCATGGGAGGGGCCATAGGAGTCGGGTGCTATGGGAGCTGGGCAGTGGCCGAAGGCGGGGACCCTGACGGTCCGATCCTCGGCTGCAGAAGCTAGCTCTTGGGATATGGAATGTCACCTCTCTGATGGGGAAGGAGCCTGAGCTGGTGCGCGAGGTTGGGAAGTTCCGGCTAGACATAGTCGGGCTCACCTCGACGTATGGCTTGGGCTCTGGAACCAATCCCGTCGAAGGAGGTTAGACCCTCTTCCACTCAGTCTTTGCTCGTGGGGGTGGGCATACTTATTGCCCCCTGGCTGGGCGCCTGTACATTGGGGTTTACTGCAGTGGATGAGAGGGTAACCTCCCTTCACCTTCGGGTGGGGGGACAGGTCCTGACTGATGTTTGTGCATATGCGCCAAACAGCAGTTCAGAATACCCACCCTTTTTGGAGTCCCTGGAGGGGGTGTTGGAGAGCACTCCTCGTGGGGACTCACTTATTCTACTGGGGGACTTCAGTGCCCATGTGGGCAATGACAGTGAGACCTGGAGTGGTGTGATTGGGAGGAAAGGCCCCACTGATCTGAACCCGAGCGGTGTTTTGTTGTTGGACTTCTGTGCTCGTCACGGATTGCCCATAATGAACACCATGTTCAAGCATAAGGGTGTCCATATGTGCATTTGGCACCAGAACACCCTAGGGCGCAGTTTGATGATCGACTTTGTAGTCGTGTCGTCGGATTTGCGGCCGCATGTCTTGGACACTCGGATGAAGAGAGGGGTGGAGCTGTCAACTGATCACTACCTGGTGGTGGGTTGGCTCCGCCGGTGGGGAAGGAAGCTGGCCAGGCCTGGCAGGCCCAAGCGTATAGTGGGGGTCTGCTGGGAACGTCTGGCGGAATCCCCTGTCAGGAGGAGTTTCAACTCCTACCTCCGGCAGGACTTTACCCATGTCCCGGAGGAGGTGGGGGACATTGAGTCTGAATGGGCCATGTTCCGTGCCTCCATTGTGGAGGCGGCTGACCAGAGCTGTGGCCGTAAGGTGGTTGGTGCCTGTCGCGGCGGCAATCCCCGAACCCGCTGGTTGACATCAGTGGTGAGGGATGCCGTCAAGCTGAAGAAGGAGTCCTACCGGGCCTTTTTAGCCTGTGGGACTCCAAAGGCAGCTGACAGGTACCGGCAGGTCAGGCGGGGTGCGGCTTCAGCGGTTTCTGAGGCAAAAACTCGGGTATGGGAGGAGTTTGATGAGGCTATGGAAAACGACTTCCGGACGGCTTTGAGGCAATTCTGGTCCAGCATCCGGCGGCTCCGTGCGGGAAAGTGGCGCAAAATCATTATTGTTTTTGGTGGGGATGGGGTGCTGCTGACCTCAGCCCGGGACGTTTTGGTTCGGTGGGGGGAGTACTTTGAAGACCTCCTCAATCCCACCGACGCGCCTTCCGGTGAGGAGGCAGAGTCTGGGGACTCGGGGGTGGACTTGCCTATCTCTAGGGCAGAGGTTGCTGAGGTGAGGGGGACCAGAGGGTGTGCTCCAACCTTAGGGGGATAACACTCCTCCTCAGCCTCCTTGGTATGGTCTATTTGGGGGTTCTGGAGAGGAGGGTCCACCGGATTGTCGAACCTCGGATACAGGAGGAGCAGTGTGGTTTTCGGCCCGGCCGTGGAACAGTGGACCAGCTCTATACTCTCCGTAGGGTTCTGGAGGGCTCATGGGAGTTTGCCCAACCAGTCTACATGTGTTTTGTGGACTTGGAGAAGGCATTCGACTGTGTCCCTCGGGGAGTCCTATGAGGGGTGCTCCGGGAATATGGGGTGTCGGGCTTCCTTTTCAGGGCTGCTCGGTCCCTCTATGCCCGGTGCCAGAGCCTGGTCCGCATGGGTGGCAATAAGTCGGATTTATTTCCAGTGAGGGTTGGACTCCGTCAGGGCTGTCCTTTGTCAGCAATTCTGTTCATAACTTTTATGGGCAGGATTTCTAGGCGCAGTCAGGGTGTTGAAGGTGTCCGGTTTGGTGACCTCAGGATTTGGTCTCTGCTGTTTGCAGATGATGTGGTTCTGTTGGCTTCATCGGACTGTGACCTTCAGCTCTTGCTGGGACAGTTCGCAGCCGAGTGTGAAGCGGCTGGGATGAGAATCAGCACCTCCAAATCCGAGACCATAATCGGCCGTAATGAGTTTCCTCCGTAGGGTGACTGGGCTCTCCCTTAGAGATAGGGTGAGGAGCTCGGTCATTCGGGAGGGACTCAGAGTAGAGCCGCTGCTCCTCCGCATTGAGAGGAGTCAGATGAGGTGGCTCGGGCATCTGATTAGGATGCCTCCTGGATGACTCCCTGGGGAGGCATTCCGGGCATGTCCCACTGGGAGGAGGCCCCAGGGAAGACCCAGGACACGCTGGAGGGACTATGTCTCTCGGCTGGCCTGGGAACGCCTCCGGATTCCCCCAGAGGAGCTGGAGGAAGTGCCCGGGGAGAGGGAAGTCTGGGTTTCCTTGCTGAGACTGCTGCCCCCGCGACCCGATTTCGAATAAGCGGGAGAAAATGGATGGATGGATGGAAGTTGGAGGACCGCTTGCAGATGCTGGATGCAGTTTAATATCATACCCAGAATTCCACATCCAGAACAGAAACCACATTGCTTCTCTGACTAAGAGATGGACCCTCTTCTCCAATACCCCGGCAAAGACCTTCCCAAGGAGGAGCGAGATCCCCATGAAGTTTTAATATAAGTTTTAATTTATACCCCTCCACTCTACCAATCCAGAGACCCTGACCCCAACCTCCATCAATATTGCACAGGGGTGTCAACTAACACAACCCAACAACATCCAGAGCCTACAAGAACTCAGGGTGAGTCTCATCCACCTCCAATGACATACCACCATGGAGTTTTTTTAGTTACCTCAGTGACCTCAGCCCCAGTGATTAAGGATCTGTCCTTAAGGGATTAAGCCTGTCATAGTAACTATTTTTGTTGGACGATATATTGACCCAGAAATAACAATAGTAAACATTATTATTGTCATAATAATAGTGCCATTTTATGCCACTGATAAAATTTGAATATATTAGCATAATAATGCAAGTACACCCTTTCAAAGAGCAATGAACCCTTAATTCTTAAGAATATTCAAACATTGGAATGCCAAAAAATGTAAATACTCTGAATCTAATAATGATAACACCACATAATTAAAAAAATAAAGGTAAAATGGACTCTCGGGCCTCTTCTACTCTCTATGACCAGAATGATAATAAAAATAGATAACGGATTTAAAGAATGGTTGACTGAGAATGTCTGGAAATGCACTATATTGCCAAAAGCATTGGGACACCCCTCCAAATCATTGAATCCAGGTGTTTCAGTCATTTCCATAGCCACATGTGTATAACATCAAGCACCTAGGCACACAGACTGCTTTTACAAACATTTGGAAAACAATGAGTCACTTTCTGGAGTGCAGCTCAGTGAATTCAAGCGTGGTACCATGATAGGATGCAATGCAATGCAATTTTATTTATATAGCGCATTATCACAACATTACATTGTCTCAATGCGCTTTACATTTCTG
>JABFEA020000138.1:21564876-21584625 GCA_019775915.2 Cyphomyrus plagiostoma | reverse complement strand
AAATTTAAATAAAAGTATCGATCTCGGAAGGCTACTATCGATCCGATATCAATACCAACGTTGGTATCGATACTATCAATATTAGGATCGATCCGCCCACCCCTAATGCGTGGTGCTATCACAGCAAATGCGAGGCTGAGACTGAAACGTTACCCTTTGTTTTCGCTGAGAGACATGCTGCGTGACTTGTTTCCCCGGGCGTACAAGTTATCTTAGGTCGGTGTTCACGGTTTGACTTCTGAGATTCAGATCGAGCTCTAGGTATTTTTTTTTTCGAACTGGTTGTTTCAACTTTTAAGAAATTCAAGTTCTAATGAAATGCAGATTTCATGAAAATGAAATTAAAATAATAGCTTACTGAACCAGTATTTATGCTTCTCACTGTATGTGAAATGTATGCATGAACATAATGACTACTTTATTAGTGATTCTGTAATTTTTTAAGAACAGATTTTAATGTTTCTTTTAAAATACAATGATTTGTTCCATAATGCACATTAGCTTAGTGAGCCACCAGGGAATGGAGTGTAAACACACATATATATACATATATATAAAATGTGTGTGTGTGTGTACAACACTGTCCTCAAAGGTGTTCTGATATCAAGCTGTGTTCACTTTCAGCTCCCAGCATTAAGAGTGCCCCGCTGTGGACAGTGCTGAACAACCTGGATGTTTTAGAGGAGCTTATCATGCTACTGGACCCTGAGTGCACTGCTGCTAAGACCACTCGCCATGTGGCTGCCCAGTGTTCATTCTCAGCTACCTGGATCAACTACATTTACTCCATGCGAGAAACCAAGAGTCCTCTTAAAGCTGTGCTTGAGAGAATTTCAACGGAATTCCCCGAGTGGACCGTTGGAGACCTTGCGAAGGTGTTTGCAGGCATTGGCCGTGGCGATGCAGTGGCAGTGCTCGCCAAGATTCCTGAATGGAAAGCCATTTGAATTTGTATTGCCAGAATGCATGCAGTAAATATTTATATTTTTGCATTGCTTGCAGAATGTCACATTTTGGGTGATTTTTTTCCAGAGGAAAGGTTAATTCCAAAAACGTTTCACAGAACTTATTTTCTGCCTTAGTGGTAACTCTACAGTAGTGGTTCTCAAACTTTGGGGCACATCCCCCTCCCTAAGGGTCATACACATCAAAACTGAACTTTTAAGACAAACACGTCATCTTAAACTAATAGCCAGTTGGGATTTTTTTTTCCCCCAATGTACATTTTTACAATGTTTGTGATGTTATGCCAGTACATTAAAGCTGGGGTGTGGAGTTCAGCTCATCTGGTGATCAGCTGTTTGGCCAGGGTGCATAACAAAGTTTGATGACCACTGCTCTAAAGAGCCTATCAAAGCACTAACTTTGTCTTTGTGTTTTTAGAAGTATATACTCATTTCAATCTTGGTGCTTGCAACTTGTTCCAAAAAAGCTGAGGGGCGACAACTTTTGAACATTCCAAAATATTCCTAGATCTGGTGATAATGCTCAAGTTATAAAAGCTTCCATGAAAGGATGCAGGGATGGAAGACGACAGACATTCCGCAATAGTTTTCAATCTCACCCATCACTGAGATTATCTTTTAATAATACTATGTACTGCAGAGGCTGAATTTTTAAAATTCCTTTCAATTGTGCTTTGAGAAATGCTAATATGTTGTATTATTCAATTACATAGTGGTTCTTCAAAGAGGATGTATTTGCATTGTATACCACCATTTTTAAAAATTGAAGTTAAAGAAAACTATACCAAGATGTCAAAAACGAATAGGGATAAGGAAAAATCAAAAATTGCTTCGTTTTGTAGTTTTTTTTATTTAAAGATTCATGCTTCAGATATACTAAAGATCTGATTATTAAAAACTGTACTATTGCATAATGTTTTTGCAAAGAACCGATTCATGAGTGATTAATCCAGAATAACTGCATTTCAAACATCTTAACATCTTTATTAAGCAAATAACATCATAAATAAAAAAGTGCATAGAAAAATTAAACAGGTTTAGAAATATGTATACAATTATGTACAAACTCAAGTTCTTTATACAAGGTAACAAAGCCAAGTTCACCAGTAATTCTAATTTTTCCCCAAATCTTTTTATGCTTTAAAATAAAGTTGGTACACAATGTCTGAAGAACAGTACTGGGAGTAATTTCCATGTTAAAAATTCGGTAAAACTAGTGCTTTGCATTCTTCATTGCACACAAGCCAGTTCTGCAGGGCAGCTGAGACCAAGCCACATTTATGCACTTGCATTCCTTTACACCTTATGAGCTACTGAGGTAGAATCCTTGCAAGAGCTTTGTAGGGCAAGGTACCACGTAACACACACCATTAACGGTTTAATGGCGATAAAGAACAAGTAGTACTGGGTGGGGAAATAATGGTCCTCCTCACTGTGTTGTGAAAGAGCTACGCAGGGGCAATGAATTTCACTAAAAGATGATGGGGGGGGAGGCAGACTCGCTCCTTAGCAGGCTGTTTACGGCTGATTGCTGAGTAAATTAAAATACTGGGGAACTAATAACTTTTGCTTTATGTTAAAGTATAAAGCAAATATGAACTGAAATACAGGAAGCCAAGTTACAATAAACATTCCAGATACGTTCAACCACAATTATCTTAAATGATAAAGAATTTGTCATATGGATACTGTAAGTAACATTGTTTTTACATTATGGACAGCAAAGAATTCACTACCTCCCAGTTACTATGGGTTTGTTAACGGAAAACAAGGAACTTAACACAGTTAAATTTAAACACACAAGACCTTTTCTTCCTTTAAGTAATGTACAAAGGCAGCAGTTTCGAAAAGTCTAGAATTGGAGTGTGGGTGGCAAAACCAGAATTAGATTATTGCACTTAAAGGAAGTGAAAAACCAAATACAAAATGGTCCATAATATAAGGGTAGGTAGTGTTTCGCACATAAATAGAATTTTAAAAGGTGTTCATAATTATTCAGTTAAAAATTACATGTTCCTAGACAGACAGATAATCAAATCTAGATGAATTTTGGAGATGTTAGAGAGATTGGAAAGTTGAGCTTTTACAAAAAGAAAAGAAAAACAGTATCAGTTTAGAAATGTTTAGAGATGTTCACTGGCAGTCTGACTGAAGCCATCATTTAGAGACATGTCAGTAAAAAGCCAATACGCATAGTCAGGGGAAAAAATATTTCCTAAGATGCAACAAACATCTGCCCTGAAAGTAGTATAGATCCAGACTTAAAGCTTCTCGACATTATTTTCTAAGAAAGTAAAACGCTTCATGGATTGTACACTCCCGGTGCATTCGTACAGTTTCACAGAATACACAAGACTAAGGAATGACTTAAAAATCTAAAATGAGTGGTGGGATAAAAGATTACAGAATTCCCCTGATAAAATGTCAGAAGGGGAACATGCACAACTGGCTTCTGTGACCCAATACAATGATCTGGGTGCGAGGGACGTTTCTGCATCATGGAAAACTGCACATGTAGTAGCAGCCGCTGACACCAGTTTAAGAGACTAAACCATTTATTTTTTGATTTCCTGTTCAGAATGTAGCTTCCCTTACCAGCTGTACACAGCACTTTCCTGGGGTGCATTATACTCATTCATTTTGGCATTTGGGATTGTCAAACAAAAAGGCAGAGAGGAAGCAAAATGATGGCTCAGTTTAACTGGTGATAGGAGAAAAGTGCCCCTAATCTTCTCCTTTGCCCTCCAGCTATCTTTTAGCTCCTCCTCATCATGCTGGACCCAGCCCCTCTCTCCCTGCATAGCTCAGCAAACTTTCTTCCAGCCAATGGCAGCATTTGGAGGACCTTCACTCCCATAGTTCCGTGTTCCTAGTTAAGGAAGCGACGGCAGCGTCTGGCTCCACAGTTACAGTTCAGCTTGTTGCTGGCGTCCTCGATGGGAAACTTGTAGTCGTAGGTGAGCTCCTCCCCCCGGTAGATCTTGCGCAGAGCGAAGATCACAATGTGCTTCTGGCCCTCCACGTTGATGACACGCGAGTAGCAGTTGGGCTCACAGGAGTGGTTGATGAAGCGTGCTGCATTCCCATGCATGGTGGCGTCTACCACATCAAAGTCGTCGATGCGGAACATATAGCAGCCAATGCCCTGCAGAAAATGCAGAGGCAACAGAATTATTTACGCAATGGTTGGTTGGGGAAATGGTAGGTAGACCTTTACCGGAGAAAAAAACATTAATAAATCATTGATATTTACTCAGGTATTAAGATCTAGAAAGTATCACTGTAATCACTAAAATTCAAAAACTAACTAGAAGGTTCGGTCAGCAACATGAAGCTAATTAGAGGCTTGGGGCTGTGTGTTTGGCTCTATGGGTTGTGATGGGAAGGTCGCCAGCTCACATCCTGTGGTCTCTAGGGTGATTCCACTATTGGGCCCTGTACAAGACTGTTAACTCCAATTGCTCTAGGGCAGGGGTCATCGACATGGTACCCGCGGGCGCTAGGGTGTCCCCAAGGACCAGATGAGTTGCCCGCGGACCTGTTCGAAAAATAGCACAGCTCACCAGTGAGCAGCGTCTAAAATTTAATTTTATCCCGTTGCTATTCTTCTTTAATTACATTTATATAGCTTTATATATGTGTGTGTGTATACACACACACACACACACACACATATAAAGCAACTAATCTACCTTAGACACATATCAAAGATGTCAAAGACAGACCATTGGGTTATTTGATATTCCATGAAGAGCACCTTTTCATTCCACTCAAAGGAAGAATGTACTGCAGTTACACAACTCTCTCTTTCAAAAATGTTAAACCAATTCATTAACATAAAAATCCAATGTCTAAAATGGAGACCAAGCATCATTAAAATTCAGTTATAAGTTTCAGTATACCTTAGGGAATTAGCTCATTAATGCTTAGATTTTATTAGACAACCATCTCACCTTGCCATCATAATATTTCTCCCTTTTGTCTGTGAGGACAGAACGGATGACAATCCCAGAATACTCGATAACCATTTCCCCGGCATCGATATTCCTCTTGCAAAACAGGCCTCGGCCGTGGATGGCAGACCTGAAAGGGACCGATGGAGGACCAGAGCACACAGATGACATTACAGAAACAACAAAATACAACATGGCTAATACAACTGCATGTACATACCAGCAGTTGAATAATTATAAGTCATATATAAGTATAAGTCATAACCATGAAAAATAAGGCTCTGGATCAAAACATTGGCTTAATAATGTGCAAACTAGCACAATCTCAATTTGTCCTTGCTATCCGCCCTTAGTGTTACTCTAGCTCTTTACTACAGTTTGTTCCTCCTGCCTTTGTATTCATCTTAGTGAAATGCTAACTGATGTTCAGTCCAAGTCTAAAATGACAGCTAAAGCAGTGTGTGTCCTTTACACAAGAATGCAAACTATCCAGGCTGCTTTGGTCTCCTTTATCTGCTGTGGTGAGCCAGCATTTCACACAGAGTTCGGGGTGAAACTCTAAGTGATGAAGTCTCTGTGCCAACAGACCCTAAATTCACCAGGTTGTTCACTTTTGATTAGATTCAGCCTTGGCTTTCTTTTCAATATCACTTTACAAAAACTGTTTACAGAACTTGCCTGAAAAGCTTCATCTGCCTTAACATCACAGGTCTATTCCTCAGACAGACGACATCAGATTAAATTATTTCCTTTTTAGGCTATATCATCTGGTCACGACACTGTTACATGTACACCGTTTTTTTTGTAATGAATTCTGTGTAAGGTTACACCCCTGTCCATGACTTTATATGGAACCGTTTAATCTGCAGTGTGCACCCCCTGGGGAACTTAGAAGATGCCAACCTGTACACTCCCACTGCTTCCTTTGAAGTTCTCTCCAGATGTCGGAAGCGCATGGCCATAGGAAGCTCCATACTAGTTGCACGCCTTTAAGAAAAAAGTAAAGAGTTCACAACATGCTATCAGCACAGAGGAGGAGAGAAACACCCTCACCCACTTGGTCACACTGCTTGCTAAATAACAAAATCATGTAAAATACTAGCAAAGTTAGTGTTCTGGCATTTTTTCCAGTTAATTAATGGTTAAACCATTGATTAAAAACAGATCTTCCAGTTTAAAGTTGTTTATGTTGCCTGTTTCTTGTCCACCCACTGTGGTTTCTACAAACAAGGAGAAGCAATTCGTTTTGTTGAGGCAAACCAATACTATGTAAATATAACACGGAAATGGGAATTTTAGGAGTATGCAAATAAAACTTCAACCAACCCACAGAAAAACTAAAATGTGATATTTGTGCAAACACATTTGAGAACAGAGCCTGCTCTACCAGCAGCTGTCTTATACCTGGTGGATTTCAGTGGAACTTCCTCCTCATCATCGTCATAAGGGCCATTGTCAGGCAACTGTCTGTGCTGGGAAGCCAGGAAATTAAACATGTCGAAGGTGGACTTCCTGTGAAGAAGCATGCAGCAAAAAACACCCATTAAAACTGATAGTGTCTTGACTGAAAGCACAAGATTACTGTGTTAATAATTTTATGTGCAAAAATGATAACATTTCTGGTGAAAAATAGCATAAGCATGTATTTATGATGGTGCACTGTGTGTTAAATAAAATGCTGCCCCACCTAAGATAAACCTCAGAGCGGGCACAGCCAGTGGGATTGACGGGAAGCTCTTCCTCTTGGGTATCCTGTTTGTGGAAGCGAAAGGTATGGCGCTGACAGCGCTTGGCCCCCTGGAGCTGCTCCACAAGGAAGACCACTGCGTCATGGAGGACACCCAGCATGCGTGCTCCACCCATGCCGCCGAAAGACAGCTGCCGGAGACGCGCTCCAGCCCGGGCCTCCTGCACTCCATCGATCACAGCCTTCCAAGCCACTAACAAATGAGAAGAAAGAGCAATGGGTCAACATACAAGGTCTAATTCTACTACAGCTTACAAAGACTTGATATTCATCACTTCATTGCATGGAACTAAGGTACGATCAGCTACACTTACCAGAATGTCAGCCAAATACCCAATGGTATGTCACTGTGTATATGCATTCAGTTTGGGCATACTACAAATTTTTAATTTATGCATTTATAAAATCAAACAGAAAAATTGGGAGAAGACAGTATCATACCCTCTATACTGTCTGCTTCTACGCTGAAGCCATCTTCGCTAGTGATCTCGAAGCGCAGATGGGGCTGATCTTTGTTGATAGGACACTCATCATCCAACTCAGGCGGAGGCGTCTCATCATCTGAGCTTGAGATTACACCTGTTTAACAGAAATATCACAAAATACACCATGAGGGCTAAAAAGATGGCTATACACAGAGGATTCCAATGACCAGAAAGATTAAGGGTACCAAACAGTGCTGAGTCAGTATTAAGTGACTAACATTAAAACAAGTATGGCATGAATATGGAGGAGCCACCTGAGTGCTTATTCCAGTCAGTTAGGGCATAACGCCCAGCGCTGTCCCACATAAGTGGCTTGCTGTAGCTCACATCCCCACCCTTAGATGCTGAAGATAAGCGATCCCATGGTCCTGGCCTGTGACATAAAAAAATTAAACATTAAGTAATTAAGTAAAACATTTCTCAGCCCACTAACTACATTAGTAATTGCATTATCCAAGTGAGCTATACATTTTCAATTACTTCCTATATTTTAGTTAATTCCTACTTATTTTACCAATACAATTTAAATTGCTTAAAATGTTTTCAATTTTGTACCTAGATGGCTGAGTCATATTCGTATGCATGTTCGTAGCCGTTTTGTTTTCTTTGCCCAATTCTTTTCATCGATTCATTCTTACTTCTTAAAACAAAATAATTCACAATGCAACGGTCATTAAAGTTTACCTTGGGTTCTCAAAGCTGCCTTGGCGTTCCTCCTTTAGATCATCTAGGTCCAAAACACCTTTCACAGTGGGAGTTTTTATGCGGACACCTCCGGACCTGACGGGAATACAGTCTTAATTTATCAAGATGACCACACCAGCCAACCAAAATCTTGACTTCTCTAAACCCTGTCAACAATTTTTGTCCACCCACCTTGCCACAGAACTGTTAGTCTTACGTTGCTCTTCCAGTGTAGTAGAAGGTTCCAACTCCGTGATGTCAACCTTTGACTTTTTGGCTGTGATACGGTCTGACAGGGATGATACCCTTTTGATGC
This sequence comes from Cyphomyrus plagiostoma, assembly GCA_019775915.2. Lineage (NCBI taxonomy): Eukaryota > Metazoa > Chordata > Actinopteri > Osteoglossiformes > Mormyridae > Cyphomyrus > Cyphomyrus plagiostoma. The sequence continues at coordinate 21,576,475 of JABFEA020000138.1, read as the reverse complement.
GGACTTGAGAACGGGGGCGAGAGCTTGTGCTGACGGGTGTGGCTGCAGGTTCTGGTTCAATGAGGAGATCGGGGGGCAGCACCACAGAGTTTGGCGCCGGTACTCTGTTCAAGGTGCGTAAATGAGAAGGACTCAGAATGCTGGCTCCACTGGGACTGTAGCAGCTAGCCATGGCTTTGTTAATTATGGCTTGGGCATTTACTGAGGGCTTATCTTTAACAGTGGACAGCTCAGGGCTGGGGACAGCCGCCATATTTAACTTATTTCTCTTGGGGTTAGGAGTAGCTTTCCTGCTCTTGGACTTTTTCATCCCAGGGGCTGTATTGTCGATCGTTACTTTTGATTTCCTTCCCAGAAAGGCCTCAGGAGCTGCCACCATCCCATTACCACTGTGGGCTACAGGGTGGACAGAGGCTCCTGTGTGCATTACAGATAGTGATGTCACAGGGGTCACCATCTTGGGGGCTTGAGTTTGGACTGTCGGTCCTGCGACACCTGACACGTTTCCTGCAGCTGCCAGAGTGGCAGACAGGGCATTGCTTTGAAGGAGGCTAGCGATTTGATTCACACAAGCAAAGGAAGGGGAGCTGGGATTAGGTAGCTGAAAAGTGTTACTTTCTGGATTTTTGACAAAAATCTGACCAAGGCGATTTACAAGTAAGACATGTGGAGTGGAGTCAACACTGGGGCCACCCACCTCACGAACTGTGAGTATTGCATGACCCGGTAAAGACTGATTTACTACTTGTTGCTGGGGCTCCAGTGCTGGTCTGGGGGTGGAAAAGTTTATCGAGATAGTGCGCCCAGCAAAGGCATCCTTCTGTAAAGGTGTGGAATTACAACCATTTATTAAAATGGGGGTGGGTGTAGAGATAGGGGCAGGATGAGATGTGGGACGTACTGGCTGGCACTGGGGGGCATCCCTCAATTGAAAAGATAGACCTTCAGTTTTAGTGATGGTGTGAGAAGAAACGGCTGTACCACCTGTTGGTAAAGTATGTGCCGGATACATGGGGACAGGCAACGAATTATAGGACCCAAGAGGGAGACCAGAGCTTGATGTCAAAGATACAACAGTTTCATTCTGAGAAGGAAAACCAGAGGAAACATAAGTTACTGTAACAGGAACTGGGCGACAGGGTTCGGTGGGTGATAAAGAGGTGCGGAAATTCTCCACAGAAGGCAGAACAGTCATCCTGGTAGAATGCAGAGGGTCAACTGTGGGACGGACGTGGGCAAGGGGCGCAGGTCTGAAAGGTGGCATCGGGAGCTGCACTGAGATTGGGTGCCGTAACGGACCTGGAGAAGCCTGAGAGCTATCGGGGACAGCTCTTTGAAGAACAGGTGTGCACTGAAGAGGACGTACCATCGTACAGTGGCTGCTATCATCTGTGCCTTCTAATAAACCTTTTTTATCTATGACTTCAGTTACAGGGTTCAAGTCAACCGCAGAGCCATCCTCAGCTGAAACAAAATGCCCACTGCTGGGATCCAAGAAAACTCCTTGGCGATCTTTCTTTGAGTCTGTGTCCACTGAATCTTGGACTGTTACCAGATCAGTCATGCAAATATCTGGTAAAGGAAGGTCACGATGCTCTTGCACAAGAGAAAGTTCTGAATCGGACTCTCTTTGAACCTGTAAACTCTTAGAGAGCTCTGCACCAGTCGTATCATAATTTTTGGCAGGTATAATGCTAATTGATGGTTGAAGACCAGAGGGAAAGTCTATAGTGGGACATTTTCTTACTTCATTTGTTTGCATAAAAGCTTTGTGAGGTGCAAGTGAGTCAGCTGCTGTGTAATGCAACAAGGTATGTTCTGTAATGGCACCCTCTTGTTTACTGGAATCTTCTGCTTTGGGGGATCCACAGCGTGTGTAGCCATACGGTACTTCTGAGGAAGAAGAGGTACTGGCTTTGGCAAATGTACCACAACCAGGGTATGTAGAGGCCACAGTCAGGTTGCATAATCCATTAGTTTGCCTGTCCTCTTGATGCAGTGAATGAAGTAACTGGTTGGGATTCTGAATTTGAGTTTGGGTAGAGCTCTTTAAGTTCTGAGTACCATCACTGGTGACCATGCTAGCATCACTTTCTGACCCATCATCCACACCATCTAGTTGGGAAATGGTACCTGAGGAAGAGGGTGTTGGAGCTTGCGAAACCTCCTTGTGGACAGTGTGAGTCACTACTGTACGAGAGAAATTGTAGTAATTCTCCATGTCATCATCAGAGGATGTGTTACCCCAGTCCTCTCTAGGTGGCAAGCTGGATTGAGCAGAAGCTCTGCCGTGAGTAGTCCCTTTACCTATGTCTACCTCACCATCTCGAAATTCATCCAGGTTCTCCTCTCCATCCCCACAAACCACAATCTGGGCTCCACAGTTCATTGCAACACCTTCATTAAGCAAGGTCTCTTCAAATTCCAGGTCTGTGGTTACGCCCACATCAGAGTCAGCATCAAATGGACTGTACGAGAAACTCTGATTCGAAACTAGAGAAGTGCCTTTCCCTGGTAAAATGTTTGCAGAAACTATGTTTTGTGGCTCTGATGATACAGGAAAATCATGGGGTCTTTCTGTTGAGTCTGTCCTTTTTAAATCGCAAGATAATCTTTGAACGGTTTGTGAAGATGACGAACTGCCAGGAATATTTAAAGCAGGAGAGCTGACACTGTCTTGCCATTGGGTTTGAGGGAAAAGTCCTGAGGTAGAGTGGGGCGCTACCATCCTGGTACCATGCGCTAAGGGAGTGCTGCGACCCCCAAGACGGGTCGAAGGACAGAGAAGTTGATTTTCAGTAGCACCAACAGAGAAATCTGGAGAGGTTGTTGGAGAGTTCTTGGGGTGCAGGGACCCAGCTTCTCGAAGGGCGATCGCTCCTGAGGATGTACCCAAGGGTGGGGACGAGATGCGATTGCGGGTCCCAGTGGCATTGGAGCTTGGACTATGGCGACGTGGACGACATGTCTCATCCAAATCACTGATGGTGAGGATATGGTGAGATTTCAACAGTGTTGCCCCTAAAGAGGAAGAAACGCCAGTGAGATAATTGTCAAATCATCACCATTATCATCTTAACAACAGGAAAAACAAGAACAACATCTGTACCAATGAACTATATAACAAATAGGCATGATTTCCAAATCATTACTTTGAAAAACAGGAATTCGAATTTAGAATTTTTGGTGATCCATGCTGTGGTTACCTGGGGAAGGAAGGGGTCGAGACATTCCCCCAGCAGGTTTCCTGGTTTGAGGATAACCAGGGACCTTGGGTCTCGCTCCTGGGTCTGCTTTTGTTGGGGGTGGTGGGAAAGTTGGTTCTTCTTTTGGGGAGTGATTTGGAAACTTTTGGGGATCCATGGATTTAGTTTCTGTAAAAAAAAAATTGCATTATACATGGCAGCACAGCACAGTAAGTTGAAAAATTTATTTGCCCAGCTGTGTGCTTCGCTGACATACATACCAGCACACTCCAAAGCATTTCAGATACTGGAGTCTAACTTGGAGTATAAAAATGTACCAAAAATAGCAATATAAGTACACATTTATAGGTCACAATCATTACACACCATTTTCAGTTAAAAAGTTCACCACTGGAAACTTACCCCAGGCTTACAGGAATCTCATATCATAACACCATTGACTAACTGTCATCTCTTAGAAGCTAATAAAATTAACATTATCTTATACTGCAGTGTTTTCAAAAGTATCTTCAAAATTAAGCACTACTAATTCCATTAAACTAATCTTGCCAGAGGTTTACACATAGAACATTAACACCACCATTTAAAGACACAGGCTTATACAATAAGCAATTCCAGAACACATTGGACACCTAAATAGCTTACCTGTTTGAGAACAGGGGCTGTGGGCAATCGTGTGGTTCTCTCCCTGGTCTGGTGTCTCTTCAACCGGCTTCTCCTGGATGGGAGGTCGAACCTCCTTGATCCGACATGTGTATCTGCATCTGCGACGTGGGTCCACCGTGCTCCAGAACCACCGTGAACATCTTACGGAAAGCATGAGCAGAAAGGAATCTGAGTGTTTGAGGTTCTACTTACCAAGGATACCAAATATTAATACTGCAAAACAGTTAGCAAAGTCTTTGGAATACTCTAAAATGTAAGAAATTCAACTTACTGATATCCCACAGGAAACAGCTTTCCTTGGCATGCTGAAAGTTCAGTTAATACACCCAGCTTTTCAATTTGCAATGAGCCTTAAAAAAACAAAAAAGAAGTTTATAAGAAAATGGATGGAAAATTAATTTTCACTCGAATTATTAATCCGGCAAGGTATTCAACTCACCTATCAATATATTGATTAATTCTGGCTCTAAACCAGTCAGGAATTTCCTACGAAGGCTGATTCCTTCAAAATCCACATACACCCTTCGATGAACTTCAAAACCTTGTCCAGTAATTATCTTCAATGAGGGAGAAAAAAGAAAATACATTTTACCCCCTTCTGACATGCGAAAAAGGTTGTGACATACATTAAGTAGAGTGACAGAGTGATACCTTTCCGCTGATAAGATCCCGGTGCTTGTAGCAGAATACCTTCTTATCATCCTGAAAGACACAGTTTCGGGTACGGGCACACATGAAGTGATAGTTGCTTTGGCAAGAGGTCAGACAACAACCTACAGTTGCCCCAGTCTGGTTACATCGTTCACAGCGCTGGAAAGAAAAGATAAGCAATGAGTAAAATGACAAATAGCATAACATTTAAATTTATGAGAGAAGTGGACATAAAGTACAATTAACACAGGGATAGGATAATAAATGACAGGGAAGAGCAATACATTTTACATGAATTATACACAAACAGAAGCAGACAAAAGTTAGGAGCATATCTGCTGGAAAAGTTCTCATGTTTGCATTACATATTTTTCCAAAAATACCTGAAAAGGGGTGGAGAATTACAACATTAATTAGAAAAGTGAACATTCTTCGATTTCTGATTGTTGGCCTTCACACGTCTTCCCTGGAATTCAGTAGCAAATCCCAGAGATACTTATGGGTTCCTTGGCTTTGACTGGTATTGAGTGTGCATGTTAAATGTTTCAAATGACAAGGGGGGGGCCTTTCTGTTGAGTCAGGGCAAGCTGGACAGAACTGGGCAAACTCACCATGAGGCGACCGCGAGCAACAGCACTGTGCACATGCATTAAAGAGCCATTGTCCTCTTCAAACACCTCTGCTGACCACATGGAGCAATTGACATGAGCCCATTCATTCTGGCCCAGGTACAGCAGCCTGCCTGCCTCCTGTACAGTGGGAAGATTATTAAACAAGCTTAGACCAATGAATGTACCCTTCCCACCCTTCAGTAGCCAATGAACTTATACTGTGCATTCTTCAGCAGCGAGTGAGCATACACTGTCCATTCTTCAACAGCTAAAGAGCAGTGGTGCATTCAGACAATTGGAGACACAATTACATAATTATTACATTGTGGAGACAGATTTCTATTTCAATAGTACATTCTTTTTGACTCCACCTGTTAAAGTACCACTAGTGAATTGCCTATTCTCAATAAATTATTTCATAATGAAGGCGTAACAGTACATTCTTTACTTTTTATATGTGTAACGTGTGTATAAAAAATTAGACAATTAGCATTAATCCCTTTTGAGAAAATATAGGATCAAAATTTAGGCCAAAGTGCTTTATTCTAATGGGGATTTCATAACACTGGAGCTTCACGTGGAGAGAAAAAAAATACGTAGTAAAAGTGCTATAAGTTATATAAAAACATTTGACGTATAATTTATTTTTTTTTAATTAATGTTTGCACACTCATACATGAAACATGTTCTGTTCAAGTTTACTTTACATGAACTCAGGAAGACAGATCAAGCTGAAGTCCAGTGGAAATCTGTAGGTAGCTCACTGAGGCATCAGTTCAAGAGGCATCTGAGGTTATACTCACATTAGATTTTGCGTCACCATATTTCTGACAAAGGGAACACTGGCGTTCATCTTCCTTAGACCAGCCGGTGTCCAAGTCTGCTTTGGAGGGTCTTCCCTTCTTCCCTGTATTTTACAGGAAAAACCTCCCATGAGCAAAAAGAACCAATTCATTTGGTAGAATTTCTTACGCATGCATGAGATATGACCGTAAAAATACCCAGACAGCTAAATGATTCAGGGTCATATGGAAAATAGTTACCTTTGAGTTTTAATCTGTGGTTGCGCATATTTCGAAAATAGCTGGTGACTGGTTTACTTGTCACTGGAGTGGAGAAGTGGGTCCTCTCTTCGGTGTTGTCCTCAAGGTCCCCATCATCCACATTCTGGGTGCAAGACAGCACCATAGCCTTTTGCTCCTCCCTCTCTCGCCACTGGGCATACACATGCTCAGTGGATGGAGGCAGCACCGCGTTGGACAGCATTCCACTAGCAGTTCGAGGAGAAGCAAGAAACTAGTTACTTTCCACAAACTAGCAGACAGTATACACACCTGACGGAAGCCATAAGCAAGAGTAAATGTGACATCCCAACACTCAGCCTCTTCAGTGGTGAACTCTCCTTAGGGATGAGTATTAAGATTTTAACGGTACTCACTAGTCTTACCGATGCCGCTTATCAATCCGCTACTTTAACTGTACTCTTATCAGTAATTAAGAGAGAAAAATAAACAAATTAAGAACAGAATTAACATTGCTTTAGTTTTACATAATGTATGTAAATTCTGAAGTTGCAAACTGCAACAACGTTTTGAATGTTAGGCACTGAAGTCACTGTAATAAATTATAATGTGATTTATGAAACCAAAATAATTTTTACAGCAAAAGGGATCATGGGACAAGCAGTGTCAATACTGCTAAGACTGCTGTCAGTTTGATGTGATGATATAATTGTTGCGACAGTCATGTGACCTTTCACCACATGTAGATTCATTTTATTTCCACCACTCCGTCTGGGTGCTTAACTTCATCCCCCCCCCCCCCGAGTCTATTTATTTACGTACTTATTTATTTATCTATTTATTTATTTATAAGGAAAAAGTGTCTTTGGAACACCAATTCTTACCTTTATAAAGAAACATAACATACAAGTTAAACCAGCAATCATAGCTTCAAAAGCAACCACAGGCAAATGCTTTACAATAAGTGTATTAAGCAGCAAACATTACAAAAGACAAATGTATTATTGGGATTGGGGGGGGGGTAGATAGTGAATATTACAAAACTACACAACCCTTAAGGATGCAGAATGTTTCTGATGCAGAAGAGCCACATGAAGAAGGTGGAAAAAGCATATTACGGAGAAAGGCTGAGCCATATTAATAAATGACGAGGGCTCTTTTAAAATTTATTTTACTATAGTGGCTTGCAAACGTATACAATCCCTTTGAAAATCATCAATTTTCTGCATGATAAACGTTTTGCATACACATTTGTCCATTCAGCATTTTTAGCGAACTCCTATGCTGCAACAACACATTTCCCAAGTCAAAATAAACCATCTACTGTAGATATTTAACTGAAGAAACACTCAGAACTTAGTGTTTGCATAAGTATTCAGCCTCTACATATTCATTTTGTCAAGAACCCTTTTGCTGTAATAGCAGCCTTGATTGTTTGGGTTAAGTATGTGCCAGTCATGCATACTGTTCAGAAGTGACTCTTCCCAATTTTTCATAGCAGAACTGAAAGAGAACCTCTATGTTGGTAGGACAGCACCTCTGCGCAGCAGTTTTAAAATAGTTCCGCAGACCCTCAATAGAGCTAAGATCAGGGCTTTGAATCTGACATTCCAGAACATTCAACATCCTGTTTTTGAGCCATTCTAGTGTCACTTGGCCTTATGCTTCGGGTCATTGTCATGGTGAAAAATGAATGTTTTTCCGAGCCGTAGGTTAATAGCAGACTGGAACAAGTTCATCAACATTGTGCAGTATTTGTGTTTGCCCCCTCGACTCTGACAAGATTCCCAGTCCCAGTACATGAAATGCATCTCCATAGCATGATGCTCCCACCACTGTATTTCACCATGGGCATGATGTTTGAGGCATGGGCCGTGTTCTATCTTGGTCTCATCTGACTATAAAACTTATTCACGGATCTTAACTGGGTCTCTCTCATACTTTGCTGTAAATGCCATATGTGCTTTTATGTAATCTTAAGGAATGGCTCCTTGCTACCCTCCCATACAAGCATATTTTATGAAGAGCTCTTGAAATTGTAACCCCACGCACCTTCACTCCAGTTTCAGCTAAAGAGCACTGCAGACTTCTGAGAGTGACAGCTGGATTTCATTAGCCTCTCTCACCAGTCAACACCTTTGCATTGATGCTTAGTTTTAGGGGAGGATTGTTCTAGTAAAGGTCTGGGGGCTGTGACGAACCTTCCACTTTCTGATGATGGAACCAGCAGTGTATAAAACAGGACATTCAGGCTCTTTGATATTTTTTTTTCCTTCCTTGGGAATTTCAATTGCTTTGTTTCTCACATTAGCAAAATGCTACTAGTGCATATGTTGCACTAGAGGGGGCCCTTGTGGTTTGCTGTACTATTCTACCCAGCATTAAGATTCATAAAAAATATTATGTAGATTGTGGGATCAAATTCAGTCTCAGGTATATAGTGTAATTACCCTTAATTATTTATCCAATCCATTTAAGGGGGTAAGGTTATTGCAAAGATGAAAATTACCAAAAAAATTACCTAATATTTTCTAGGGCGATTCATATCAATTGCACAAAACATGAATAGGATAAAAAAGAAAAGATTTCAAAAAATGTATTCTATTTACCCTACTATATTAGAAGGGCAGAACGAGAGGTGTAGCAGTACTAATTTTTAATGGAGTGGATCTTCAAGAGGTCTCAATTATATGACAAAGATGGGTGTATCTCGCTGAAATTTTAATTAAATCTTAACAGGCATATGGCATGCTCCACTAACTCAATCATCCTTGTTGTCCATTTGTTGGGCATAGATTGCCTGTTGTAAAAAGACCACCGTTGGTTGGAAAGTCTATTTCTGTGATGTGATAGGCTGTGTACCATCAAGCATTGTTCGTTAGACAGTTTACCAAGTTTCTAATTTTCCTAAAGTTTAAATTTTATATTACAAACTAATAGTTTATATCGCCTAACCCTAGTTCTTAGTCATGTAGATCAGATAATCAGAGGCGAATGGAAATAGAAGATGGAAATGGATAGCTTCAAGATCCAAACACTGATATGTATTTAAAAGGGATACTTACGCCGGAAATTCTTTGGAACATGGATTCCATACTTTGGAATCTTGGCCATTAAACCAGCTGAAAACTTCTTCCAGCAGCTGCGAGTACAGAAAACAGGTTATGGTGTAAATTGCTGTGGATACATTTAAAATGATGAAAAACACAGTGGATATATTTAAACAATGCTTTATTATTAGGGCTGTGAATCGATAAAAAAAAATTAACTAATCGCACAGTTTTCTGTAATTAATAGCACTTAAATGCACCTAACATTAACACTTATAATCAGAAATATTTACAGACTGATTCCTAAATTCATTTAGGTTTAACACAAAGGGGGGTAAAATGGGTCATTCTCACAAACTCATATATCATATCAATTACTACTAAGTTTGAAGTTAGTTCAATCCAAGTTTGAATACACACAAATTTTATATGATGTCATTCTTGGCTAGCTATATAGAGAAAACAGTAATAAAAAAAATCAGAGCAACAAATGACAATTTTAATACACCTAAATCCTATACCTGCTCTCCACAAATGTATTTCATTGTAACAGTTTTTGTTCAAAATTTTTAAAAAGTTTGAATGACCCTTCTTTTATATTTAATAGCTTAACGTAAACATTTACTATTTGTAAACAAATGCATGCTGAATTTAAACTTTAGCAAAAATGCTAAAAAAGCACAGATGGCAATAAGACAAGGCATTGTTTTATAAGGAGCTGTGTTAAATACTCCTGTCATAACTACTTTTGTTTGACAAGTTATGACCCCAGAAATAATTGTGGTTAACAGTTAAAGATCATTTTATGCCACTGATATAATATGGCATAATAATGCAAGTACATTCTATCAAACGGAAATAAACCTTTGACGTTCCATTGTCTGAATAGTCTTCAGTTAAAGTAAATATTCTAAATAAATACAAAAAATAAAAACAACCAAAAAAAATGAACTCGCAGATAAACTGCACTAAAATTCAACATTTAGTACAGGTTACAAATGGTAGTTTATTCCTTTACAGGCAAAATATTGCCAACAGGAAGCAGGAGAAAAGATGAATACAATGTAGTATTGCAATATTTTTCAGTACAATATTATACTGAGAGTAGAACGATGTACATTTAATATTTTACACATTTTATATTTATTTTTTAATTGATTTATTATACTTCTATTTTGTAAAATATGTTATTACCATTGCTTCTGAAGTCCACAAGATGCCACAATGCCTTGTTCTTCGCATGCTATAAACTTTTGTGGGGGCTACCATGTTAGATGGTGTAGCTAAGTTGTCATCATTAAGCAGTAGCATTGATTCATTTCGTTTGGGTAAGAACGAAATCCCAAAAAATATTTATTTTTATATTGTGAGCACAATAATTTATGGCAAAAGAAATTTTCTTGAACAAGCAATAAATTAAGGACAAGAAACTGTGTGCACTAAGGTCATGAGGGTATTGAGAATACTTATGAGAACAAGGAGTGGCGAACACAACTAATAAAACAACTTCAGTCTTGGAAAGTCTTACAAAGACATTGTTACACTAAAGCAATATTCAATTTTTTAGATCTAATCTCTTAATAAAACCAAACAAGCCGTTCTCAATCACACATTTCAATTACACAAATACCTGTGTAAGGCTAAAATGCAGTTGGCAGGCTACGTGATGTGGTTGTATGATCTCCAATGTGTGCTGCCTCAGTATGCTACTGCTGAAGGGTGAACAGGTCATGAGACATTTAAAAGGCAGATGACCACGTATCGCGTCACATAAATACCACAAGTGTATAAAGATCTACACAGCAGAAAGATAGACTGCTATACATGGGTATGTCTTCCAAAGGTAGAGTCACAAACTGAGTGGTTCTAACTATGCAAGTTCCTAATGAGAGCTTTTGGGGGAAATACCTCGGAATACCCACCGCTTTCAAATCAAGAATGTGCATTTATTTCGGTTTCCAGAACACAGCGAATATCAAGCTCATTTTACGTACATCAATCTGTCTTTTCCTAAAAGTGCCAACAGCAGGCTGGGTATTGTTTTCAATACCAGCACGAGAACGATACCTTAATATCAATACCGGTTCCTGAAACATTTTTTCATATGAAAAGGTAAAATTACGTCATTTTTATTTCTCCAATAAATTAATTAAATCCGATAAACTAGGCTAATGGCATTTGGGAAATTGCTTGCTAGAAGCTATACGCTCTATTGCAGCAGTTGCGCCCATGACGACGTTGTGCCGCCCCCATTTTGGACCGAACACTGTACATATAGAACATGCGGCAGTCGCGCTATCAAAAGCGCCTACAGGAACCAACTTAAAACGAAATCATTTGTATCATTTTCCCCCTTCTGTCATTTATTAGAATACTAGTATAATATTAGTTAT
>JABFEA020000138.1:21511184-21553477 GCA_019775915.2 Cyphomyrus plagiostoma | reverse complement strand
CGCAAGGTAAATAAGGGGATGACACCTAGTGGATTAGACTAGTAATAAGATTAGCGTAAATCTTACGTTTAATGCTTCTGTAAATAAATATCAAAAAAATCGATTTGTGTCCATTGAGAATCGATTTTGAATCGACTACATTTTAAAAAACGATATATCGAAAAATTTATTTTTTTGCCCAGCCCTATTTGCAATAAGGACTTGTTTGGTCTATGTCTAATGGCACAGAACTGAACCAATTCCATACTACAGATGTAGCAACACTTTTCTTGGGCACAAGCTCCAACTTTTTCCCTGTCGTTGCCATGTTGTTTGTGAATCTGCTGCAGTGTTTGGGTGAACCGCGCTAATTTACCCGTGAAGAAAGGTGCGTCGCATTACTTCCGCTTTTGGCACTCGCGTGTAAAATAAATAATAAAATCATAACATAAAAACACAATGCCCTGAACTCTAAATTCGAATAAATCGATAAAAACGATATATTGTCCACCTCTAGCAGCAGGCTACTTGCATAACGAATCGATAAAGAAAGCTGTTCAAGTCCCACCCCAAAGTATTTTCTTGTAATAAAGGATAGTTAAATTCTTCTCGGGCTACCAAAACCCGAAGGTTAGCTGGCCAAAGGGCTACAAGGGATTCTGAAATTTTGCAAGCCCGGCGTTAAAAAGGTCCACTGTTCTGTAGTTTCTAAGAATATTACGTTTGCTGCCCATGAACTCATGCTGGCCTGCAGTCTGGAGTTACATACTCCAGATGTAACTGCAATCTGGTCTCAATTCAGAAAATGTTACCTCATGCTGCCCTTTGCTGGCACAGAGCAGACAGACATGTGGAGGGACAACTGGGACTGAGGTTAGGATGCTGAGACCTCCCAGCTTCCAGACATTCTGAAGGTTACAGTCCTCCTGCAGCCAGGAAAAACAGTAGGAACATAAATCAGACACTGGTGAAAGATAACATTTAGCACACATATAACAAAACAGACAAGGTGTTTGAAGGGGCATATTTTCGTAATCAGCCGAGTGTGTCAGATCGGCTGCAAACAAATTTCTAGGTGGGGGGCATTCAAAATCCATTATGCATCTACACAGTTCTGTGCCTGACAAGCAGATGCATAAGTATGATAAACTATGTGGGGATAAAATCCTACAATAATTCAAACTTCTAGCTCATACAGCCCCCATACATATTTTTGTTAACCCTTGGGAGTCTGAGGCCACTCAGGCACTTTCGAGGTAGTCTGACATGCCTTGACATTTTAAAATATTTCACCTATCTAAAAAACATTTATCCCAAAGTGTTACATTTGCTTTTATTCAGCACAAGCTCAGCACCAATAAAAAAAAAAAAAAATCACATTACAAACTATGGCTGCAACTAACGATTATTTTGGTGAAAAATAAATCTTTTTATTTTTCTTCTACGATTAATATAGAAATAAAGGGGGGGGGGTTCAATTTCCAGCATTCTTTAATAACCCAAACTGTCTTTGTATAAAGGTTGTTTCCAGCAACCCACATACAGAAATAAATGTATGCTACATTAAGAGTACAAAAAAATTAATTGTAGAAGCTAAATCAACGTGATGAAAAGACACAAATCTTTTTTTATGAAGTGCAACCAGCTGGGAATAAACGCCCCCCTCTGCAACTGGATCTCGGACTTCCAGACGGACAGACCCCAATCCGTCTCCATAGGAAATAACACCGCCCAGGTCCTCAGACTGAGCACTGGTTCCCCACAAAGATGCATGCTCAGCCCACTGCTGTTCACTCTGCTGACTCACGACTGTACTGCACAGTACTGTTCAAACAAAATCATCAAGATTGCAGATGACAACAGTAGTGGGTCTCATCACCAACAATGAGTCTGCGTACAGAGAGGAGGTGAAACAACTGGTGGAATGATGTCAGAGCAACAAGACGACGGCTGCACGCACACCACTGCACATCGATGGGTCCGTGGTTGAGATGGTCAGCAGCGTGAAGTTCCTAGGTGTGACCACCTCTCCTGGAACCTCAACACCACCTCCATCACTAAGAAAGCCCAACAATGACGACGACACTTCCCTCAAAGGCTGAAGAAGGCCAGCCGCCCCCCTCCCCTCATTCTTCTAGAGGACCACAGAGTGTACTCTGCTGCTACATCACTGTCTGGTACGGAAACTGCACCGTCACTGAGCAGACGGCCCTACAGCGGATAGCGAGGACAGCATAACTCATCATCGAGGTTCCTCTCCCAGTAACTATGACCTAACAGTAACTATGACCACATGAAAGGATAAACTTGTGTTTCAAAAGCTAAAAAAAACAATTCACTAAGTGCACCACGTCCTCAAAATACAATCGAGTTCTAAAGTTTATACGCAAACCTCTGGGAAATTTGGCAAATCCAACATATTTATAGTCACGTTTCATATAATTTATTGCCACATTTTACTTTACCGCTTTATAGTGAATACGTGTGCCTGGGCGAAATTCGTAATTATAATTCGATGATCATAAGAGTTCCTTCTATTTTTTCCCTATCTCAATCTGAGACGTGTATATTTCTTACATGAGTAACAAAATACAGTACAACCATTTCAAACACTTTTCACATTACAGTACTGTATATATATTAAACTATATTAAATTACTAAACTGTGTAAATGTGCTATAATACAGTATAGTACTGTACCCTAAATATTCAATTATATTTATACAGTGTATTTTCACATTATCTGAAAGCGTTCGCTGCAGTGTCTCCATGGCTCGTTTTATGGCGGTTCATCGTAAGCTTTGATGAGTCTATACAACACAAATCTGAATATTGAACAGCTTTAATTAGAACAAATTTCCAGTTGCTGCCATAATTTTACAGTACGCTGTTTGTCGTGCTTCTTCATGGATCTGAAGCAGCAACCTCCCCTGTTCCCGGGTTTCTGTTTGACACTAAGAATAGCAAACACGGATTAACGCAATGTGTACTTAAGCACATAAAGAACATACTAAGTTAAATATTCTCCGCTAGAATGACTGGGGATGTTCATAGTTACTTCTTTGCCATACGCATACACTATTACTGTCCGGGAGTAGCGTCTATTAGCGTGAGCTATAGCTAACGCCAGCCACAAAGTTTAACAAATATCCGTGGATGTAAGACAAGGCAAACATCTTAAAGCCCTTCTCTAATTTACTCGTTGGTACTTTGTTTTGTTACTTGTTGGTACTAGTATTCACAAAAGCGATGTACGTCGCTGATCATAAGTTTGGGCAAGTCCTGTAAACGGCATGTATAGACCAATGCCATTTTTCATAGACTGGAAATGAGCAAGCCGCATTTCCATGGACGCGAAAGCTGACGTGCAAAAAGCCCACTGACACGAGAGTTCACGCCTCACTACTAGTGATGTGTCATTCGCGAACGAGCAGTCTGTTTTTAGTGAACGATGGGAGCCGGCTCCTGTTCAAGAGCCCTTTTATTAATGTTTATAGAATTGTCCGGGTTTTTGAGCTGCCTAAACATTAAGGATGACAGTGGCCGGAACACGCCGTCTTCAGAAAAAGCCCGCCCACGAGATGACGTCTTATTTTTAACAAGCTCAAATCCGGTCACACCAATCAGCATCAGGTTAAAGGAAGAGAGGGGTGGGTTATTTAAAAAAAAAATAAAAATAGCCAGCCGGTTGATGAGCCGGTTTGCTAAAACAGAGCCGATATTCCCATTTAGTAGAGAAAGACGCGAGGAAAACAAACAAGCATGCAAATGAAAATTATCGTCCTCGTTTTAATTATCGTGCAATTAATCGATTTATCGTTTATCGCGACATGCCTAGTTGTCATTACTTACAGATGTCCAATAACGCCCAGTTAGGTCAACGTACTGCGCTCTCTAACATGCTCATTTTCAGTGCCCTCTAGTTCTCATATAGAGTGACTAGTCTAGACATACAGTAAAATCCAGTTATGACCGACTTCAAGGGACCTGGCAAAACAGTCCATTATATCCAGTGTACGTACACACACACACACACACACACACACACACACACACACACACACACACACACACACACACACACACACACACACAAAATCGATTAAATTCTCTGAAAACAAATTTCACTGAGGTCCCCATGATACATTTTTGCTGACCGGCTACGAGACTACTTCGGGAAAAAAATCTGCTGAAATTTAATTGCGTCCAGTTTGCTACCCATATAATGCCTCTACACAGACACGTGCGCGCACACAGAGGTGAGCGCACCCCCACCAGCGGACCGAACACGTCGCATCAACCACCTGAAAAGAAGAAGAAAATACCTGCGTTTTTTAAACGCTCCCAGGGCGGTGAAGATGGCAACACTCGCTCTCCCGCGAGTAGCAGCCGGAGTATCTCTTTGCGGATAATTGCCATAAAAGGAAATGTTCTGATGTTTAGTTCAGTTGTTATATTGACTGTAATTAAAACACATGAACACCATGAATCCTGTCTGTGTCCGTCTGTCCGCCCCCCTCCCAAAGCTGTAAACTTGGGGGCAACACTGGTTTCCGAGAGCATATTTCATGGAATAAAATCATCCTTGCATACTATTCTTTAGCAGAAAGATTTTCTGATACCAAAACCAATTTCGATCTGATGATTCAAAAATTCAATAGATACACTAGCTGATATTCATTCATTCATTTTCCTGAAATAAAGATTTTTCTCAACATTTGTGTGTAGTTATATAAAAGTACTCACAATGACAAAATGCAGTTTAGGAATAAACTTATTCTACTGTCATAAATAATACTTCGAACAGAAGTACAACAAAATATTAGTTTCAGAAATAACAGTCAAATGCATGTTCCAAACAAGTGGGTTGTCAACAAGAGAGTTGAGACATGCCCTCTGGTGGACAAATTATGCAATGGTAAAATTCACAACAGTTTAAGGACCTCTTCCAACTCTCTGTTTAACTGCCATTTATTGATCATCATAAATGCTAATAGTGATTTATCGGCAATTGGCTCATACTGGCATATTTGTCAGGCTCCAATGCCATGAGATCATATCCAATGAGCAATATTTACTACAAATCCAACAGATTTTTACAAAATTAAACCATTTTTCATGGCTTGTAGGGCCCAGTAGTCTGACAGTCTTGCCTTACCACCAAACTTCAACTGTTAGCCATCTGGTCCAGGGGTCTCCAACTCCAGTCCTGGAGAGCTACTATCCAGTAGGTTTTCTGTCCCACTTGGCTTCTGATGAGCTACACCTGTTCCTGGTATTTACCTGAGAACATATGTGGCTCATCAGAAACTGGGTATGATATAAAAAAAAAAAAACCTACTGGATGGTAGCTCTCCAGGACTGGAGTTGGAGACCCCTGATCTACTCCAATACTGATAACTAGAGTTATAAACGTTGTTAAATTTATTTCCCCAACTTTCACACATTGCATTATTTTTGCAAAATCTAGTGCAATTTAGCCAGGGACACTAAAAGCATAAACACAATGGGACAATTGCAACCCACTTGCCGATTTAGAATGCAGGTGCTGGTTGTTGCAGGCCCACTGGTACAGTACTTTCCCTAAGAGGTCAGCAGGTTTGACCTCAATTGCAGTATGAAAATGTTTAGCTGGTACAGTAGTTCCCAGCATATCAAGATTATGTACTGAGCAACGGTGGTTAAACAAGTTATGCAGATTACTTACAACAAACCGTACATAATTAAAGATTACTTTTAATAAACACGAATTAGTGACTTTAAATAAAATGCTAATAAATAAAACATTTTGCTGTTCCATAAGCTACTGCTACCAGTTAAGCTGAATGCAAAAAGACTGTGGCGATCAAAATTAGAGAGCGTGCCGTTCTGTTATACACGATGTACCAGCTTATCTAAAATAAGATATTCTAACATGAACAGTTATTAATCATATTTCATCAGTAAAAGATATGCCACATCATAATATACATGGTTTAAACAAGAAAACTGAAGAATTAAAATTAGAGAACAAACTTGACAGTTTTTGGATCTAATCAGAAATATCTGGCAACATTGCTACGCATTTTGTAAGATGGTGGACCTCTCCAAGGTGACCGAAACACTGATATTAGGTTATTCAATTGCCAAATATTGAAGCTGTATAATAAAACTAAGGGCATTTTTCCACTGCACCAAGTGCCAAACTTTCAGTACTTCCTCCAAAAGTACGATACTTCAAGGTGTTGGTTTCCCACTGGTGTAAAAACTAGTACTGTCACCGAATGACAACACATATTTTGTACTGAATTTGAAATGGCTGCCATGTGTTACAGGGCTGGATGATGTGTAATATTAACACATCACATGTTATGCACATCCAATTCTTCATATTGCTAGTCAGCGGTATTAAAATAAGGCTTTTTCTTTCAATTCTGTACGAACATCAAGGGTTAAAGTTTCGCTAAAATATTATCACGCCGTCACTCTATCATGGGGGAAAAAAAACTTGAGGCTTTGGAATTTTAATTATTCCTTTTATACAATGGTGGAGTGGTGGCTCTGAGGTGAGGGATCTGTGCCAGTAACTGGAAGGTTGCTGGTTCAAATCCTATGAATCGCCAGAGTCATTCTACTGCATTAAGCCCTGGAGAATGGCCCTTAATCGGCAATTGCTTCATCTTGGGTATGACGTTAATATACATCCACCCCTCCAACCTACAGGAAATAACTTCAAGGTTGGTGGCAGGACTGGCACTGGAGACACTGGGGAAAAAACCTCCATGGTCCATTCGGACTATTGTTGTGCTGAGGTATCACCCGCCACATGGCTGCACTCAGGTTCTCATCCCTGAGGTGGTTCATCACATGGTGGGTGTGGCAACACACTGTAATCAGTGCATGCTCCTTACCTCACTCTCTTTTATACGTTCTTATAGGTTTAAAAGTTTACCTCCACTGCTTTTGCATAAGCGCTGCTTACGTTCTCTGAGAAAATTGGAATCATTTTCATCCTTCCCTTAAATCACTCAAAGAAGGGGTTTATGAGAAATTCATGAGCTCAGTCTTCATTTTATAAATACCCCAAAATTTATTACAACAAAATCATAGATATATTTATAGCTAAATCACATAGTTAGGACAGACACACTATATGCCTGCTTTATTAGTATACTCATTTTAATTTCTTGTCATGCCATCCGGATCATTTTGTTGTAAGTTCTTATGACCAAAATGCATCATCAATCATGATATCAACTAAGAATTCAAATATACACAACAGTACAACTGTGTTCAGCTGGATGTGCAGTTACTCATCATGCTTGTAAGCTGTGCTGTAAAACGTAAATTACACAGAAAGGCTATCATAATTAATGTGCCTTTATTTGATACATGTACTACAACACAATCATTTAACGCAAACATGGCTGCGATGGTACACATATTAGTCATGTACCATTTGGTACATTATTTTCGGTTGGGTGCACACAAGGGAATGAATACATTTATTGACACAGGCAGTGTCAATGTTGGGTACAGTCACTCAGTCAGCAGTTTGGGAACATTTTGGTTTCCCAATTAAGTACACCACAAAAACCATCACTGACTGTCGGCTCTGATAAAACAAACATATCTTGCTGGAAACACATACAATGTGCTAACTCATTTGAAACTCAATCAGAATATTTTTACAACTGTGCGCAAAGCAGAAACCACCTTTGCAAGTAAGCCTCCTTGCGGCATCTAAGGCACTTTTGCCAGAAAATTCAGCTACAGACATGCGACCATGCTCGACAGCAGAAAACACCAGATTTTAATCACGGTGTTACTGCTATTAACCACTTGCTTAAACGAACTGAAAGCGACTAATTGGATGTCATAAGTGGGCATTGGCTGTGGGTTTACACGTTCTAAACAGCTGGTGTCTTGTGTTATTAGGTTGTTGTTCAGACATGTTGACAGATGCATTGTCATTGACTTGGAGTAGAACTGTTCCTAATTGTTTCTGCGCGCAGTATTAATAACCAAATTCCGGCATTTCCGTTGTACTCTGCTGCACTGCTACTAAGAAAACAAAAAGCAATATAAAAGTACACTTTGAAAAGAAAGGTTAATATTTCTGGTGTGCAAGTGGTTCCACTCTTAATTGGTAATAACGATCCTTTGCTATCCATGCTCTTTTAATTTCTATTTACTTTAATAATCTGTAATCTACACTGAATGTGAACGACATCTTATTTTTAACTATGTGAACAATTAGGTTTATGAAATGTGATATGAAACAGGTAGTTTTCTACTTAGAGTTAGTCAACAAAAATACAATAGTAGTTATGTTATTGATTTGAAATTCCAACACTGCAATGTGCCATGATCGGTCAGAATATGTGATGAGGTGGTTAGTCCATATCAGGAGTAGTATTTTCCTTAATGTCCAATAGAGGCCAGTAGCTGTTCTGTGGTGTTGGTTGCAATTGGGACCTTTTTTTAATCTATAATTTCTGACTTTTTCCTTTGATGGATACTATTAGTGTTAAGGTGCTGTACTAATCTTGTGTGAAGCTGCATGCTAACTAGGCCATCAACAAAGCACCGTATATTCTGTTGGTTGCAACTGACCCAATGCTTTTTACTCCTCCTAACAAGCGCCTACCTTGAAGTCGACCCGGATCTTGTGTGAAGGCTGGGAGGGTTCCTTTTCCCTCTGGGCAAAGCCATTAGCCAGCGCAGCCAGGACACTGGGAGGTGTCTGCTCCAGGGGACTCTGAGAACGAGCAAGACACGGCAGATCAAAAGCAGGCATTGTCAAGCATGGCTTCCTCAGCCGTGAGCTGCTCACCAGCGCCCTCTGCCTGCACATGTGGAGCTGGCAGACCACGTGGGGCTATATTCAAGTGAGCTGACTCAGTCAGCAGAAACAAGGGCTCTAAAAAGCAGAGGAGGAATACCTCAACTGCAGCAAGCAGCTACGTGCTATGAAAAAGGAAGGAGACAGGAATTCCCACCACCAAGTGCACAGCGATAGGGATGCGGATGAAAGAGGAGGGAAAAGTGCCGACGCCACAGCACTTCCCACGTCATCCACCTCAGAGAGTCACCGTCCATGTTAATCCATGCAGCCAGGGGTAAGGAAGCAACTGCTCATATAGGCACCCCAAGGGTTTCAAATGCATGCAATATACATTTCTAGTAACAGATTGAGCTATTGTGTCAGGAGGGGAAAATAAAGGCAGTTCTGCACAGATACATTTATAAAAAGGGAGTAACAACAAAATACAAGAGGATCCTTTTGACATGAACCTGTTGGCCCCTAAAGCACATATACACACTGTGAATTGGACCTCACAAGGCTTTGGCAGCAGTTACCTTTTCTACTTTGCGTCGCCCTAATGGGCCTCTATACTGCCCTGAGCGACGACCCCTCATGCCATCTTCAGAGGTATCACCTGGCAACCCATCCATGGACCCAAAATCTACAGAAAAACAGGGCAATGAATACAATTGTTGGAAAGCATCCTCCTTCACTAGGTAAAGGAGTCATATTCCAGGCCAGGTGCATTTGGACCAGCCACTGCTTCCCAGTCCCATTTCCACCCTCCCCACTCATACCCTGACTGCGGGGGCCTGTAGACCTTCTCCGTGGGGATGCTGAGTTAGTGCTCCCCATCAGGTCTAGGTCCGAGTCATAATCCAGAAGGTCACAGTAAGAGCGCTGCTTGACACAGCGGCGTGGCTGTTTCCGGAGCGATGGGCTTTGGCCATCAGGAAGGCCTGTGGGCGTCACTCTACCCCCATCCCCGGCATCCCCTTCCTCATTGCTGGAATGGCATACACTGGCCGACGAGCGTCTCCGCTTCCCATGGCCTGAGAAAGGGTTCAATTACATAATAAAGGAAAGCGTTACTTCAACAAGAGAGGATCTCATTATAAAGTCAGTCCTTAAACATTTAGATGTCATGTGCAATAGCAACATCCTGTGTGCATACAGTGCAAGTGCAGGCAGTCATACCCTTGTAAAGCTTCCCTCCTAAACGCAGTGCCTTTTTTTCCTCAATCCAATCGCACCTTTTATACCTAAAAGAGAAAGACCCAATTAAATAAGAATTCATGCTAAATTACAGGACTGCTTAATAAAACTCCAAAAATACAATGTGTCTCACAGAGTGAGGGACCTTCTGAAATCACTTACACACAGCACTGACGCTTGGTGTTAGGTCCACCAAACTTTGGCTTGTCCAGGCAGTTCATGCACTTGCCGCAATCCTCTTCGTGCAAGCATCCCTTGCACTTGCCGCATCTGCGTGATCTCAAGCCGAAGCCCCCAAAGTCACCCCTGAACCGGCCCCCACATGACTTCCTCCCCTTAGGAGTTTTCTGGTCTTGTATAGTGGGACTCTCGGGTTCAGATGGTGACACGCCTGCAAAATATCAATGCAAGTCATCTTATATAAGAATGGTCACTAAGGGGATCAACTTTTAAAAGGTGAATATTAATCCCTCACTAAAAACAGACAAGTCTTAAGGTGTGGCAAGGAAAGCTGTTGAGGTGTTTTTCCAACCTAATCACTTGTCATAATCCATGGGA
Source organism: Cyphomyrus plagiostoma (assembly GCA_019775915.2). NCBI lineage: Eukaryota > Metazoa > Chordata > Actinopteri > Osteoglossiformes > Mormyridae > Cyphomyrus > Cyphomyrus plagiostoma. The sequence continues at coordinate 21,542,937 of JABFEA020000138.1, read as the reverse complement.
CACAGAATACTTCTAAACTCTTCCAGGCAAGGCTACCAAAAGATCAACAAAATGAAACCACAAAATAACACTCCAATAACTTCATATTCAGAATTATATTACCAAATTGGAGGAGATCAGTGACTTGCAAGCAATGCCTGCTGAGCTACTCATAACTCAAAAGTTCTACGAACTTATTGCTTCTCCCATGCTTACTTGGCATAAAGGTCCCTGTTCCTGCTGTCTGGTGTGAAAGCGATATACAAAAGTGGGCAGAAGCTACAAAGGTTCCAGGTCAAGACAGCCCAGCGCCTTGAAAACCAGGTACTTTGATGTGAAAGCGCCTTATAGTAGCTACTGACTCACAGAAGGGGCCTCATTGTTTTCTTCTGGCATTTGTCTTACCGCTGCAGAAATGACAGCTTTACCTTGTGCTGCTGGAGAGGAGGGGATGGTCTCTCTCTCATGAAGGGGCAGGGCACTCAGTCTCGGAACGTCATCTGGCACCATGGCACGAGGCTGGCCCAGCACGACAGCAGCATCCCGGCACACGTGCTTGATCCGTGGCCCTCCCACACGCTGTTTACCAGGGAGTAAGAGAGAAGACAGTCACTGTTACAAGTGATAGACACCATAGGAATAAACACCAAAAAAGAGAAGGCTGTAATTCATATACTCAAAGGTAGCAGTACCACAGCTAACGACACAGCTACCGAAATACTGTAGATGACTGCACTGGACAATCAGCCATTCAGACAAGGGAATTTCGTCGGCTCATTTACCACTTTGTAGCTTGTTACAGTGTCCCAAATTGGAGCTACTATGCTGGTGTCTCACTTTCTGCATTTGTGGATGCACTAGCAAAATGTTTCAGTGAGATTTTAGGTGTTCAGAGGTTAGCTGGATAGTGGTAATTAGTCAAAAATATACTGTTGTATCGGCCAAATTCAACATTGATGCGTCACAATTTTAGTGTTAATGAACTTTAACCCTCTGAGGGCGACGACAGCTGGCGATGGCACGTATCTCTCATGTATTTAATTCATAACTTGCTGAAATTTTATTGTAGAAACATGAAAAAAAAACGTTGACTAAAACCGTAATCTTCTCCTCAAAACATCCAAGTTTTTTAGATTAGGTTAGCCCTCTGGGGTCGAGTGAGTCGACGACGCAGAGTGTTTCACATCTATTTCAGTTTATATCTTGCCGAAATCTTTATGTGGAATCATGAAAAAAAAACACTGGATAAATCCGTAATCTGTCTTTTCAAACATCCACTGGCGGAAGTATTAACATTTGTAAAATTACGTCAAATCGGCAAAAAGTAAACCATGTCACCTTTGTTGTGCCTGCATCAGGGGCGTGTAGTACCACTCTAACGAGAACGCTATTCACATTCTAAATAGCTGCATTACTGCATAATTTGATGAACGGTGCAACAGTGAAACGCAATCCAGATACATCCTCATCAGCGCCATAAAAGGGTGGTGGATGTGGCCAAGAGTGAATTGTTCATGCTTACACGAGAGCTCCTACATATTCAATGGAAGGAGACCAGAAATAGTGACTTGAGTTCGGATACGGGTTCCGGTTGGTCGTAGGAGAGCGCGGGTCTAAATTTTGGTTTTCAAAGCATAGTGTGCCAACAAAAAATACCCAAGGACTATATTTTAGTAACTCACAAAAAATCCCTGCAATGATCCCGGGAACGTAAAATCTATAGTTTATGCCTGCACACGCATTCCCGGAAATCTCTCCCACTTTCATTTTTGAAAAAACGCATGCGATCTTCTCCAGTTGTTGAAAAGTAAACTAGCAAGTGGACAGTTTAAAGTTGTGGCTAATGCCGCCATTAAATCAAGTCCGACGTGTGGGAGAATTTTGGAGTTCTCAGATAAAAACAATGTTAACCCTCTGGGGTCTAGGGGTAGGAAACACACTTTCACTGACTGGGGCATGACCACACATTTCTTCAAATATCAAACTTAATTCATGGCAAATAAATATATATTTGTTTTGCCATTACACTCATCTTTATTTTAATGCATACTGTAAATGTGTCATTTTTGGTAAGTTTGTAATTTGACATCAAAGTACAGACATTGCAAAATGCAGTTTGGAACAACTGTAGACACATTATAAAAGTACAGTGGTACCTCGGTTCTCGAACTCACTACAACTCAAATTTCTTAAAAGTCGAACAAACCAATTTGACCTAGAACTCGATCTGAATATCAGAAGTTGAACTGTGAACGCTGACTTAATCTAAATTGTACGCACCAGGAAATTACTCATACTACAATGCAATTCTTACTTGAATGCCTTCTTCACAGACTGGACGATTACCCAAAAAAAGCAGCGCAACATTACAGTACATAACAATAAATAAACCACTAACTTACGTGTACTATTAGACCATTTATGTAATTTATTTAAACTTTATTTTACCAGGTAAATTAACTGAAAACCAGTTCTCACTGCTTTACGTGATATTCGGGAGAAATAGCAGATTATGCACTGGAATTGCCTGGTTCATGTGTGTGACTAAACTCTTCAGCCAATAAGGGCAAAAGTGTGTCGTCACTGAGGCGGTTCCAGTTTGTGCAGCCGGGTAAGAGGTCGCAGTGCATCTAACCGTTATGCATTGCATCAGGATGAGAATGCATTGCTTTAAGCCAGTGCTGTAAGCAAGTCGAACGCACCCAATGACTGGGCCGAGGAAACAAGCTGAAATGCGGACTTAATACAGAGGACTAATGACAACAACCAGAAACAGCTGATCACATGGGGATCCCACACGAGGTTAACAAGGGGGTGTGCCACATGGAAGAAGCGGACGATCAGGGCAGGACGGGGGTAATGTTGGGATCTTTATCGTTTTGGAAGCCATTAAGAAAAAAATGATCATCTTGTTTTATCCTGTTCAATTTGTGTTTACATGCTAAAAAAAATATTTAGGTGTGATTTTCGGGGGCTGGGAACCAATTCATTGGATTTCCGTTATTTCTTATGGGAAAAATTCGATCAGAACTCAAACTTTTTAGGATTCGATCTGGAGTCCGTAACGGATTAAGTTCGAGAACCGAGGTACCACTGTACATAGTAACCAATGCTGTCAGTTGTTTTTGATCCCAGATATCTGATCACCAAAGTCTTGGCTACATGAAGACTAAATGGTGTAGTTGCAACATTCAGGTGGATAAATAAATTTAAAAAACTGAACTCATGCCACTATTTCTGGCTCCTTTCATTGAATACGTAGCAACTTTCATGTATATGAATGAGCCAGACACCTGGCCACGCCCCCCCCTTTTATGCCGCTGATGGGGATGTATCTGGATCACGTTTCACCGTTGTGTTGTTCATCAAATTACCATGCGAATGCAATCTGAATACGCGCTAATGCAGCTATTTAGAATGTGAATAGCGATCTTCGGGTGAGAGCAGTACTACACGGCCCCAATGCAGGTAAAACAAAGTAAGGTGACATGGTTTAATTTTTTGCCGATTTAACCTAATTTTAAAAAGTTTAATACTTCCGACAATGGACGTTTTGAAAAGACGACAGACTACAGATTTAACCAGTGTTTTTTTGCATGATACTACATTTCAGCGAGATATAAACTGAAATAGACGTGAAAAGTACACTGCGTCGCTGACGATGCACTCAACCCCGGAGGGTTAAACATCATCACTGCATGTAAAACATGCCTGAAAGTTTTTGTGCATGATAGCCACAAATGTGGAACTTCGCTTAAGAAGCATGCTTTCACATGTGCCGGATACGTCACCCAGGAGCGGAGAAGTCAGCTGAGGCCATCAGCTGTAGACAAGATCCCCCCCCCTTTTTTTTTTTTTTTTTTACACAGTAATATAAATCACCGCACAATACAGTCTATGGCTCCACATAGAAATTCCAATCGGGTAATATTATTTTTATTTCTGTCGGATAACAGTTTCGATATAGGTTTAACTATGACGGGTACAGGCGGGTGCGATGATGTCATTTACATGTGCTACTTCCCCAGTCTTGTTTAGCTTGAAAAATAAAATTTTGTAATATCTTAGTGGTTACAAAAATTAAGCCAGTTGCAGCAGAATTAGCAAAGCTTACATGTAGTCTTATAAGCCAATATACAGGCTACACTGCAAGCGTACAAAGCTAAAACACTGCAACAAAGCTGTTGATATTGCAGCAATAACATCACTATATCACCCAAGCCTAGCAATGACTTCTCTAAATGAAAACCAGTTGTTCGTACCTGAGGAATACCATTTTGAGGTCCTTTCTCAAGGCGCTCTTTCAGTTTCCTTCTCCTCCTTTTTACAACCCCCATGCTTGGATCTCGAGAACCCATATTCTGAGATCCAGAAAGAAGCTGGAAGTACAAAACAAGCAGGAAGTATAGACACTATTACAATGTTTTCTTTCTACATTGCACATTTTACTATTACAGGTCGTCGTCGACTTACGACCATGATTGGTTACGACTGATTGGTCGTAACACGATTTGGTCGTAAGTCGCATATGTATAGCCTACTATACAGTAATGTATTGTTATAAAAATCTAAGTCATACCTTATCATAATTTTCTTTGTTCATTATGTATTGTTATACATTATACTTTTCTCTGTTCATGATTTTCTTGGTTCATTATAGTTATACTGTTACTGGGATAGCTGTTAGCGGCTTAGCGCGCCCGGGAATGGTAGTGCTGCCGGGAACTGGTGCGCAAACTGTCGTACGCCCAGCTGGGCAACATTTGCGCTGCCAGACATACGAGCTGTGATCATGGTCGTAAAGTCGATTGGTCGTAAATTGGATAGGTCGCAAGTCGATGAGCACCTGTACTACCAACAGTAATTTGGACGCATACGTAGTTTTTCCACAGCTGATGTTAGACATTGTAAAACCAACAAGGTACGGCGCCAAGTCATTACCAGAGAGGACTTCAGTTGTTTCTGCTGATCAATTTTAATGAGCTGGACCTTTGCTCTCTTTAAAAGATGAAACATCCTCTTGTTTGCACCGGTGAGACGAATTCTGTGGGCGGTGCCCTTCTCTTCCAGAACCACTCGGTCACTTTCTGCACTATGATCAAGCTCTTCCTTGGAGTCTTGCTCTTGACCTTCTGGGTCAAACGATTCTCCTGTAGAGGGTACTAACAAACATAAAAGCCTTTAAGGATTGGTTGTTAAATCCATTTATATTGCATAGTATTAAAACAACAAATGCCAAAACTCAAAAACAGAAGTTTTAAAACACTAAATATTTTAAACTTATCACTCTATGACCTTATCAAAATAGGCAAAGGGAAGACAGTTTTACCTTTTGGCACATCCATTGGCCCGGTAGAGTCTAAAGACCTCTCAGTTCTGCTTTCTTCTTCTACTGGGTCTGTAGTCCTATCAGATTTGTTTCTCTCATTTGCAGCACTCCGTTCAATGTGAGACTTCAACATTTCAGAAGTAAGCGTGCGGACACAAACTGACACTTTACGTACAACACCTGGAGAGTCAAGGTCCTCTATCTTCAACTTGCCTTTTGCCATGTTGGAGAGCAAAGAACAAGGTCTAGAACTTTTTGCCATAGTATCTGGTGTTCTATTCACTGCCTCAGAAGAGGACTTCAAAGCAGGTTTAACTAGATCACTAATACGTTTCCTTCGTTTTTTCCGTGTACCTGTATTCAGCTTCTTCAATTTCTTGTACACTTCAAAGTGAGGAATCTTCTTATTTAGCTTCTGGGTTTTTTTCAAAGCAGAGCTAGCACTGACTGATGAAAGAAAATCAGAAGACTTCTCTCCCTTGCTAACTTGTTCGTTATGCTTCGCCAGTGTGTACACTTCTCCGCCAGAGGAGCCAAGTACTCGCCACTTAAAGCTTGGCTCCCGCAAAAGAGACTTTCGCTTTCCAGATAGGCTTTCTGACAGGTGGCTTTCAGTAGCAAGTGTCAAGTTCTGGTCAGTCTCTGGAGTTACTGACAAATCAACATCTGACAGCCTACCTGTTGGAAGGTCATCATCTTGCACTGAGTTTTCAGGAAATTGGTGGTCTTCAACAGCACCATCTTTCTTTTTATATGAACGATTGTGCAAATTAAAGTGGTGACCTTTTTTGGGGGAGGCCCTGCGTGGCAAGACAGACATGCCAGCATCATCCATGAACCTCTTTGGGGTTTTGATGACACGCGAGGAGCGTGCACTAACCACAGGCATTATAAAATGGCGGATATTCTTGAGAAACTTTGATTTACCTTGTTTGATATTCCTGGAAACCAAATGTGGCTCTGCCTGAACCACAACTGTTTCTTCTGAACTAAACAGCTGCGTGGTCAAGCCCAATTCTACTTTCTTGCTTAAAATGGTCGACTTGGTTCTTGGCCGCTTCACCCCATGGAATGGAAGGGATGAGGTAGGAACTGGTTTCCTTCTGTATTTCTTCTTTAGAACACCAACTAGTTTGGGTCTTGATGGGGTTGATGTGGCAACAGGAGAGCAATTATCAAATGCAACCTCCTCCTCTTTGGGCAACTTTGGAACTCCACCTCGTTTCAATCTTGGTCCAATTAATGATCGGCGTCTCTTTTTCCCACGTTTTAATGGGTGTCTGATGTAGCGTGAATGTGACTTTTCAGATATTGGAGGATCTAACACAAGCACTTCACCGTCTGTTGGCTTCTGTTCCAGCTCTCCTTTGCTTTCTACCTGTGAGTCTGGCATAGTCTGAGGTTCAGAAGTACTTGATTCAAAGGCATTTGTGGGCTCCGAGTCCTTTCGGCTTGAGGAAGAACATTCTGTATTTTTAATTCCCATTTCACTTGGTACAGATTTTGGTTCAACAATAGCAGCTAATATTAATTCCTCAGTCTGGACCTCATTTTGGGGAGCAGGCAAGACTGACTGGATTTCAGCACCATTGTTTTGCTTACTCTTACGTTTATGGGTTGTCCACGGTTTGTGGCCACGCTTTTTGCGCGAGGAGGATAGGGGTGATCTAGTCTTTCGCTTAGAGATGGAGGGAGCAATCACCTCCAAAGTCAAAGGTTCTTGTGGAATTTCAGTCACATTACCTACAGTGAACACTTTTTCAGGAGGATCAGGATTGATTCTCCTGATAAAGAGAGATGGCTGCATGTTTTGTTTTCCTGGAGAGGAAAGCAGTTTCAGCTGAAGTGGTGGAACTGCTTTTTCTGACATCACAATATCATCGATTTGTGTTCCCTCCTCCAGATGGGCTTGAACTACCTCTACCTTCTCAACTTCAAGTAACGCACTGGGTGTTTCACTATCAAAAGATTTTTCCTGCCTGTGTTCAGGCTGAGTTACAGAGGCAGTATCAACTTTGGCATCCTGGTTATCCTCCTTGTCCTGGCTCTGAGTCACCCAAGAGTCCGTAGATGCAGCTTGGATACCTTCTGGCATTACTTTTGTCACTCCTACTGTCTTTCCAAAATCTACAGACTCTTCCATCTTTGTATCTTTGCTCTTGCCTTTCACAACAGTCAGCGTCCAAACAAATTTACTCTGTTTCTTCCTAGAAGAGCCTTTGCTACCCCTGCCTCCACGAGACCGGCCTGATTCACCTACCATAGCCTTAGGGTTCCTCACCCTAGTCAATTTCAAGCCAGGAACCCGCATATCTTCACCTTGTTTTTCATACAATAAGTTCTCACCAGGTTCTGTAGATGGTGTTTCCAACTCAGTAGCCAAAGAAAGTTTAATATCAGAAGCTTTGAAGACATCCTTCTGCTCTTCACTCCCAACTCCTCCTTTGCTCTCTGTGCCCACTGGTTGGTCAGCTCCTGGGCTTGAAACCTCTGACAATTCTCTGGTTACACTTTCTTCCTGGTTGTTTTCCGATGTAACAATAAGGTCTCCATCATCTTCTAATAATGAACCCTGCTTTTTAGGCGGTACCTTTCCTACTCTGCGAACTTCACTTCTCACTTTTGAAACTGCAGCATTTCCCCTACTTCTTTTTCGATCAGGTATGGATTCAGAACTTCTGTTTTCCAAAAGTAAACTAAGCCTTGGTAGAGTGTTTGTGTCCTCCATTTTCTGGTTATCAATCTCACATTTGGCTCCAGGTTCACCATCATTTGTATCCATTCTCTTACCTAACAGTCGGCGCCCCTGTCTTGGAATTGTGAGACTTTGCCCAGTATCACTTGGTTCTTCTGGTTTTTCTGACTCATAGATTTCTCTCCCATTCTTTAACTTAACATGAGCACTTGAAAGTTGAGCTCCTTGGATTTGCCTAGTTTTTGATAAAAACTTGAACCCAGCTACTTTGAGCTTTTTTACAGCTTTTTTACGAATTACTACATCTTTTTTAGCTGTCCTTTTTGTAACCAGCTTCACTGTGATCTTGGGTTTTGAGGTGTTTTGAGACTTCAATCCTTTTTTAATTATTTTAGATGGGCTGTTGTACAATGAACTCTTGCAACCACTTCTCTGTGACTTAGCATTTTCAGTTCTTGGTCTGCGTGCCTGATTAACTTTTGAAACTTTTGCAGAAGCTGGGGGCTTAGCATTAGTTTCTGCTGCAACCAAAACTGGAGGGGGCTTGTCTTGTATCTGCTTTGATAACTGAATTTGGACAGGTTTGCCTATAGAGAGAGAGACGGGAGGAAAAAAGATTATTCTAAAGCAAGACTTTATCACTTGTGTACCAACTGTCGCCACTGAAAATCTTTCCAAATGGGTTCGGTTTCACTCTATGTACTGGTATACTCTTGCAGCCCAAAGACATGTATTTAGGGGTGCTGGTTATTGTGTGTGTGCATGTATATGTGTCCATATAAGGTGTTCGCTGCCTCAAGTTCCTATCAGGGTAATAATGACCCTTCACTGGATAGGACGTTATGGAAGATGGATACATAGTCATAGGTCAAGTTGATATCTAAACTCCATTGACAACCACTGATTATGCTAGACAAGTACAAGTTGGACACACTACGAATGTCACTGTAATCAGCAGTTAAATCAGTCAAACTAAGTCACTGAAAGAAAGCTAAAAGTGATGCCTGAAATATCTAACTCCTAATGTGCTGAACTGCTGTGATGGAGAATCAGCAATAATTGCAGAGCACTTTATGAAAAATAGAAATGAGGAAAATTAATTTCAGTACAAACAGGGGTGAGTAGGGATAATTAAAAAATATATATGAATGAAAATACAAGATCCAAGCATGCTTAGTGAACATGATCCAAGATCCAAGCCTAGTGAACATGGTAAGCAAATGAGATTATTTGATGCATGCACAAGTTCCCTCTAGAGGGAAGGTTAAAAGACAGGGTTTTATGGAGCAACTGAACATTATGGTTAAACACTTCCTTTAACATCAGCCGAGGTTCAAAGAAACACGTCCATAAAAGAAAATTAAAGGCTTTTTCTACAACAGTAGCCATATTTGCATCACTGGCTAAACATAAATGCAAGCCATACAACAGGTGTAAAATACTGTAAGGAAGCTTGTACATTATGGTTGTGCAGTATCAAAAAATAAGATCTGTTTTATATTAGCAGTGCTGATCATCGTTTTTCATCTCTAGAAAAAGGTCAATCGATGGGTCACATTTAATTATTATAAAAAGACGTCACAAAAAGTGTAAACCCATCTGAAGCAGCAGTTCCTTAACGTCCCCAACAAAAGTAATAATTGCCAGTTGGTCAAAATCAGCAATAGCAGACAAATAACCTGGTTTTGATATATGATTACTGACATATCAGCCAGACCTATGAATGTAAATACTGTATTTATCATTTAAGCAAAAAACAGTGGAAATATTTTCTACAATAATCCATTAAAAGGATGTCTTTTTAGTTTATTGCCAAAATGGCTGACCACCATCATAAATCAAAATCCATCTTTTGCTGTGCATTTCCATTTCACTATAAGCCTACCAAATGACTCACAATATACTACTCTATATTTGGATATGATTCTGCTTGTGTGTCCAATAGCCTATTATTGTAGCTGTCATTATCATTCCTACAAATGCAAATTATTCTTTTTAGCAATGCAAAAACAAATTGAACAGTGACGACACTAAATGTAATAAAATGCCAAATAAAAATGTTTCACACCAAAAATTTAGAGAGAAACAAAGGCGTAAACAATTTCAAAATAGAATGGGTTCCATACAGGAAATACGGGAATTTTGTTTAATTCAGAGCTTATGATATGAATAAGTACAATAAATAAAGTTTGTGATCAAGATCCATCTCAGGGTAAATTAGAATAAGAGAAAAAAAACATCACACCAAATTTACAAAGCTTTAATTAGGTCATCCTTTACTACCATTATGATTTACAGAAACCAAGCATCAAAGATAGACATGGCAGTGCCTACAATCGGGAAGAATACGTACTTTTGCAGGAACGTTGTCCAAAACGAAGTGCGGTCCTGTAGCCTGCTTTTTTCACTTCAAACCCAGAGAAATCATCTCCCTTAAAAATGGACAAGCATAACAAATACTTCAGAGGTCTTTATTATACCATGCATGGTCTTATCCAACATCACGTCAGTCAATTCAGTTCTTGTCCTTAAATTATTGTACAGAAACTGGATGAGGACTCCAATCTAATTGTTTTACTTTATTTCAGAAAATTTGCTCCAATTTAATTTTGCTCAAATTAAAATGCATGAACATGCTGACTGAGCTCTGAACAAATATTTGGGCATCCAGAAAAGATATTAACTTGAAGAATAAAGGATCATCATTTGAACCTTTGCATAGAGCTAAAATGTAAAATCAGACAGATAACACAGCAATATTCATAGCTGGCTTTTCAATAACCCATATCACTCTGATCATTTTAAGCCACCTCAATTATTTTGTTTGGTAATAAAAAAAATCTAAAATCCTATGCATACTTATTAAAGTGCTTGCAAAACATGCTGAATTCATTTGGTGTACCTGTGGTATCTCCTGCCATGGTATAAACTATACCTCTGTTAATTGGTGCTTTAAATAAATGCATATTTTAACTAAATTCACACAAATAAGCAACATAATTCTTTCACTACGGAGAACCAACATTTGCATTATATTTCCCTAAAAATGAAATTTCACTGGAAAATTCACTGACCTCATGAGCAACCCCCTTTCAGATTCAGACAGACTGGATGGATGATTCAAGTGCATCACAATTCTACATGCCACCTATGTATAATCCCATTCACTTTGGGGGCCTTATTAACATATCATCTTTAATGTGAATTAAGGACACAAAAGCGCTAGGCTATATTGTCACACTTTGCATTGCTACAAATACTTATTAACAATGTTAATTAACTAATGTGAAACATGAAAGACTTAACAGCACATACAAAGTAGCGGTTTACTAATATTCAGCTATGAAACTCAGTTAAAAAAAAGTTCCAGCCAAAATGTCAAACCTAAGGATCAACTGTAGGATCTTTCTGTAACCATAACCTTTTCACTATTTAAGCAAGAAATAAAACAATTTTATATATGAAGACAAACAGACATGCCTCATTAAACGTGCCCTTGTGCTGAGAAAGAAGAGTGCCATTTCTACATACCACTCGTATGACAGGTTGAACTTCATCTCCTGCTGTCAAACAGCCATTCAACTTACAAAGTACCCTGACATTATTTATGGCTGAACTGTGAAACAATCCAAACTCGCCAAGACATAAAACGGGCACATATGTACACTTTTAACGCAAAATACGCATTTCCTAAGTGATGCTCGTATTGTTTTAGCGGAGTTGTACCTGGAACAATGGGGCTTCCATTTAAAAGTCCGCTCCAAAGTACCAACCTCTGCCGATAACACGGTAATATCCAAGGCATTTCGCTTCTCTGTATGTAGAAATGAAGCTCAGCCTCTTCTTTTAACATACTTCATTTACTATAAATTAGATAGAACTAAAATTTAGATTTTCCCTCCATTAACTTGTCTGCAATCACCGTTCTCTAACGACTCCTTAGTCGTTACTGGCGTATCCATAACACTTAGACATAATGTAAATTGTCCACAAAACAAACCGTATAATAGACGCTTATGGTTTTGATCCTTGACTTAAAGCGCCCATTTTGATGCACCCGGTTAACCAGAATTTCTATTTCATTGAAGCTAACTGGCTAGCCCCCCTCCCCCTCCCCTGCACAATTAGCACTAGCAAGCTAATAGGCACAACCAATACCATTTCACCACTGTAATCTACATAAACAACAAACCGTTCATTTAATTGTGAAAAGAATTGCATTTAGTACCATGTGGTAGCTCATGAAATGAAAACTTGCTACCACTAACGAGTTGATGACAAAACAGCTCATAGCTAATAACTGTTAGCTATCCCCTTTTGTAGCTAGGCAGCCTAGTTATCTGTACAGCGGCTTTCTCTCAGTTCTCCAAGCGCTTAAATGTATGCAACTAATTAATTTAAGACATGCAAGTTCAGTAATGTCGCACGATTTTATCCACGCCACTTCAGACACGGCCTCTGTAAACTCACCTCTTCGCTGCCACTTGAGCTGTAGCCGGCCTCTCCCAGGCGCTTGTGTTTCGCCTCTATCCCCAGTAAGCGTAAATGAGAAGGGTCATCGCTCGCTACCAGTCCACTGCTGGCGGGCCTTGGGCCTCCAGTGTCCGTCTCCCCGGCATCGATCCTTAACCGACCGAGCTGCGAGCGCCTCTCCGAACGCAGACGGGTGCGAGATGACCACGGCCGACCCGGAAAGCGCCCCCGAGCTGCGGCCATACCGCTTGGGCCTCCAACAGCAGACGCGGTTGCCGATCCGCATCCCGCCGCCGCCATCATTAGCTTCGACAACAACACCGATGGAGTTTGAGAGAGACTAGAGGGGAAGGCGCGAGATAGGGAGGGGGAGCCACAAGCACCATGGGAAAACGAGTCCTTAACTACAGCGGCGTTGATTTAACCTCCTAAAAATATATAGCAAAACCATGACCAAATAACGAAAACAAGAGACCACATTTTCTGAATAAATCTTTACGTTTCTTCAAATGGATAGAAAAAAAATATTTCAACTACTGCATTTCTGTACCGCTTCGCATAAAATCGACTACGTTTCTTCCGACCTTACAACCTTTTAAAACTACAAATTCCAGCTTGCTTTACGAAAACTCGATGCGTTTCATTCAATTACTCTGCTTTCAATGGTGTCCAGGCTTGCAGCCACAGCCATGTGAACTACATTTTTATGTGTGCTTTGCAATAAAAAATACTGTAAGTTCTTTAAATGTATTAATATAAACCATGTAAACGAAGTAATTTTGCAAAATATTACATACGTGCTGAAAAAGAGACTTTTTTGTGATTTAAGTGAACGATTACTCTTTTTATTGAACGAAGATAGTCGCGTCAGAAAAATGTGTGTTGAGATAACTAGTTTATTTAACCATCTGTAGTTTTGCTAGCATACTTTTCCTGCAGTTTTGCATCTGATAAATGATTTATTTTTTTGCACTAGTGATTACGTGTTTCCATTTTTATGGAGTCCAAATGGTAGCGTTACTGGCACTCAAATGCTAGGGTGAGTATTGTGGAAAAATGGGACAGTTTGCAGTCTGTGTTTAGTAATACGCTATTTTCTCGTCTATACGACGTTCAAGGAACATTAATGTATTTAGAATGGTATCAAGTTCGGATTCAAAACACTGAGATGATTTTTCCAGAAAGCACATTTTCAGACTGTCCCGTTTTAATAATGCCCACCCTATCTGTATTATATATAAATTATCCAGCAATAAGTAAATATACACACTGTTTGCGGTTATATGCGGACACGAATTTATGTGTAAACTATAAGATGTTCTTCAACCTGAAATGGAAAACAGTATCGATTACTCGAAATGATTTTGATTTATTTCAATTATTATTTGCCAGCTGGTCTGAAACTACAGTACCCAAGATGCTTATGGAGGGAACCGGATATAAATCTATATTTCGGAAGTGGCGAGGGGTTATTTTTGAAAGCGGAAGTAGAATATTTGCCTTTTTGTTTTGCAATTATCCTTAAGGTAAAGTATCGAAATTCGTAAAGAAATTCAGTGACAGGCACACAGTTACTTTGGAAACCTCTGTTGTTATATGTAAAGCGACGAACTAACGACAAGGTTGATGGATTTAACAGCGTTAATGATTTAGGTGAAGTGCAACGGGCTTTATGCGGATTCATATAAAACGATTAATATGTATAAATCTTATTTTTCGAAAAGAAACGCTTCTCAGAAATAACCGATTCCCTCAAAATGTATAAAATGATGATGATCCAATGTGCAATAAAATTTTTTTTTTAGGTCTGGAGGTATCATCATGAATCTCGAACGGGTTCCCAATGAGGAGAAACTAAACCTGTGCAGAAAGTACTATTTGGGTAAGTGTTTATAAGTTTGAATTTGTAGTGTAATTGGAAGCATTTTAGTATCTAAACCAGTGGTTTTCAGTCCTGGTCCCAGTGACCCTAATTCTGTGGACTTTCAGTTAACTACCATTCATTAAAATGGCCTTATAAATATTTATATAATAGAAATAATATATCTTAAACGAATGTTATGTGATTCTATTATTTCATTAAATGGGTATTGGACCTGGTCAGTTTGGACACAATTACAGCTGGTTATATTGGTTGCAATGTACAGGAATATTTTGTTTTGTTATGATTTTTTAAAGACTAATTGCAGAAGTAATAACAACCTATTGACATTATTATTATAAACATTGCAATATTTAGTTAGTTTTCTGTAGTAAAAGGGGGAAAATGACTCGTTAAATGAAAATCTCAGAGAAGAAACTTTACATTTCCATGCTAGATGTTTTTTGATGGAAAGGTTGTGCATTTATGACATTGACCTATTTTTTCCCAGGTGGATTTGCATTTCTTCCATTCTTGTGGCTGGTTAATGTTGTGTGGTTTTTCAGAGAAGCTTTTGTAAAGCCAACATATACTGAACAGTCTCAGATCAAAACATGTAAGTATGCAATCCCTGGAATGTGTTCATGAGAACTTGTAGTAATGTACACTTACAATGATATTAAATAATTATTTTATGTTTCTTTAATACTAATTTAAGTTTTGGCCTTCGTTCACAGATGTTAAACGATCTGCCTTGGGCTTATTACTCTGGGTGGCTGTACTCACAACTTGGATAACAATATTCCAGCATTTCAGAGCACAGTGGGGTGAAGTCGCTGATTATTTGTCCTTCACTATTCCACTAGGCATTCCATGAAACCAAGAACAGTAAAAAGATACTTGCTTTACTTTTTTCCAACAGTTACCCTAACCTAAACGGATTCCGACTGAACATTAGAGAATCTCCCCTTATTTTTTACCAGATTAAAACTGTTTTCCTAAGTCATTTGTTTCGGTAACAGAATAAGATAGATTTGCAAAATCAAAATGTGATGTTTAGCTGTAACTGTAACACATAGTAAAGAACATCCTATTTCTGGAAAGAGTGAATATTTGTTGGTGTACTATAAATCCTTAAATGTCAAATTGCATCAGTTGATATAATATGTACTATTTTCAAGATATAAAGAATGTATTAAATTTAAATTGATGTGCTTTTAGAAATGTCATTGAAACCAAAATAAACATGTAGGTAAATAAGCTGTTATATATTTTTTTAATATCTCAGAAAAAATGAAAACTGTCTGAATATACATTGTCATGTCATTATATTTGGAGGAAAATTGTAGCAGCCAAGTACATATCAAACTAGTGCTGTCTTTTTAATGGTGATGCAGTTAAAAAAAAAAATAATCAGGGTATCTGGCACATATTCTGTAACAGATTCCTAATGTAGGGGAGTAATTTCCTCATATTATTCAAAGTATTTGGACCGGCTCTTGGACCAGCCCCCTGCATCTGTCAGATATGATTGTCAGACTATTATTAAATTATAGCCCTTTATAGTTGTATGGCAGCTAGTTGTTTGCAGTTGATGGAGTAATGGCAATGCTTCCTTTTCTATATGGAGGCTAGTTTGGAAGAATGGATGCCTTTGACAGCTCTGCAGTTTTTAACTTTAAACCTGTCAGTACTATTTTAGAGTAACTCTGGTCTGGGTTGCTGTAATCACCTACAAAGTAATAATCTAAGACAGTTGTTATACACTGCTCAAAAAAATTAAAGGAACGCTTTGAAAACACATCAGATCTCAATGGGGAAAAAATCATGCTGTATATCTATACTGATATTGACTGGGTAATGTGTTAGGAATGAAAGGATGCCACATCGTTTGATGGAAATGAAAATGATCAACCTACACAGGGCTGAATTCAAAGACACTCCAAAAATCAAAGTGAAAAAATAATGCACTGCAACAATGGGCCCAAGGATTTTATCCTGATACCTAATGACAGTCAAGCCTGTTAAGGTCTGTGTCCCTCCATGGATATGCCTCCCCAGACCATCACTGACCCACCACAAAAACGGTCTTGCTGAACAATATCATAGGCAGCATAATGTTCTCTGTGGCTTCTCCAGACCCTTTCACTTCTGTCACATGTGCTCAGGGTGAACCTGCTCTCATGTGTGAAAGCCAGTGGCGGACCTGCCAATTATGGTATTCTATGGCAAATACCCATCGAGCTCCACAGTGCTGGGCAGTGAGCAAAGGGCCCACTAGAGGATGTCGGGCCCTCAGGCCACCCTCATGAAGTCTGTTTCTGATTCTTTGCTCAGAGACATTCACACCAGTGGTTTTATGATTGTCTAAAAAAATTAATTAATTTGATTGGTGGCTAAGTGAGCAAATATTTATCAACAAAGCACAGGCAAGTTAGTGCCAAAATTATGTGCGCAAGTGTGAACTTGCACTCGCAGATTGGTATTTGCAAGAGGATTTGGATTTGCAATGCATGTTTTGTACTTAAACCATTCTACCTTTGTAAAGGTGTTTTTATGAAGATGTTTGGTTTCACATTTACAAAAAATATTGACATGTATTTACAAAATGTTTTTCACGTTCATTCACAAATCTTCATATACAAGTACAGATCATGTGACGCGTATTTATGTTCTGTATTTTGCAAATGAAAATTGTGCTCAGTGCGAGCAAATTTCATTTTACAGGTGCAAGTTGGAAAGTACACACATAGAAGTATATATGGCATTATTCTGACTCCATAGACTTGTATCATCAATTTACTTCCACAGAATCCTAATAATGTCTGCTCCACTACAGCAGGAGAAATGTTTTCAGCCCTTCATTTACGGCAAGCTGTAATTTGTACTTTTGAAGGCCCAAGATTTTGTTTACACACAGCCCTACATCCAAAAAGTAATTTGTAATGTCCAACTGTCAGACAGTAAGATATACACACAAACACCCCAGACTGTTACATGACATGGAAAAAAAAACATGTTTATCATCACAAAATTTGTGCCTCAAATATCTGTTCCTCTATTAATAATTCCCCATATTTCGTTATATAAAAATTTCATTCCATTCCAGGTGGTTGTAAACTTTATTTTATTAAATAAGTGATTGCATTTATGCACAAATACAAATATTTCATATCTGGATTGTTCATTCCTCTGCATTGCCGGTTTCTTGATCATCCAACACTGCATCAATTTCACTGAAACAGAGAAAAAAATCGGAAAATTTAGCTGCTTAGATTATATCAGCTTGTTTAAAAAACAACAAAATTGTTTACATCTAATTAGCTTCTAACAAAGAGCACCGTATTTTGCATGAACTCAATGGCCCATTCTCATTTCAGTCTCTTACCTGATCTGCTCTTTTACCCATTCCCTCTGCTGCCTTAGGACTTGCAGCAAGGGGTCATCTTCAAACTCCAGCCCATCAGAGTCTGTAGAAAAAGATATTAAAAGAAAAGGTAAAAACCATTAGTAACAGAACTTATTTTGCCAATCTGTAGCACTGAAAACAAGGACCCTCAGATACCCCCTTCACAATAAGTCCTTGCCAGAGCTGAGCTGGAGCTCACACCAGCCCCACCAAAAACCGTCCCGCATTCACACCGCGCTTGGTGCTAAAAGGGTACAATGATGACATCAGCATGTGCATATTGCTGTGGGAGGGGTACCATTTCAGAAGAGAAGTCAAAAATGGAGGACCGCAAAACTTTTCTGAATTTGCTGCAAATGCTTACATTATTTTTTCCCTTGTTCCAGGGTTTAACCCAACACAGTTTATTAAAATTTTGGAGTGTCCCGCGAGTCATTTGCGTACATCTGCTAACAACTTATTCCTGTACTTCAGCAGACCAACACAAACTACCTTTGTGTGTTCCAGTTAAAAAGTGGGTGTCAATCGGTGATGCATTCACAAATGAACTGTGAATCATGCATACTAATACGCGGGAATGTATATAACTGAAACCCATGTATGCATTCAGCCTTTAAAAGAGATATGTGTGGCAATCGATTATTGTAACAGCAGAAATGCGTACTTATTTCATGTGCATTTGTGCTGCTATGACAAGAAATTACTGTGCATTTCAGCCTTTATACCGCAAATGAAATACAAATTAACATATAAAGGTTAAAATGCATAGTAATTTCTTTTCAAACCAGCGCAAATGCACATAAAATAATGGACGCTGAAGGAACTACTGCACAATATGCATTAATGGGCTACTTTTATAGGGAAAAACATTTTGCTAAACTTATTTTACAAATAATCATGAACTATGTAAATATTTCACATGGAATAAATATAAAATGTGATGCTCCTGTCCACCTGAATTCTCTTCACCTGTGTTAAAACAGACACATAGAAGACACGATAGGTAAATTTTACTGAAATTCTGACATTTCAAGCAAGAGTGATATTTTCATTGCTGTAACAAAGCAGATAGCTGTATGTTACGTATCACTGGCTGGTACACAGAGGTCAAAATTTAAGGTTAACTTATTAGTTAGCTAAGTTGTCATCACAATAATGTATATAGCCCAACCCTGCAACAACACATGTCCAACACAGAAAACACAACTGAGCATTTGTTTGACGGATCCTTGGAAGGCGTCCAATATACACCAAACGTAATTAAAGTTCATAGTCACATTACAAGTAGACACGACAAAAACAACGTTCCCGATTCCTCCAAAGCGGTCGCCGAGATCAGTGCTCCAGTCACCCGGATAGCAGGTCTGTTTCCAAATATGATATTTATTTTTTAGGGAAGTCAACACAGTTTTTATTTAGCTCTCTTTTCAACTTACTGTTTTTTTCATAAAAAAAAAAATCTCGTCCACGACTTGCTTGTTATTCTGATAACCTCTGCCTTTTCCAACTCACTCCGCATTGCTTCATAAACTAGCTTCCCCCTCTGACGACTCTAACCTCGCCTCCTGAAGTCATGCGCTCCCAACTCTGACCCAGCAATCTTTCAGGGCAAGAAAAATGAGGTCCAGTCCGGATATATCGGCACCACACTGCTTATTTTTGGTGTGAATGCAAAGAAAGGGCCGGAATTTAGGTTTGGCACGAACACCAGCCCTGACGGGAAAGGGCCAAGAGATATAAAAAAAAAAAAAAAAATGATATTGTAAGTAAATAAATAAATAAATGAATGAAATGTAGCTTTTTTTTGCTATTTTCATCTCCAGTACAGTTTTGTTAGATTACACTGAGATAAAGTAGCAGTGAAATAGCCCCCTTCCCCACCTTCAGCCTCACGTAACAGCTGGACGATGGCCTCAGGGGGCTGCAAT
Source organism: Cyphomyrus plagiostoma (assembly GCA_019775915.2). NCBI lineage: Eukaryota > Metazoa > Chordata > Actinopteri > Osteoglossiformes > Mormyridae > Cyphomyrus > Cyphomyrus plagiostoma. The sequence goes on along the minus strand of JABFEA020000138.1, from coordinate 21,523,263 downwards.
CTGCTGGTGTCAGCTACTGGAGACAGTACAGCTGCAGGAGGCGTGCTGCTGGGCGAACTGGAGAAGCTCAGAGTCCTGACTTCAATAGGTGAATCCGGTGCGGAGAAAAGTACCTCCGAGACCACCTGTTAATTTAATAATAATTTTACTAAAATAGTTAAAAACGGAGCGATACACATTTAAATGGTTTGTTGTTTTCACCTGTCCTAGAGTGCAGTGTATGGGAGATGGTGGTGGCGTTTGGTCTCCTTTACGATCCCTGCATCTCGATACCTCATTTCCTTCCGATTTACTTTCTCGTCTGGTGGATTTCTGTGGCCATGAGGTCACCACCTCTTGCCTTTTGCTGTCACCGGTAGCACCGAACCCAAGCCGAGCTTCCGTTCCATGGTCAGCCTGTGGTCCCCCTTCCCCTCTGGCATGGTGTCTAGAAGATGGTTTCATAGTGCGTCTAAAAGATAATTATTTACCACTTTGTTGAAGTAAAAAGGTGAAAACGGATAAAATTGGAAATGCTTTAATTTCTGGACAATTTCACGAAGCACAAATTAATTTCTAGCAGAAACTGTTACTGATTAAAATGAACCCCCCCCCCCTTTTTTTTAAAAGAAAATTTTGCAAGTATTGACAGACCTCACTGAAATCAACTAAATAAAAAAAAATGCTGCTTTTATAGATCAAAGCAAATATACAAAATGCATATAGGAAAATGAATTTGTTCAACATATGGTTATACCTAGGTATGTTTCTCTTGTTGCAGGATGGCACTGTGGATTCCAGATTTTGCTCAGTCTGGACTTTCTTTGACACCTTCCTCAGTCTCCTAGTGTTAGCTGCTGGATGTGCCTGCTCATCCTCAGCAGAGTCAGATGACACAGGAGGCAGAGAAGAGTAGTTTTTACTGGGGACAGTCTCAGGGCTGAATTGAGTGGAGTCAGCCTGGGTTTGCGATGGATTACAGACAGGCTTTCCGAAACTTCCTCTTTGGACAGTGAGCTGTGGGTGCTGAAGTAAGCAGGGCTGCATACTGTAAAGAAGATGCATATGGGGTAGAATGGTGGGGTCACTGGGAAGCATTGGGAGGGATGGAGTAACTGTAGGCATCTGGAAACCTCCATGAGTGAACTCTTGAGGAGTCAAGCAAGGTGTCTGCATGAGGAAAAGAAGGATTACATATCATTTACATTCACATCCATTTAACTTTAATGATCCTGAAGACAAAGTCAAACAACGATCAACATTAAAACATTTTATGTCTACTTCATAAATGAAATTTTAGACAAAATATACACTGTATATGGTATGATTGAAATTTAAGCACTTGACCCATTTGTTAAATTCAACCTACAAAAAGGACAAAATTACATTAGTTTACCTGAAATTACCCAAACACAGAACACTATTGTTCAGTGCCTGTTGAGATGAACAGTGTGGCTTTTAATAATGACCAGATGTCTACATACTGTGCTGGGCTGCTGTGAAGCTTGATCCCGAGGGTATTGCAGTGGCCACTGGCTAGCCTGTTCCATCTTGCGGCGCAGTCGCCACTGGAACAGGATGTCATCTTCTGGGTGAGGACGGGAAGCAGGAAGGCCGTTCACAGAGGGTTTGACCTGAGCTCTGAGGGCTATACCTGATGGGAATACCAGGATAATGTAAACAGGACAATATATAAAAAAAATCAACTAAACACACTATTAAAAAAATAGCCTGAGCTGTCCCCTGGAAATTTGTTAACATTATCGCAGCCCTTAAGGACTGCAGGAATGGTGCCTTCAGACTTACCTCTGGTCAAGTCAATAGTGGTGGCAGGTGCAGGTTTTCGCAATGGCTCATCTATACTGACTGCAGAGGAAATGTCTAAACCGAGGCCTTCAGAGCTGATAGGCAGAGAGCCACTGCTGAGAGACTGTTCACTGAAAGAACAAAGGAAAGTCAAACTCGCGAGTAGACAAACTGTGAATTTTACTCGAAACCAATTACAATCCAAATATTTTATGTCATACTTTTAGAAACTGTGCTGCCAAAAAACTACTTTAAACAAAGACACACCCTCAATCTTCTACAGAACACGCTGTCTTATTTCTTGGCAACTTCACCAGCGGCTTGTTAAAGAAGGACTTAGCTTGGGAACAGGTGACACATGCAGATAATGCTGTATCACCAGTAATTATAAGATGGCAGTGGTGAGGTAGAAGTGGTTCAATAAATGACCACCAAAAAAGGGTCGCAGCCCACAGAGCCCACAGCCATGCCACAGGGGGTGGCCCAAGCACCACGTCAGTGTCACCTCTGGATGGTAACACAGCTCATAGATGAAACATTCCTAACAGGAGTCATTCCAGGTGGTGACACTCACAGTGCACCTCCATTACCCAGCACCCAGGCTATCAGACATAGGTAAGACACATTGTGGTTGCGTATAACTGGCTGCAGCAAGTAATGTGTGTCATATGCTGCAGCAGACCAACAAGTGAATGTCGCCAAAAATAAATTGTGCCAGACACGTCCATCGTCGTGTAAAGCATATATTTAGTGCTAGTGGCATTATTTCTTTGGCCATGAACGTTATAAGTCATTAGCATGACTTGCCTACCCATACTTTGTTTTCACACAACTAGATCATTCTCTTTGTCAATTGATCCTATGTGCCAATTCATTTTCCTTCACTTATCTGCCACTACAAGTTTGTATGTACACGTGATCAGGAGTGTTCATAAACATACACACATTTCAACATATAGAAAGAAATTTATAATCAACATACTATGTGTGAAGTTGTGCATATATGCAGTTTACACACAAAACTGTTGATACACATGGTTGATAAATGAGACCAATGATTCTGATTATCATCATTTCACCGGGACCCTCTACTGAAAAAGCAGTCATGAAGGATGGATGGATGGATTGCATTATTCCATATCAGCGAAAAGCCTAAAAATACATGGTTAAGAATAGACCGATAACTCTTTGATATTGTCATTATAGTATCTCCAGGCCATGTGTCTATGAAATGGGGAGGGGGAAAGGGAACTATGGAACAGAATGGTAGTGCATTTTAGCTTAATAGTACCTTTTCTGCAAAAGCCTGTTGGTCCTCTCTTGTAAATGCAGTATCTCTGGTTCTCCAGCATCACAGTTTGAATCTGACAGACACTGCAGGACAAAGAATATAGTCAGCAGACCTGTCTTAGCTTTGAAAGCATTCCGCAGACCATATACACCCCAAAGGCAACTTGCTAATTTACAGTGTGTGTATGTGCATGTATTTAACTAAATCATTATTATCCATAATTCCAATTAGGCAAAATTGAGGAATTTAAGGGTATTATTTGAAACAGTACTGCTGATGTTGAACACATTCTAAGTCATATGTAAAGAATGGGGTTACTTTTTAATTTGGATGCTGGACCAGACTGGATAGATACATTTAAAAAGAACCCCATCCATCCATCGCAGGGTCAGAGGTCTGGAGCTTATACTAGAAGCTACAGGCACCAGGCAGAAAATAACCCAGTTTGGGGTACCAACCCATCAAAATTGAAAAAAAGAACCATTACATTGAACTGGAAAACACTGCATATTATTTTATGTTTGTGTTTTCTTAAAACCAACCATCAAGACCTGACCAGAGCAATAGTCAGCCCAAAGAGCAATTTTTACTGGCACGCATGATCATTAAAATGAAAAAGATTTCTCTCACTAATCGTTCTTTGAGTTAATATTAGCAATCAATATTCTCTAACCGCTTGTCCTGTTCAGGGTTGTGGAGGGTCCTGAGCTTATCCCAGCGGCTATGAGTTCAAGGCAGGGAACAACTCAGGATGGGATCAACTCAGGAATATCTCAAGCATACTAACCATGATGGTGTACTCATGGTCAAGGAAGCGTGGGCATGGGGGACTGAGCTGGCAGGGCTCAGCCGGACCAAACACAGTTTCTTCATCTAAACACGGACATGGAGACTGGGTGAGACAAATTTACAATTTCTCCATTACAGTGGATTTGTTATTGCTTTTTAAATAATAACATCAACAATAATAATAATAAATTAGAAACAATGAATAAAGAATATTACTTGTAGATCCCACACCCCAGGGTAATGTATCACAAGCAATCTCTATGGATATGAACATGGTTAGAAAAATGAGTTTCCCATTTCCTTTTCGCACATATTTCTAAAGAGAATGGTCCAATCACAGCTGCCTAGCAAGCGGGGGGCGTCGTCAAGGTTATTGACTGAGACAATAGGTCAAGATCTTACTTGCCCGGAGAACACGCATTAGAAACATAAGAGCTACTGTGGTATCTTGGAAAACTTAGCCAGTTACATCATGCACCTTTTGCAAGTGTTCTAGGAGCAACACTACCTTATACATGAGAAAATCCTCGCTCGCAGCGTTACTTTCTACCTGATGGAGCAGAGAGGATATTTCTTGCTTAAATACTGCTCTAAAAGACATTCTGAAGTGAGGTAGAAGCCTATTAACAGGGACACGGTTGAGATGTAGTGGCTGTCACCTTAATTAGACCTTAAGTGACTGTCTGCCATGTTTGCATTTAAAGGTGGCACAAAATGCACTCCATATATACACACACATACTCATACCGAAAATAAAAAGAAACGATATTTAATGAAGAAACGAGAGTCGATGAAGAAATGAACATGATCTATGTAGCAACTTCGAAATGATTTAACTAAAAAAAAAAAAGCAGCAGAGACAAAGAACATTTCCATCCTCACCAACAAAACTAGCGACTATATCAGGCAGGGATACCTTGCTGTACGGACTGTGACTGGGAGGAGGTGGGCTGGGAAGGGGATGAGGTCAACCACCAGAAAGACTGCCTGCCATCCATGGTCAATGAGTGTTTCCTCTCCTCTCGACTCTGAGGCCTCCCATGCCGAAAACGTTCAATATACCTGGAAATGCATCAATAGTACATTAGCTTCGTTTGTTTTAGTAAATTACAAGAGCTGTACTCTAAGCAACAAGTGTGTAAAAAAAAGATAAAATAAAAACAGATGCTGGGCCATTAAAGCCCATACTATCAGACCTAAGAACAGTTTTTAAGCCAATGAGGTAACAGGCTGAAGCGGGCACAAAAGGACTTGCACTACATACTATTTATCACCTTTGTACTTTTGCACATATGTATTAGTTATTCTGTGCATATTGCTCATATTACATGCCCTGTCTTATTTTTCTGCACCGCTCAGAGAACTGCCAACTCAATATCACTGTGCTGGCTTGTACAATGACAACAATAAAGAATCGAATTAGACATAAAATACTTTGCCAACACAGAATCCTCTTCAGTTTTGTCTGCGGCAAACACCTGGGGTGCTCCTGAGGGGACAGTCCCTGCCGGAGCCCCAGTTTCTGGGGAGGACTGCCGGTCAGTAGAAGGCCATGACTCAGAGAAGCTGGAACGCAGCCCCTTAGAGGGAGGGAGGCTATGGTGAAAACAACAGGATGCTGCAAGGGGCTGCTGGTCTTCCTGACTGATTGAATCACTGCAGGGTAGAGGTGGGCTGGGTGCTTGAGCTAGACGTACTGGACTTAGGCTCTATAATAAGCAAACAGAAATAAGTGAACCATAATATAAATGAGACATTCAAAGATGTATAAGTGAAGAAAATAAGCATAGTTTAATTTTAACTGTTTAAATGTGCATAGCTTTTTTTCTACTACTGAGATTTTTTCTTTCATGTGTTACCGTTTTCTTCTGCTGCTTAGAAAGTTTCTGGATGAGAGAGGGGTTGTAATGAGTTTTGGGTAAAGCAGGATTTTTGGGGAATGGGTTCCTCTTGGTGAATATCGCACCACTGAGGAGAAAGATAGTAATCATCAAACAGTGGGCAGAATTTCGTCATTTAATCACCAAATTTCACGAACCATTCTTACAGAGTGTTATGACGTTATTACCTGGACTTCATTGCAGCTCAATTCAACAGTCACCGTTATAGCTTTGTTCACGCAATCTAAGTTTTCATAAAAACCAGAATTAAGACACGTCTAAAATAACAAAGAATAATATGATATACGCGTATATGCGAGTAACTGATCTGACATGTAAGACGAAAAAACGTCATACATAAAATCGCACAACGCTTCTCACTTAGCTAAGTATAGTAATGAAATTGAAGAAATATGTTTTAAGGGAGTAACTAGCAGAATGCATGTCAAATATTTAAAGTTGCGCGACCTGTAACTGCAAACAGTTACGTAATCACTTTAACTATGAAGTATATCACATGCCGCAGTATACAGTACCTATTTAAGAAACCAAATGATGGCTGCATTTCGCTCTGTCCACTTTACAATAATCTCGTCGTCTTTTCCGTTCCTGTTGCAACTGCTACTAGCTAAACCGCGCAAAACTCAAAGTTGTGCGGTTGCCGAGCAACTACATGTAAAACCAACAATAATATTTTACTTCTTTGATTTCCGCTAAAAAGTACCATTTAATCATGCACTACTAAATACAAATTGAAAGGAAGAGTTTAGCTAGTATTTAATATTACATAGCCGTTTTCACAAGGTCCTCATGACTAGGATCATGGTAAATGTAGTATCAGTCGATGAAATTACGCAAGGAGGAGCAGTGACCAATCTGAATACAGGGGTTTAGTGAGTGAAACTGCAGAACACCAATGATTTTAAGAGGTTGTCCCTTAATTCAACCAATAAACAAAAACTAATCCGATTGCGCGCGGAAGAGGAAAGTCTGTTGCAGGAGACAGGAGAGCAAATGTAGCTATTTATATAAACAAAAATAAGTTTCATTCCCAGTGTTGTTTAGGGTAGCGATTGCTTGATGTACACTTAATATACACGAGGTCTATCTTTGTATGATGTACAATTAGTTGATATTAAGGTAGATTTCTGGTTGACATATTATATATTTACATAACCAGGTACGGTACCATCACCAGTTCGGTTGGCTAGCAACTGGGAGCTCGCTGCAGTATTTTTTGACTTGTACGGTAAGTACGTCAGCCTTGTCAGTTAAGTAAGTACAGTATTTAAAGCCCAGCATTGGGAAGCGCACTGTTTAATAATTACTGTATTATTTTTGGTAGTTACCTGCTCTTGTTTGATATCAGTCCCGTAATGGTATGGTAACTAAGTTTGTCATAACAGACTATTTACCTCGCTAGGCAGTATTTATATAGCCACTATTGTTGTAGGGACAGTAAACATATGGTTTGTATTTTACTGTTAGTTTGTGGTTGACTGATATTTTACATAAATGTTCAGAGGTAGACTTGTAATTAGGAAATATGGTAATATTTATTATATATATATAGCGTGTTAATTTAACCAAGTATTCATTGTTAGCAAACCGTTGTAATCAGAAAGGGTAGTAAAGCGAATTGAATATCGGTTGAGTAGTTCCTTCTGTCGTCATGCATAGTTTTTTTTTAATGCCATATTTCATGGATCTTTTCATTACGTAATGGCTCACTAGCTAATGTGGTTGACTTCATACTGCACTGCCTGAACAATTCGGGAGGGGGATTGATAAATATTTGAGTATTGACTCCTCTGCTTCATATGTGGTTTGTGACCGTTAGCTGTCTTCGATTTTCAAGAATGCTGCACGTGAAAATCAAAGCAGAAAAGACAGGTAAGAGGATACGTTTTAACACCTGTACAAGGCCCAAAGAGCAAAAGTACAGTGCTTGAATATTACAGCATGTTTGTCTTCCCATGCTATGGAAGATGCAGAAACAACTGGAGCGCGGGGACGCCTGGACGCGGTGCTGCAAGGTCTTGTTGAAAAGAGTGATAGTGAGCGGTCAGTTTATACCTGTATAATTGCTTTTGTTGACTGTACTCTGATTATATTCTGAAATACATCACTTGTTGCTGTGGTGATCTCTTTCTGCCTTATATTGCTGTGTTCCAGAGAACAAAATGAAGATGATTCTGGAAAGATGGCAACAGATTCTCTGAGCAAGTATGATTAACTTTTATTTATATATATATTTGAAAACGTGTGGCCTGCAGCACTCATAGCCTGTATACAAAACAGGTCAATTACAGAGCAGCTCTAAAGTAACTGGGACTTTTGAAGATATCTACAAGTGGATGATAATGTTTTTTTCCATTAGATTAAAATGTATTGGGTTTGGTAGTTTAAGGTCTGTCGCTGACCTCTCATTGTTATAAAAAGTACCTTCACTGTAAAATGAAAGCCTGTCATGGCTGATACTGATGTGTACTTCACAGAGATTTGTCTCCGTCTTCTGCTGGGAAGCGGTGAGTCAGTGATTTTTTTTTTGTGCATGGTGTCTTAGGTCTAATGTTCAATATTTTCCAGAAAATGATCATCTTAAACTTGTAGTTCTAACAAATGATCAATTTGATTGATGTTACAGACCATCATCACGATTCCCACAGCATCGACGGAAGAAACGCAAGGAGATGGATGACGGGTTGTCGGAGAGCAACCAGCACAAGCAGAGTAAATGTCTTACTGAGTACAGCCAGTGTATAAGGAGGATTGGGAGGTTTTGTGTGTTACTCTTCCCATCTACCCTTCAAGATCCCTTTTCATGTTGTTTTCATTGTCCTCTGCCACATTTACCTCCTGCCACCAACCCTGCTTCGCTTACTCTCCTGAACCCCCCATCCCCCCTCCCGCATGTTCTCTCTTCACTCAGATGCCTACATCATCAAGCTGTTTGACCGCAGTGTGGATCTGGCCCAGTTCAACACCAGCACCCCTCTTTATCCTATCTGCCGGGCCTGGATGAGGAATAACCCCACAGTCAGGGAGCGGGCAGCTTCCTCCAGTCCCTCTCACAGCCTTGGAGAGGAAGAAGAAAGTGCATTACTAATATATGTGCAAAGCTTTGAACTGAGAATTGTAAACTGTAGTATATGCATGGACTAAGATATTTCAATGCTAAATGGGTCACATCATATTATCCTTTTCCAGTTGCACGATGAGGTTTTATTCCATTTTCCGCACCTTAGGTTGTGGACATGCTCAATGGAAAGGGCCAAAACGTGTATCGGCTGCCCCCACCTTCCCCTTCTCCTATTGGTCCCTCTGGGGAGCCAATCAACCTTCGTATCCCTCCTACAGAGAAATCCACTGCTGCCAAGGTAAAGGGTGTTATCTCGGACGATGATGGCCAATTTACCTTTCTTGTTTGAAAGCAAATCAGCAGGATTAAAAAGTAGTTAATTTCAGTGTTTAATTTTCTTGTCCTTTTACACTCTGAAGGACAATGAATACTTTACATAGCACTACAGAATAAACTACTTGGGTAAATGAAATGTATTCATTGGTTTTTGGTAGTAGATGAAGCTCTCTTTTGTATTTATTTCTTCCAGCCCTTTGATACTGTTCCTGTGTCCATACCCCTGGTATATAACCATATGGAACGATGGAAAAAAATTAGACAGAAGTAAGTTCATTCTAATTGTATAATCTTTAGTGTACTTGTATTACAGTAGCCATGCATTTTCATGAGAAAAATAAATACACATTTGCAGTGTGTATGTATACAAATACAGTGGTACCTCGGTGTGTCGTCACAGAGGCGGTTGCAGTTTGTGCAGCCGGGTAAGAGGTGGCAATGCATCTAACCGTAACGCATTGCATCAGGATCAGAATGTGTTGCTTTAAGCCAGAGCTGTAAGCAAATCGAACACACCCAATGACCGGACTGGGGAAACAAACTGAAATGTGGACTTAATACAGAGGACTAATGACAGCAACCAGAAACAGCTGATCACATGGGGATCCCACACAAGGTTAACGAGGGGCATGGCACACAGAAGGAGTGGACGATCGGGGCAGGACAGGGGTAATGTTGGGATGAGATCTTTATCGTTTTGGAAGCCATTAAGAAAAAAATGCTCATCTTGTTTTATCCTGTTCATTTTGTGTTAAAATGCTAAAAAAACATATTTAGGTGTAATTTTTTGGGGCCGGGAACCAATTATTTAGTTTTCCATTATTTATTATGGGAAAAATTCGATCAGAATTCAAACTTTTTCGGATTTGATCTGGAGTCCGGAACGGATTAAGTTCGAGAATCGAGATACCACTGTACATATTTGAGTGCATAATACATACATATATAAAGTTACATGTATGTATGTATATGTACTGAACAAGAATATAAACCCAACACTCAACCTAACCTTGAAAATTTTATTAAAAAGATATTCATAAATGTAAATCTCACAAGTGGCACAGATCCATTAGTCTCTCTTGGCCACTGATTAGTCTGTCTTGGTCATCCCAAGAAAATAATTCCCATATACATATCTGGAGTGGCAAGAATTTGGCTGTTACATCGCAACACGTTTCCTTGGAGTTGATTAAGTTGTTGATTGTAGCCTATGGAGTGTTGTGCCACTGTTCGACTTCAGTGTGAAGTCATCTGATATTGGTTCGCAGATCCAGAGCATCACAAAGATATGAAGGGGTGATATGTAGGGCTGGGTGCTATGAAATATTGTGTCATTATGAATATTAATATTGTCATCGATTTTAATATTGTGATGTAACCTAAATACTTGTTTTCTTGCATAACTGACAGATGTATTGCACTATTTGTGCAATTTATGATTATACCTGGTACATGCGCCATAACTACTAGTAAAAGAATTTGGTCATCATAATCGGAAAAACTCAAAACCTGTTATATTTTACTGTTTTCTACATATGAATTTTAGAACTTTTTGACTAGTCAAATGCATTTTCTGGAACAAACAAGGAGGTAGTCAGAGGGAAAAAAAATTAACTACAAAATGTACTGGTGGCTTTTTCTAGTGCTGCGTCCTACAACAAAAAGTTTATTTTCATAAAGTTTATTTATTTAAATTAGATTTCAGTTGACAGTCCATTCAAGTTGTCACCTTTTAATGTTCTGAATATGTTTAAGAGCAATTCTGAGGGATTTTTAGAAAAAATAGAACATTATTATTATTTTAACTTCAATGCCTTGAACGATATTGTGACACTTAACATCATTTGATAAGAAAAAAATTATGATAAAATATTTTGCCATATCGGCGTAACTTATTTTCTGTTTTATTTCATTAGGCTTTTGTAATTATTACTTTAACAGAATTATCCACAAGTCTTCTGAAGTTATAATTTTAATTCTCCAGATGGAAGGAGGCCTCAAATAAAAACCAGCTGCGATACAGCGAAAGCATCAAGATCCTGAAGGAGATGTATGAACGTTAGCAGTTCCCGCAGTGCTTCCCGGGCCTCGTGTGGCAGAAAAGCATGGGAAGACACAGCCATTTAACTTAGCGGGAGGAGATTCCTTGAGCCTACAGCTTGCTGAGTGTAGTAATTCACTTTGTAGTAGTTGTTTCCTACGGGTTATATTAATATAATAAAGAGAGTGCCACTATGGTGTGAGGTGATTAAAACAATGTTAACTTTGTCAATTTTTATATGGTTAAAATTAATTTGACGATGCATCGGTTCGAGTCCAAATTCCATGTAACGGTAAGATACTGAATACCTGACAGAAGTGGTCTTGATCCAAACTTCACTTTTCATTTTTTGGAACTTAAGGAAGGTGACCGACCTGTGCTGGATAGGCAGGTGAAGATAGAAGCTGGGAAGCAGGAAGTCTTCCATTTTGTCAGGATCGATACATTGACAGTACAGCAGATGTGGTTTTTAATTTATGTTTAATTAGCTTTAAATTTTCTTTGATTGACTGGTGTCCAGTCCAGGGTATCCCCTGTTATGTGCCCAGTGCTTCCGGTGTTAGGCTCCAGGCTCATATTGTCCCTGTATTGAATTGGTGAAAAAAGCATGACTTAGCCTAAGCCGGAGTTTACCAGAGACGGCGGTTCATCAAAGCAGGATAGCTCTTAGAGCAATGCTGGCATGTACAACCTATGAACAGAAGCAGACTGTCGCCAAGCTCAAAGTAGCATTGCAGCTTTCTGAACCAAGGGTGAATTTTTTTATGTGGATATTACAAATGGACATGTAAATGACAGTGTTGCGATCCGGGAGTGCGTGCAGGGCGGACAGAGGGAAGTCCAGGCAGGCACACAGAAATACGGGGTTTAATCGG
>JABFEA020000138.1:21491275-21501910 GCA_019775915.2 Cyphomyrus plagiostoma | reverse complement strand
CCGTTGCTTCTGGGATAGGCTCCGGACCCCCCGTGACCCAGTAGGATAAGCGGTTTGGAAAATGGATGGATGGATGGGTTATTGTTGGTAGCTGATGCTAACTCACCTAGCATCACAGACATAGCTAATGTTAGAGCTCAGTCGAGAAGGAAGCCATTGATATTTTACAACCCACACTGTCTCGAGCACGATCGTGTTTCTTGACTCTGTTTCTGGGTTGTTATATAGAATGTGGAATTCGGTAGAAAGAAAGTTGGGCTGTGATCCCTGATAACGGTGACTTATGCATCTTACGATGGTTCGAAAGGTATATTTTATACGAAAGTGTTTACTTTTCTGTGTGTTCCCAGAGCAAACCCTTAAGAGGTAGGGAAAGCTTCTTAAGTGGGACATTACTAGGTGCCAGAACACCTGATTGGTTGACATCAATGGCTCGAGAATCGATTGCTTGACAGCTTGACTGCGGCATGAAAGAAAATGGTGTTCTTTATAAGTACAACAGTGCAGAAATGCTTCAAAATATTGCATTAATCTGAAATGTAGAGAACCTAAAAATAAAATACTAAATGAACAAACTGAATCCTGAATTAAACTAGGTTATGAGCTGTAAATATGATTCTCACCGATTGGGTGCACGAACCCGCCTCCTTAGATAGTATCACACCAATTAAATTTTATTTGTTCTATAAACCACCTGCTTGCGCCATTATGTGTGTAAGTAATAGATATTACAATGAACAATGGCACACTATTAAAAAGAGTTACATTACTGGACGGACATGACAGAACGTCCAGTATGCTTCATTATTAACTACTAAGGACTATTCTTGTGTGTTTTTTTTTTTTGGGAAATAGACTTATATGTAAATGGATCTGCAGTTTCAACTCTAAAGTTTTGATATACTATGACTTTTTGTCCAGGTCCCAGGACAAAGACTTCTCACTCAACGTCAGTAAAACAAAGGAAATTATTGTAGACTACAGGAGACAGCAAGAGGGGGCACACCAGTCTATCTACATCAGCGATGCTGAGGTCAAAAGGGTCAGCAGCTTGAAGTTCCTTGGTGTGAACATCACAGAGTACCTCTATGACACTGTGGTCAGGAAAGCTCACTAGTGGCTCTGTTTCCTGAGGAAGCCATAAAAGTTTGGCATGAATGCCAACGTCATCTCAATCTTCTGCAGGAGCACAATTGAGAGCTTGGGGACAGGCTGCACTACAGGATGGTATAGGAAGTCCTCTGCCCACAGCCGGAAATCACTACAGGCACTAGTGGTTTGTCCTGGGGGCAGTGTGTGGCTGTGCCCATAATCAAGAGGTCGCTGGTTCAGCCTCAGTCCTTGAGCAAGGCCCTTAATCCCCAGCTCCCTGGGAGCCGCTACAGGTGGCTGCCCTTCGCGGACAAAAAAAAGAGTAAGTTGAGGGAAGTGTAAAGACATATTCCCCGCGGGGATCAATAAACTATTGATTATTATTATTATTTATCCTCTCTTCCAACACAATTCATCGTAATGTTGACCCTGTCTTAAGATACATATGAAAAACAAATTGAAACTTGAAAATTAAACTCTGGCACATTAGAGAGGTATGTGCATTCCAGAGGCATTGGAAATAGGGTAACCTTCCCTGTATAAACACACACACACACACACACACACACACACACACACAACATCACCTTCCTTATTTTCCATTATGAGTCCACATGTTTCTGAAGCCAGTATGCTGTGCATTCAGGTTTCAAGGACGAAACCTAACGATGATCATTTTATTAGATGGATCAGTTATTTTTTAGTTATTTTTAAGTGATGTTTAGCTCTGAAACTGTACCCTTAACCATGATAGTCTTATCTTAAATAATGACATCCCTGTTGTTTGAAAATTATATGAAAATCTCTTGCATCACACCCCATCCCCCAAAAACTGCTGAATGATTAGAGTCCATATTATATATTTATATTCATAGTACGCCATTTTGCTCATTTCAGAGGCATGTACTCTCAACAGTGAGGGCAACTAGCGGTATGTATGATATAATATACATACCCAAAATAAAACCGTGAGAGGAAACGAGTATACGCGAGAGATGTCGAACGTGCGTGCGAGTGAATGAGTGGACGCAAGAGATGTCGAAAGACTGCGAGAGAAACCGAGTTATTATTAAGCATGATGTTGTCTTTGTGGGAGGCGACACAGTCATTCCAAGTCCCAAGTTTGAGATCTGAATTTGCCTTGGGTATGCCAGCAGATAAGCGTGTCTGGCAAGGTCTTTTAGCCTGGTTCTGTGTGTGTACTATTGCTTGCAGCTCAGTTTTCGTTGGAGTTATACAGGTTGTCCTCGACTTACGACCATGATTGGTTACGACTGACTGGTCGTAACACGATTTGGTCGTAAGTCGCATATTAGCCTACTATACAGTAATGTATTGTTATAAGAATCTTTAAGTCACACCTTAATCATAATTCTCTTTGTTCATTATGTATTGTTATACATCATACTTTTCACTGTTCATTATTGTTATACATCATGAGACACAAATGACAGATGCTTGCTGTAATGAATCTGGGATAACAGCTAGCGGCTTAGCGCGTGCAGGAATGGTAGTGCTGCCGGGAACTGGTGTGCAAACTTACATGTCGTACGCCCAGCTGGGCAACATTTGCGCTGCCAGACATACGAGCTGCGATCATGGTCGTAAAGTCGATTGGTCATAATTTGGATAGGTCATAAGTCGACGACAACCTGTAGTCTGAAACTACATTCCGGAAGATGAACTGATGGATCATTCTGGGTCTCCACACCAATCAGAGACCAGTGGGAGTGGCTAAAGTGTATTGACATTGAAACAACATTGTGCTGAACACCAAAGCAGACAAGGAAAATGGAAATATAATGCATTAAGGAGTAAGACACAAGAGGTGTGGCTATTCATTCACTGTCCTACTGAAGTTCTGGTTAGAACACCAGTTATTTCCAGTGATCAATAAGGTTAATGTACTTCAGCCATATTTTTTGTTTAATAATGCAATACAAGGCAATTTGATTGAACAGTACCTGAGAAAAATGTAGTGCCTCACACTGTGTTCAAAAACCTGTTGACGATTTTGAAAATGAGTGGTATAGATGTGTGGTGCTCCACAGTTCATAATCCAATCTTCCAAGTTTTGCTGAAGACCAATCAAAGCACCCTCTGTGTTACACAGTTAAATCTAAGAAAAACATCAGGGCCGGTATGCATAAAACTTCTCAGAGTAAAATTTCACTCTTAAATGTGTCACAATTCTAAGAGTGACTTGATTTTGGTCCTACTCCCAGACTTAAGAATATGTGGCATTCATAAACATTCTTAAGTGTAAAGAGTAGATCTCAGCTCCTAAATTATTTAAGAGAGCTGGAGAGGCTCCTAAGCCAGTTAGGAGTTGCAGGCTGGCAGCAGCACTACGTGCACGAAGACAGAGACCACACACTCTCTGTAAAAGAAAGGACGTCCTGCAGATGTACGAGAATAATGAATTGATAAAAAGGTACAGGCTCGATCATGAGGGCATTCTTTTTGTTACCAACCTAATTAGAAACCGGATACAATCTACATCACCTAAAAATTCACTTACAGTTGCACTGAAGGTGATAATGATGCTATACGCACACACACACACACACACACACACACACACACACACACACACACACACACATACATCTGTGTGTGTGTGTGTATGTGTGTACTGGTTTGTGTGAGGAAGATAGAATAGGCAATAATTTGTGAGATACCTTTGTAAATTTAGTAACATAATTTAACATACAAACATATATATTGACAAATACTAAACACTTAGACAAGACACGCACAACAAGTATATCTTAAAAAAGGTCCTTCTCTCTTTCAGGTATCGTGTGTGAAAAGGGGGGGGGAATATTAGATTTCTAAAATGCCAGCACTCTTTGTTTCACCCTGTACAAGTTGGAATGCTAGCTTGAGTCTCGTATTTTTTGGCTACTTATGGTTAAGGTTAGAGCTGGGTTGGGCTGGGTAGGGGTTAAGGTCATCATGTTTGGATTAGAGTTTTCCCCATAGAAATGAATGGAGAGTCCTCACAAAGATATAATTACAAACCAGTGTGTGTGTGTGTGTGTGTGTGTGTGTGTGTGAGATCCTACAGATGAGCATGATTTGTTACTTTACAAAACACATTAACACTTCTCCAGAGTCCAGTGGCAGTGTGCTTTACAGCACCCCATCCGACACTTGGCATTGTGCTTGATGATGCGAGGCTTGCATGCAGCTGCTCAGCCATGGAAGCCCATTCCATGAAGCTCCCAGCTCCCGATACTGGAGTTAATTCCAGAGGAAGTTTGGAACTCTATAGTTACTGAGTCAACAGAGGATTGGCAGCTTTCCCACACTACGTGCCACCGCACGGGGCAGCCCCCCTCTGTTACTTTACGTCGTCACCATGGCTGAGTTTATGTTGTACCTAAATGCTTCCACTTTGCAATAATTCCATTTACAGTTGACCAGGGAATATTTAGCAGGGAATGCAAATGCTATGGCATACACAGTACCTTCCATGTTCAATGAAAAAGCCCCCTACAGCCTCCATGCGCATAGCTGAAAACTCATGCGGAAAAGTGAAGTAAGAATTGGCCTTATAAAAAATTGCATGCAGAGGACCAGTATGGCTCCATGATTATGGGTGATTCTGTTTTTTTTTTCCACTAAGAATCGGGATTGGGATTTTGTCTCTCGATTCTTGAGAAATATATTTCTTCATTATCATTATTATTATTAGCATTAACATTACATATTGGCTTTATGAAGATGGAACAAACAATATGTAATGATGCACGAAAGGTAATTAGCATATATGAGGTGTAGTTTGATAATCAATCCTTTGATTATATCATACATTCAGTCAGTAAATTTTTACACACGTGACTTTGTTGAAAATGTCTAAATGAATCAGTTTTCCAGTATCATACCATTATGATGGCATTGTTTGAAGAGATAGAAAAATTGCCTTTCATTTTTAAGTTCCTTATATAACTCACTTTATTTTTTCATTCTAAAAGTGTTAAAGGATAATATTCCTCCACACCACACCAGTGTTATCACACTGCGTAATATGTTAAGACAGAATAAATTTGAATAAGACAAAATTTTCAGAACATTGTTTGGTGCAGGTATGTAGAAATGAGGAATAGGCAGCAATATGAAAACCTCATAAAGAACCGATAACATAAGATACAGTGTGTGATGAACAGCTGAAGACAAATTATCAGAATATATTTTCCTAATCCATTTTCTTATACATTTTGTATATTACCATTTTTATTTGGTTTGACTATTAAATGTCATAAAAGCAACTTAGCCTTATTTGATCACATAATACGTTTTGCTTATCTGAGGTGGCAGACAAATCAGAAGCATTTAAGGATCATTTAGAAAGACAGCAGGGTAGTTTTGAGAAATCTGTGGCTCCCCAGGTACTGGTGAAGAGTTAGTCGACCTCCTCAATAGTGGGACCTGAAGAAGAGCTGCTGGCGCCCCCGGGGAATCCCCCAGGCATCCCCCCCGGCATGCCACCAGCCCCCTGGTAAAGCTTTGTGATTACTGGATTACACACTTTTTCCAGCTCTTTTTGTTGATGCTCATATTCATCTTTTTCTGCCGTCTGTGAAGTACAGGGGGAGAAGGAGCAGTTAAAATAGTTTGGAATTTAGTAAAAATAATAAAAACAATACAAAAAAGATTTATCATCATCAGAATGAGGTAACATCTGTTAATCACCACGTGACTATCAAAGACCTGCATTTGTGCTGGATCTCTAAGATTACCTGATTCTTGTCCAGCCAGGAAATCACTTCATTGCACTTGTCTATGATCATCTTCTTGTCTTCTGCACTGATCTTGTCCTTCAGCTTCTCATCTTCCACTGTACTCTTCATGTTGAAGGCGAGAGACTCCAACGAGTTCTTGGCCGTGACTTTGTCTCGTTGTACTTCATCTTCAGAACGGTACTGCTCCGCTTCCTGCACCATGCGCTCGATATCTTCCTTTGTCAGTCGACCTGAAGGGAAACACAGGGTGTTTTTACACAGCTACTAACCTAGTCATCAAAGTTCTTTAGAATCTAGGGCTTCTAAAGGAAGATGGTGTTTATTTGGAAATTAACTACTACAGTCTATGCAGTGTTTTCTATACTTTTCAGAACACACCATTAGCAGCAGTACTCAACTACTCCTTTTCATCAGCTAGACAGTTTAAGGCAGTATACTGAAAGAAATATCATTGTACTTCTAACCCATGGGTGTCAATCTCATTTTAGTGAACCTATATAAATAATCAATGGTTTTTTCACATACACAACCAAAGTTACAGAGAAGTTATGCTTAGTGATACAAATATAAAAAATGTGGTAAAAATAGTGATACTGATGAGTATATACAACAGTAACACTATGAGCCTTATTTGTACTTTTAATACATTTAAATTAAACGTAATCACCCTGATCTGCAAAATCAAAGCAGATGCTCCACCTTCTGGTCACTGGGAGATACTACGCCCCCCGCCGCGCCTTTCGTGACTCAGGGAAAGACGAAATGCATTTTTTACACAAAATTATTTAATCGAGAAAATGCATTTCGTCCACAAAATGACTTTCTTTTATTCAGCTCGAAAGCCATAGCCTGTGTTTTATCGATTATAAATGCATATTCAATGGTTAGAGGAGCTAAATACATGGATTTGTCCACTGAATAAAATCATTCCATTAAGAAAACATATCACTATCGATCTGAATATTCATTGATAATTTCAAAAGACATGTTGGTTATACTATAAAGTTAAATGGTAACTGATTTCTGTATTAATAAAAACATACCTTTTAAAAACATTCATAAATGTATTTTATATAAGTAATAACAAATAAAACATGTAGCGATGGAGCTAAATAAACAATAATCTATTAAAACTTGTCGGTTGTAGTATCAAGCTGAATGCTGATTTCTTAATAATAATAAAAACACACTTTTGCGAAAGATTTGTAATCCTATTTTATTGATGTGAACTCTTGCTGCAGCGGTTATGGTGAACATGAATTGTACGAGGTACCCTGAAAAGGCATTCATGATATTCAAAATCATACTTCATCAAATTTCTCTCATTCAAAAAGCTTCCACTTAATGACTATTTTGCCAATTTCATATACACTTATGTTATATACCTTTGTCATTGGTGATGGTTATCTTGTTCTCTTTGCCTGTGCTCTTGTCTGCTGCTGACACATTGAGGATGCCATTAGCATCGATGTCAAAGGTCACCTCTATCTGGGGGACACCTCTGGGCGCAGGGGGGATCCCTGTCAGCTCGAATTTTCCCAGAATGTTGTTGTCTTTGGTCATTGCTCGCTCACCCTCATATACCTGAACAAATACAAGAGGGATACTAGAATATCAATTGAAGGACCAAAACATTCACAGAACACAAAAATGTATTATGAATATGTAGCTTTGCACAAATTGTACTTAAACCATATCTAAAACAAAATGGCACACTCAAGATTACTGGTCATGTACAAATTATTTTAAAGACACAAACTTAGTGGCCACCAGATTAAGTACACTACAAGTACATTCGTAGTATCTTACAGAAGTATACATTCGTAATATCTTACAGAACAACCTGAAACCTTTGAGCCATGGATTCAATAAGGTGCTGGAAACTTTTGTTATGAAGTTATCCATAACATTTTTGCTGAACATGATCCACGTATGTTAGATTCTAACAGGTCGGGATGCTGTTCAGCCAAATGGCTACTTCAATAATAGTTTGAATACTAGAACTCGTTACCATAAGCGGAGATTAGCGGGAGAACATTTTAAAATAAATTTTAGGAAGCACTTCTTTACACATCGTGTACTTGGAGTATGGAATAGTCTTCCTGCTAGTGTAGCGGAAACTAAAACCCTGGGTTCCTTTAAATCAGAGCTAGATGAGATTTTAACGACTCTGAGCTATTAGTTAAGTTCTCACCAAACGAGCTTGATGGGCCAAATGGCCTCCTGTCATTTGTAAATTTCTTAAGTTTTATGCTCTTGTAACCTTTAAGTTGGCTTTAATGAATCTGAACCTGAACATTCTCTATGTAAGTAGTGTCTTTCACCATGAAAACTGCTACTGACTGGATGCTTTTTCTTGTTTGGTTCATCATAACAGAAACGGGCGAAAATCCCCAACTACAACGCATTAAAAATCATATATTGAGATACAGCCATGTGATTCTCTGCAGATATATTTTAGACTTAAGACAAACTACAGACCTGAATAAGTACTCCAGGTTGGTTGTCAGAGTATGTGGTGAAGGTCTGTGTTTGCTTCGTTGGGATGGTGGTATTTCTCTTGATAAGCACAGTCATGACCCCTCCAGCAGTTTCGATGCCCAGAGAGAGAGGTGTCACATCCAGAAGCAGAAGATCCTGGACGTTCTCTGACTTATCACCTGCCAGGATCGCAGCCTGCACAGCTAGGAACAACAATAAAGTGATGTAACTGTATGTGTCATGAGTGAGTTGACGAATGTCATGATATTACACTGCATTTTTTGACATTCACACTACAGGTAAATAATAACAGATATGAGACACACCGGCACCATATGCCACAGCCTCATCTGGGTTGATACTCTTGTTTAGGTCACGGCCGTTGAAGAAATCTTGTAGCAGCTTCTGGATTTTCGGGATTCGAGTGGAGCCGCCCACAAGGACAATGTCATGGATCTGGGCCTTGTCCATTTTAGCATCCCTGAGAGCTTTTTCCACAGGTTCCAGGGTTCCACGGAAAAGGTCAGCGTTGAGCTCCTCAAACCTAGCTCTGGTGATGGAGGTATAGAAATCGACTCCCTCGTAAAGGGAGTCAATTTCAATACTTGCCTGGGTACTGGAGGACAGGGTTCTCTTGGCCCGCTCACACGCTGTCCGCAAGCGACGGACTGCTCTCTTGTTGTTGGTGATGTCCTTCTTAAACTTACGCTTGAACTCTCCAATGAAGTGGTTAACCATTCGGTTGTCAAAGTCTTCCCCGCCTAGGTGAGTGTCCCCAGCAGTGGCCTTGACTTCAAAGATCCCGTCTTCAATAGTCAGAATGGACACATCAAATGTTCCCCCACCGAGGTCAAAAATCAGAACATTGCGTTCTGCACCAACCTATGGAAAACATTTTGCATTTGAGAAGGACCAGGGATATCATCTGGAGGTCTAAGCTTCAAATCAATATAAATGTACCTTCTTGTCCAGCCCATAGGCAATGGCTGCTGCAGTGGGTTCATTAATGATTCGTAGGACATTTAGCCCAGCAATGGTTCCAGCATCTTTGGTGGCTTGTCGTTGTGAGTCGTTGAAGTATGCAGGTACCGTAACAACTGCATTTGTTATTGGCTGACAGTGGAAAAGAACGTTGCAATGTGTTATTTTATGTTGCCTTAGCTAATATTTTTTCCAAATAATAGACTACATATAAGTGCATAGTTAATTTGCTAAGTAATTAAGTATTTTTCTTTTAAAATAACTTGGTCTCATTTACAATGCTTTTGATCTCTGTATTACAGGTTTTGTATATTTCCAGTTCAATCTGATAATCATTAAACCGAAAAGTTTTAAAACTTTTCTTTCTGTGTGAACATTTATGATTTGTAGAAAAAGTAATTATGAAATGTATTGCCTGTTTAAATGTCACATTAAATTTGTCTTAATATATGAGTTCTATAGTGAATTCTGTAATTGTAAACGCTTTACAGGCATACCTTGCCCAAATAGGCTTCAGATATCTCCTTCATTTTTGTAAGCACCATGGAGGAAATTTCCTCAGGAAAGAATGTCTTCGTCTCACCCTTGTACTCCACTTCCATCTTTGGCTTCCCACCATCATTAACCACCTTGAAGGGCCAGTGCTTCATATCTGATTGTACAACATGATCATCGTAGCGCCGACCAATTAGACGCTTGGCATCTAGGGTGGGGAAAGTCGGATGAGTAAAAATATTAATGTTCTTGGTAAACAGTGGGATAATTAAGTTATAGGAATAAATACAATAATGTATTTCGTTACATATTCAAGATTGAGTTCTTTATTGTCATTGTACATTACAGTGCAACGAGATTGAGGTAGCAGCTCCCTGAGGTGCAAACAAAACACAAAGTGGGACACATGTGACATTTAACGATATGTACAAAATATGGTGTTATGGTAGCTGTCTGTGTCCCCTAGTTGGCGCTGGAGGAAACCTGGGGGGGAAAGATATATAAGGGCTTCCTGCGCGCAAAGGAAGATGAGGGATCTGAACATCTGAGTGGAGAGCTGGAGAGATGGTTTTGGCAGGAATTGGAATGGAGGCCTGTGTTTGGAGTACTTGAATGTTTGGCTAACTGTGCTTGGTTAAATTTGTGAGGATAAATTTAAGATGCCAGAAGGGGGATAAATGCCTTTTCCTTTGTGCCTAATTTTTCTCGTTTCGGACTTCATTAGGTTATGTTATTGTATTTTGTATTTGTATTTGTATTGTATTGACAAACTGGTGAGGAGGTCTAGCTCTGTGCTGGGATGCCCTCTGGAGACTGTGGAGGTGGTGGGTGAGAGGAG
>JABFEA020000138.1:21470693-21486371 GCA_019775915.2 Cyphomyrus plagiostoma | reverse complement strand
CGCCGCTTCGGGCCCGGGGGGGGGGGCGGGCGCTTTTGAAATAAACAGTTATTAGGCGATTTAAAACAGCTGAAGAAATGAGTAGCCCTTCTTGTAGTAATGGTATGAAAGCTACATTTAATGAATGTTAAGAAACTGTAGGTTTCATTTGTTTGTGTAAAAGCCCCTGTAGCTCTGTACTGGACAAGCAATTAGAAGACTGACAAAAGGGATGAATGGAGATTTAAAAAAACTCTGTTGTCACTTACAGATATTTTTTTTTATGTAGGAGACAAAAATAGCAGTAAATTTAATCATGGTGCCTTTTATTGGTAACACCTACCTGACACACAATCCAGCAGAAATGGTTCAAGATAAATGTTATCATGTTTGAATCAGTATAATACTGCTTAATGCTGTAAAAGTGATCCTAAAATAAATCCCTCTTCTTGTCCTCACTTTCAGTAACTGCTTACACATACCAATAGATTTCTAAGACTGACTTTAGAGCAATTATAACAGGTGCATCACAGCCAAACCCTTCTAACCTTTTCCAGCATGATCCATCCACATGCTGCTATGTAAAAAGTATATTCCCAGGGGAATATACACTGGAATCACAATAAAATCCACAGCATAAATGTAATGATTTTAGACAATTACAATAGTCTACATATAATAAAGTTATGAGACATCCCACATTCACAAGCATTAAATTTGCCCAACAGTATGATCATAATTACACAGCCTTCGATTTTCTATATGTGTGAATGGGAAATAGACACCAAGGGGCTCCATTTATGTTCTTTACAACCTTAAGAGAGGTCAGTGGGGAACTCTGTGCCATGGTTATTTTTGTGTAGTTGACATATAAGCAGAGGTCTGGACTCTTCTGGAACAAGTGCCACCCAGCCCTAGTTTTTCTATTTCAGGAACGGAAGCTTGGCATATGAAGCTCATGCTAATATTAAATCTGCAGTAAGTGATGCATGGTCACCTACTGCCTGACTGAAGAATCATGCATCCAACTGAAGCTTCTTATATATTGTTATAAACCTTTAAAAAGTGATTTCACTATTAATTTTACTGATGATCATATGACAGTCTAAAGTATATTGTATATTACACGTGATTAATTTAGCAGGTGTTTCTAAAGTATATTGTATATTACACGTGATTAATTTAGCAGGTGTTTCTAAAGTGAAATACATTGTCTTTGTTCTGCGAAAGCAGGGTGAGACAATCCCTGTAGCAATTAGGGGTTAAGGGTTTTACTCGGGGGTCTCATGATGAAATCACTCTGTTGACCCTAGGATTTGAACTGGAAACCTTCCAATCACAACCACAGCACTCTAACCCATTGAGCCACACACCATGGGTTCTGTTATGTTCAGCAAAATAAGGAGGTAATGCCAACGACATCTCTTTCAACTCTGTGTAACACTCAGAATGGTGTTATGTCCCCATTAGTCCAGGGATATTAACATAGGTTCATAGTTGCAAGAGAGCACATGAAAGACAGGAGTTTCTAGAAAAGCAGCACTGGTTCCACCCTTGCAACAGACATGGTCTGCCCTCAGGAGAAGAAGCTGCGAAGGTTCTGGATGAAGGGCTCCTCTTTATTCTTGCCAGGCTGGTAGGCTCCATTCCAGGGGTCGCAGGTAGATCGCTTACAGTAGTTGTAGAAGTGTTCCTCTGCCTTCTTCAAGGTATAATTCAGATTCAACATGCCCTGTAGGCTTCACGGGAACAGGGAGAAAAGTAAAGAGTTAGCTGGAGAATTACAGCAGGGGCAAAAAGGAAAAGGGATTAAGGATCTGCTAGTCAACATGAAACAAACTGAAATTTCAATACTAATCACGATTGTGAAAGTATTTTTCACTCAGTTCCAGGTCTCTCTCTCTCTCTGTCTTACACTCACACACACCTGTTAGCAAAATGGATCAGCTGTGATTCATTTCGACACTTGAGGAGTGTCTCTCTGTGCTCCAATAAAATTGTGGCGCAGATGAACAGCTCAAAGGTGAACTCCTGGTTGATGCCAGTCCGCTCTAATACTGGTTTGTCCTCTAGTTTCACGCAAATGACAAAGAGATATAAACAACGAGTTAGAATCCAGAACTGTCAAATTATCATGTATTTGTTACATTTTCAGGAACTGATTATTTCCTTGGTTGGTTTAAACAAGACAACACGCACAAAATATAACCATTTTATATTTAAGGTGGTATTATAGTCATGATCAGTATGACTACAGTACAGGTGGAGTATTGATATATAATTCGATGCAGTGTTTGAATAAAATTGTATTCAGTACATTAAAAACAAGGATATAAACATAAAATAACTATAAATTGCTACCATGAACTTGGGCTGAAGATTGAAAGTCTCCCCTTTAAGTTTAAGGTCAATGCATGATTTTTACTCAGAATAGGAAGAACAGCTGTCTTTTGTGAAAGGACCTAACCTAGGCTGTACTTGCAGGCCAGCCGTTCCTGATACCAAGCCTTCTCCACCTGCTGAGAGATGAGCTCCAGGTGGTCACAGCTCAGGATCTCAAAGAGCCTCAGGGCGTCGATGTGTTCAAATTCCCGCTGGAAGGCCAGCAGCAGCCACCTGGGCAGCGAACAGAAGGATACAGGATGACGACGACGACAGGAGACGTGAAAAATGAAGCTGACGGAAATCAATTAAATGATTCCAGTGTATTAACTATCCATTACAGCAGACCTGCCCTAAACAAACATTGTGCTGCAAATACAGTCAATTAGAAAAATATAGCAATGCATGTCTACACATTCACATAAAAAACAATAACCTATACTGTGGCAACACATGTACCCCTCAATAATACAAAGTGTACTAGACTGCAATTTAGTTGAACATAAAAACCAAACAATAAAAATTCAAATTCCTTAGTTATTTACTTATTTTAAGATATAGTCTGTTGTTTAGTCTCACAGAGAAAAAAAGAGTAACACTTTACTCAAAGCAGTTGTGTACAATGCATTATAATGCATTCATGAAGTATCATAATCACAGCCATAACTTTCTATAAAAAGGCATAACACATTATACCAATGTTTATTATGCATTATGAATGATCTATGAAGCTCACACCTATAATGCACTATAAATACCTTCATAAGGAGTACAAAGCATCCTTAATTTTTATGCTATTATAATATATTTTGAAAGTCTATCTTTTAGTTGAATTTGCAAAGTCAGAAACATAATAATTCAGAACACAACAATAATAACAATAACAATAATAATAGTCATAAAAAAGTAACTACATACCGAACTGTACACTGAGCAAATGAACTGCGGAAGCTATGTAATGTTATCATGAGAATCACAAAGTAATGCATGCATTTTTTATATATATATATATCCCGAGTTGTCTGTAAGTCGAGCTTTCTTAACCTGGAGACTGTCTGTACTGCTAATGCTGAAAATGGCAAAATGGACCATTTTGTACATTACTGAAGATTATGGGTTATACAAAACAATAAAACAGCGCAAATTACCAAACTAGATATCTAGCTGTTTACACAAGATTAATGACATTGTTTTGCTTTACGTAAAAAAAAATACAAGCAAAACACAACAAAACCATAGCAAATTTACAATTAGCACAAGGGTGGGGTCTACCTGTGGCAGAAGGTGAGCTTATCCATGCTGTCCGTGACCAGATGAGCATAGAGCTGGGGGTCCAGCTCCTTCAGTAGCTCGGCCTCTAGCTCTAAGTGGTGTACAGTAGCACGATATTTACAGCAATACACAACTGCAATATATTAAAATGACACATTTTCAGAATTCCATCCATCTACACTATATTGCCAAAAGTATTGGGACACCCCTCAAAATCATTGAATTCATGTCTTCCAATCACTTCCACAGGTGTTTAAAATCAAGCACCTAGGCATGCAGACTGATTCTACAAACATTGGCAAAAGAATCGGTCGCCCTTAGTGGATTCAAGAGTGGTACCATGATAGGATGCCACCTGTGCAATAAGTCCAATTTCCAAATATCCTCATTACTAAATATTGCATGGTCAATTGTCAGTTGTATTATAACGAAGTGAAAGCCATTGGGAACAACAGCAACTCAGTCATGAAGTGGTCGGCCATGTAAGATCACAGAGCGGAGACATCGCATGCTGAGGCACACAGTGTGCAGAAGTCACCAACTGTCTGCAGAGTCAATAGCTACAGACCTCCAAAGTTCGTGTGGTCTTCAGATTAGCTCAAGAACCGTGCGTAGAGAATTTCATAGAATGGGTTTCCATGGCTTACCAGCTGCATCCAAGCTTTATATCACCAAGGGCAATGCAAAGAGTAGGATGCAGTGGTGTAAAGCACACCGCCACTGGACTATAGAGCAGTGGAGATGTGTACTCTGGAGTGACGAATCACACTTCTCTGTCTGGCAATCTGATGGACGAGTCTGGGTTTGGTGGATGCCAGGAGAACGGTACATGCCTGACTGTATTCTGTCAAGTGAAAGGGACTCTTAATGCAGCAGCATTCAAAGCCATTTTGGGTAATTTCACTTTGGGGATGGTCCCTTCCTGTTCCAACATGACTGCGCACCAGTGCACAAATCAAGGTCCACAAGGACATGGAGTGAGTCTGGAGTGGAAGAACTTGACTGGCCTACACAGACCCCTGACCTCAACCCGATAAAACACCTTTGGGATGAATTAGAGTGGAGACTGCAAGCCAAGCCTCCTCCTACATCATCAGTGTCTGACCTCACAAACGCTGTCCTAGAAGAAATTGTTCAAAATTCCAATAAATACACTACTAAACCTTGTGGACAGTCTTCCCAGAGTTGAAGCTGTTATAGCTGTAAAGGGTGGGCCAACTCCATATTAAAGCCTATATATTAAGAATTGGATGTCATTAAAGTTCATGTCCGTGTAAAGGCAGGTACCCCGATCCTTTTGGCAATATAGTGCATCTTCCAACTTTTTTTTGTAAATTCCCTTAAAAAGTTTCATTTTCACAAGTAGGACTCTATAGACACACCAATCTTCCGATGCAGGCCATCTGCACAAAAGTCCCGAGAGAACCTCTCCATGTAGCAGGAGAAGCTCCAGTAGGTGTCCACCTCAGAGTCCATGACCTCCAGGAACCGACTGCATAGATCATTCATTCCTTGGGCATAACTGACCTCTGAGCCCATAGCAATACAGAACAGAAGTAGAATTACATTTTATGTGATTATGAGGTCAAATTGGTTCATGATAAAATGCATCAATGCCCAATGAGATGAGGATTATTAAAAAATGACCAGAATTCTGGTTTTTAATTATCTATTAAATAACATTTGCTGTTTCCAATAGTTATACATAAAAATTATTATTAAATGAAAGAATGATAAATTCATAAAACAACAAACAACCCAACCACCTGCAGAGACATTCTGAAGCCTATCAAATGTACCAAGGCAAGAATACATACTGTATTGCACTCTAAGAACTGGTATGGTCAGAAATAATAGCATTGTATAGCTCATCTAATCCACACTCATCCCACACTTACCAACTTGTACAATTCTTAGAAGTACTGGATGTATCTCAGGGAAATGTGAAAGCTAATGTGTGTTTTTACCTGAATCCTGTGACTCTTAGTCATGGTATTTAGTTCTGAAAGTATATACATTCATTTATTGCACATTCCACCTTTATGACAACTTTCCTACTAATTAGCTGGTTACTTGTACTCCTTTATGCATGTTTTAATGTCCATGTTTAGTGTCATTTATATATTTCTATTCTATTTTTTCCCCACAATGACTGAAAGTTTGTAGCTTAACAATAAGAACTGTAATAGACACACTAATGGGATATAAAGAGGTCTGGTCTTGCTTTCGTTTAATACGCTCATGAAATACTCAATTTGGCTCTCAATTGCACAGCCTTAAACTATGTGACAGATCGCATCTGATATTGGTCCGAAACGGCATTTTATTTTTCGATGCGCAGTGATTGCCCAATTTACTAGATTGGTGTGAACTGTAATCATTACATTTTTCAAAAGACTACACTGATATGTTCCTTATGCCTAATAAAATAAATGAACGTTCTTATTACAGTATATACATGGGATTGATCAGCAGAAATAGTATTTTCAAATCTACTGTAAGTGTTTTTAACTCTTGGCTATTTCATTTACAGTATGCCAATTGTTTGACCACAAAACATGAAGGAACAACTTATTTTTGTCCTGCCTGATGACTGAACTCATGTTCTGAATGATTAAACATGGTTAATCATTCTCCTTTTCTCTTTTACACACACACACACACACACACACACACACACACGCGCACACACACACACACACACACACACACACACACACACACACACAGGGTCAGGTTATTTACCTGGTAACTGGTTTACCTGGAGCAATCTGGGTGACTTAATGCATCTCAATGCAATTAGGTGTCTTGAGATACCAGTATTGACAGTAAACGTGATATTAAAAAGAAGAAATATTAATGTTGTGTTAATAATTCACATGATAATATCATGAATGATCCGGCATTAGTAACTATCAGATTCATACTCCACCATAACAGTATTGCTCTTTAACGCTCATTTCCATTAGTGTTTAATTGTAAACTCTGTGCTGTCAGAGCTCATAAAAGAGCACAGAGGCCAACTGCAACCACTGTTATATGAGGAAGTGGAGCACACTGTCTTTGAGCGACATCACACACACAATAATAATTGGCTGTTAATTACTTAAATACATAATGCAATATTTTTATTGACATTGACTGTTAGTTACATAAAACTGAAAGCTAGACCTACCCCATTAGGTGAGATTAATGGTCCAGATGGTAATGTAATCTATTATGTTTTTACATTCACAGCAAAATCCAGTGATCACATTGTTTTGTGACAATTAATCGGTGTTAATGTTTTCTCTGGCTTAAAAAAAAAACATTTTCTTTGCTTGTCATATTAAGTGTTCATTCTGCTCATCAGTTTCCAGCATTTTGATCAATACTATTGCCTAAATATCCCATATATTATGTTATTATTTCCATCAGTTTAAATTGCTGCAATCCAGCAACATGGAATTTTAGTGTACTTATGAATATGGTTCACTTTGAATTGAAATATGAAGTTTCACATATTTTACATTTGTTGCAGCCACATTTATTTCACTCCAAATTAGTGGGATCAGATAAAAAAAAAAAAAAAAACATTAAAAACAAACTGATATAACTATGTGGCATTGCTTTCATTTAATAAATTTTAGTGCCACTTGTCTCAAAATTATATCAGGTCTGGATCTTCACTGTTGCATGTCTGCAAAGATTGAAAAAGATCTGTCAAATACTTTGATGGTTGTCATGCTAAAGGGATCCAATGTCTGAAACTGTCATTTTTTGTAATGAATATATGATGCTGCATCAATTTGCTCAAAATTTGATCACTTCTACTTTGGTACCCTTACAACATGGCTGTAAAGTTAGAAAAAGTTCCATAAAATACTTTAATTACTGTTTTCCGAAGACCAAGTGTTTTCTATAGTCATTTCATTCCTGTACTGTCAGAAAGCACTGCCGCTTCATTTTTGGGGAAATTTTCTTGAAAATGAAATCAGGTTAGACATTTATCTATATGATATTTCTGTGTAGTTGTAATAAGATCCATAAAATACTTTTTTACTTATCACACACACAAGGTCAAATGTCATCTGCTTTCACCCTTCACTTTTCTGATCATATGCCTAATATTTTTTTGGCCCACCTTGAATGTTGGGTTGGCATTAATTGCACAGTTTTACACTGGTTCAGCTCCTATCTTAACCATAGGACTTTTTCCGTAAAGCAGTTCCACTCCTTCCCTGCCCCTGTCTCTTACAAGGTTCCTCAGGGGTATATCTTGGAACTAGTCATGTTCTGTCTGTATATGCTGTCAATAGGTATTATTATCAGAAAATCTCCTTCCATTTTTACACCAATGATTCCCAGTTATACCTCCCATTAAAATCTAGCAATTCCATACAGACTGACTTATGAAGCAAATAAAATTTCTCAACTTAAGTGATCAAACCACTGTCACTCTTGCTAGCAGGTTAGACCATCTCACCCTTTATGTCAAGTCCCATGCGAAGAATCTCGGTGTTATTTTAGACTCAGACCTTCAACTTGACAAACAAACCAGCTCTGCTAAAAAAAATAGCTACTATCAGCTAAGGATAATTGCCAAACTCAAATAATTTCTGTCATATCATGAACTGGAAAAAGTTATCCATGCCTTCATTACATCACCCCTCAACTCCTGTAATTCCTTATACCTTGGGCTTCCTTCTATCCCTGCTATCACATATGCAGTTGGTCCAGAATGCAGCTGCAAGTCAGTTGACTGGTACCAGGAAGCGAAACCATATTACTCCAAGTTCTTGCCTCTTTACTCTGGTTTCCAGTTCATTTTAGAGTACAGTTCCAGGTTTTACTGCTGGTTTTAAAGGCCCTTAATGGGCAGGCCCCATCATACATCATTGACCTCATTCATTTAAACTCAACCTCCAGATCTCTCAGATCTACAGAGAAAGCCCTCCTATACGTCCCCCGATCACACTTTAAACAAAAATGTGACAGAGCCTTTGCCATTGCAGCCCCATGCCTATGGAATCAGATGCTTCTTGACTTAAAATATGCTCCATCCACCTCCTGTAACTACTTTTTTACTCTGGCCTTCCCGGCCATCTAAATCTTAAATTGCTGTTAAACTCCCTATCCTGGTTATTTGTTTGTTCCTTGGGTGATGTTTTGGTTATTTGCTGTTATATGTCTCTCTCTCCCTCCCTCTTTTTTTTTTTTTTTTTTAAGTAATTTTACTATTTCTCTTTTTAATTTATTTTTATATTCTATTGTACTTTTCAATTTGTTTTACTATCATTATTATTGTAGAGCACTTTGGCCAGTGAAAACCAGAGTTTTAAATGTGCTTTATAAATAAAATTTACTTGCTTCCCTTTGCTGCCACTTAGTGGTGTTGCTCCATTTTTGGGGAGATCTCTCTCAAAATTTAATCACTTCAAATTTTGCCCTTTATTTTGTATATTATCTTACTATGTGATCCTGGTTAAATTTTAGACTGAACCATCTAAAAACGTTGTCATTTACAATTTCTCACCCATATAATCCCTTTGCAAAGTTTGGAAAACTTCAAATTGTTTATTAGTAATCATCTGAACAAGCAAAGCATCTGCAGTGGCAGACCAGTGCTAAAGATATGTGTATTTCTCAGAGTCTGGGAAATACAATAGCTACATGTTAAATGGTGAATAAGCAGAGTGTAAATAAAAGGAAAACTGGTAGTATACCTGGATGAAAAGCTGCAAATGTGATCAGAATCTCACGCAGCACCAGGAGATTGCTGGAACCTTCTCCCCTGTACACATAAGCATTAACACATGAGGTGAAATATCCTATAATTTAACAACTGTGGAATTGCAAACAAAGGCAGGAAGGCAGACGATCTCTGGTTATAAATGCCAAAATATGATGCCACCACCAAACAATCACCAAAATAACTCACAAAATAACTTCTAAAGTGCTTACCATCCCCCAATTTTTAAACATTTTCTAAAACACAGCAGGAAAACGTATATTGTGTAGAAAAATTAATAAAAATACAGCAAAAATACAAATGATATTGCTAGAGACCTTGCACAGTTCTCTACTGGCCCTGTGGTTAAAATTTAACACATGGTCAATGTGTACTTTCATAAACATTGCTATCAAGGCAAGACTAAAGGGCATCTTAAAGTAGATCACTTTATTCACAGTGTCAAGAAAAAGTGAACCATTTGAAACACCTTGTCTTTCTGCATTAATTTGTCATAAAATGCAACTTGATCTTCATCCAAGTACAATAACAGACAAAATCAAATGTTTTAACTGACAACACAAACTTTTTCTTACCAATGTAGGTTTTTGGATTTTGTGTAGAAACACCAACATACAATGCCTTATCACTACTTCATAACAAGGGTGTTATATAAAATAGATTTTTGTGATACAGGCATTCCTCATGTTACAAACAAGTCAGTCTAAAGTTGAATTTGTAGGTGTCGGAAAAAATAATATAGTAAATAATTATAACAATTATGCAGTGATAATAAAAAGATCTACACATCATACTATACTGTACTTCTAGCTGAAGAACCACTGAAGCTGTGCAACGTTTTCATGAGCGTCACAAAGTGGTGTGTGTCTGTACTCGAATTCTCAATAATATTAGCTTCATGGCAGTCCATTTGTTAGTACAATTTTTATCTGCATACACCTAAAATTACAGCTAAGCAGAAACAAAGAGATAGTTAATAAACTTACAAAATGACTTTGTTGGTATGTTACTTGTTACTTTATTATTCCATCCACCATTCTATCATCCTACCATTCATCCATCTTAACCAAACTTCCTTCAGCTATGTACTGGATAAGTACTGGTTATTACATGAAAAAAATTATGAACAATTTTCAGTTAGAAACATTTTTCACATTTGTTTTCAAAAACATGTCCTTTATCATGTTACTGAGGGACCACAATTGTAAAATGTTTTTACAAAGACAGTCATATACATTCTAGCTATCTATTGTCTGAAATGATAAATGTTAAATTAAGGCTATGAATCAATTAAAAATAATACAAATTAATCACAGATTTCTGTAATTAATCACGATTAAATTGCACCTAAGATTAAAACTTACAATCATAAATATTTATACATTGAATTCCCAAATTAATGTATAATTAACAGAAAGAGAAGTATATAGGTCATAGTCACAAACTCATTACGGTAAAATTAATTATGTTTAATTTTCAGACAGATGTAAATTATACAATTTTGCCTCTCCGGTAGTTATATTTTGTTTAAAACCGAAAAAAGAAAAAATTTAACACAAATATACAATACAAATTAGTTGCTTATTGTGTAATAAAGTTGAAATATTTAACATTTTATGTAGTGTTGTGATATTGATTTTTGGCTACCATCTTGGGGAAACGGTTTAATAAAAGTCTAATAATCACAGCAACAAACGACAATTTCAATATACCTAAAAAGTTATGGTAATGTCAATTGCTCTAGACAAAAACCAACCACTGTATTTCACCTTCAGCTTTTTAAAATTCTTTAAAATTTTTAAAAGTGTGTGAGAATGATCTATAATTTAGTATTTGCTTATTAGATTAACTTGTGATGTGTAGACTATTCATTTAAAACAAAAAACTACTAGCAAATACAAACTTCATTTGAATTTCAGTGCTTTCAAAAAGGTTTGATGAACAGATGGTAATAAGAAAAGAGAGGGCATAGTATTATAAATAGGGATCTTAAACAATTTTTGTTTTTTTTAAATCACACAACTTTCTGATTAATGGTGCATACCGCAAGTACATATAATGACATGTACTCAGCAGGTGAATCAAAACACAATTTAAAACAGACTATGTGATCGATCTAAAATCTTAAACCTATTTGCCAAATGACTCTAAAAACAGAAGCATAAAGAAATATTACAAATTACGATATTTTTATCCTATGTATGCTTGTCTGCCAATTTTTAAAATGAAATAAACTAGGTAACATCACCCTCCCGGTGAAACTCTGATTGATTTGATATTATCTCTGAATTGTGGGAATCCGCGCAACATCATAACCTAAACAAGCATGTTGTTTACAACCAGGAAGGAATATTACAGGTTTCTAATAAAATCTGTGCATATGCTATTCTCGGATTTGGGTAATAAAATACTGCACAGTCAAAGATATAATAGCGTTATGACTTTAGAACTGACACAACGCATTAACAAGATGAAATTTTAAGGCCTATTTTCATTACATGTATACTTAAAACGTCTGCACTAAACAATCAATTGCAGTTTCAACTTCCAAATTGTGGTGTTACAGTCCCCAGCTAAGACAACCAATTATATCAAACTCCTGCCTACATGTTAGCATTGAATAATGTGTTAAACAAAATCCACAACATAAAGACGCTCTTAATATAAGTAGTGGAAATCATCCCCAGGGTCATGGGTTATATTGTTCACCACTGATATTATCCGGTAAGCCAATAATCAGGTTTCAATTTCAAAAGACAGTTTGGTAACATTTCCCTTAGGGCCATGTTTTTATCCATCCATCACAACCCACTTGTCCAGGAACCGGGTCGCGGAGCTAGCAACTTCAGCAGAGATACCCAGACGTCCCTCTGCCCCGGGGCCTCCTCCCTGTGGGACATGCATGGAAAACCTCTCCGGGTAGCTGTCCAGGAGGCATCCGTGCCAGATGTCCAAACCACTTCAATTGGCTCCTTTTGATGTGAAAGAGCAGTAGTTCTACTCTCCCGAATATCCAAACTTCTCATCCTATCTCATTTGGCCGCCTGTATCCGCGATCTCATTCTTTTGTTCACTACCCACAGCTCATGACCATAGGTGAAGGTATGAATAATGATGGATCAATTGATTGAGAGCCTTACTTTCCAACTCATTTGTTTTTTGGCCACGACAAACTGGTTAAGCACTTGCAAAACTGCAGACGCTGTTCCGATCTGTCTGTCCAGCTCTTGATCTCTTCTACTATCACTCGTGAATGAGACCCCAACATACTTAAACTCCATTTGAGGGAGTACCTCCTCCCTGACCTGAAGAGGGAAACCCACCCGTTTCCGGCAGAGAACAATGGTCTTGGACTTGGAGGTGCTGATCCTCATTTCCGCCACTTCACACTCGGCTGCAAACTGCCACAGAGCTTGCTGGAGATCCCCAGCAGATGAAGCCAAAACAAAAACAGCGATGCTATCCTGAGGCCACCAAACTGGACACCCTCAACACCCCGGCTGCACAACCCTAACCCTAACCCTGGCACAGACTTTCCCAGGAAGGCTGAGAAGCATGATCTCCCTGCAGCTGGAACACACTCTCTGGTCCCCTTTCTTAAATAAGGGGACCACCGTCCCAGTCTGCCATTCCAGCGGTACTGTCCCTGACCTCCACTCACTCTTGAGAAGGCATGTCAGCTATAACAGCCCTACAACATCCAGAGCCTTCAGGTACCCCGGATCAAGCACGTACTCTCCCAGGGCAAGGCCCAAGGAGCTGTTTAACTACCCTCAGCCCCAGTGATGGGCAAGTCCACCCCAGCTGCTTCTGGTCCTGTGCCTTCTGACTTCTCAAAGGTGGTGTGCGTAGATGTATCTGAGGCAGGGTTGAGGAGGTCCTCAAAGGGTGCTTTTCCACTGCACCAAGTATGGTACTTCTGGTACAGTACTTACGGTAGTTTCACTTCTTCATTGACTTCCGGTCGAGTACCAGTACCCAAAGTTCCAGGACCGAAAGTGGCAAACCACCTGGGGTACTTCGGTACCTTGGGGAGGGACTTACAAATGTATTTGCTGTCGACTGGTTATGCAAATAGCCTGCTGCAGAAACACAAAATACATACAGCAAACAGCGAAAAACAAAATCAAAAGCAGTAGAACCAAAAATATAAAAAAGTAAAACGGAATGATAGACAAACAAGGAAACACAGGTTTTAATCGTCATATGGTCGGATGAACAGATCCAGCGGGATTTGGATGACACGACTAGGAATAAAAAAGTGTTTTCTGTAATAGCAAGCCGCTATGAAGAAATGGGGCATACGCGAAACACCAAACAATGCCGCTTGAAAATAAAAGAACTTAAGCAGGACTACATGAAAGTGAAGGATCAAAATAACGGTAGCTGGTGTGGTGGAAAAGCGCCCAAAGTATTCCTTCCACCTCCAGGTGACACCAACAGCACTCCCTCCCCACGGTAAACAGTAGTAACCAGGAGCTACTTCCCCCTCCTGATATTCCATATGGTTTGCCAGAACCTTTTTGAGGCCGACCAATAGTCACTTTCCATAGCCTCACCAAACTCCTCCCATGCTCGGGTTTTTAATATCTCCAGGTAGGCCACCATCTTCAGCTTGAACGGCCCCACTCACCTCTGGGGTCCACCATCAGGTATGGGGGTTTCTGCCCCCGTATTCCCACATTCCCAGCAGACCCTCACTATACGCTTGGGTGTGCCAGGTCTGACCTGCTTCCTCCCCTGCCACCTCACTACCAGGTGGTGATCAGCTGACAGCTCTGCCCCTCTCTTCACCCGAGTGTCCAAGACAGAAGGGCGCAGATCAGTTGATAGGATTATAAAATCGATCAATGACCAGTAGCCCCGAGTATGGTCATACCATGTCCACTTATGGACACCCTTATGCTCGAACATGGTGTCCACTATGGACAAACCATGTATTGCACAGAAATCCAACAACAGAACACCACTCGGGTTCAGATCAGGGAGTCCATTCCTCCCAATCACCCACCTCCAGGCCACACTGTTGTTGCCCACATGAGCATTGAAGCCCTCCAACAAAACTATGGAATCCCCTTGTGGTGCGCTAACCAGCACACCATTCAGGGAGTCCAAAAAGGCTAGGTACTCCGAACTGTCATTTGGCCCATAGGCGCAAATGACAGTCAGAGACCTCACCCCAACTCAAAGCTGCATGGAGACTGCCGTCTTGTTCACCAGGGTAAACTCTGATGTTAATGCACCGGGTTGTGGTGCCACCAGTAGCCCAACTCGAGCCCGGCATTGCTTACCTGCCGCAAATTCAGAAGAAAAAAGTATCCAGCCCCTATCCAGGAGATTGGTTCCAGAGCCATTGCTATGTGTCAACGTTAGCCAGACTATATCTAGCCGGTATCTCTCAGCCTCATGCACAAGCTCAGGCTCCTTCCCCACCACAGAGGTGTCATTCTATGTCCAAGTTTTGTCAGCCAGGGATCAGTCCATCATGGTCTCCCTTGGCTGGGACCTAATCCACATGGCACCGAACCCAAGACATTCCCATTGCAGGTGGTGGGCCCACCTGGGCACAGTCCCGTGTACCTCTTTCGGGCTGGGCCCGGCCAGGCCCCATGGGCCAAAGCACAGCAACCAGGAGCTCGCCAACGGGCCCCTCCCCCAGGCCTGGGTCTAGGGTGGGGCCCTGGTGACCCTAGTCTGGGTGAGGGTAACGAAACCCTGCTGTAATACTTTTTCATCTTATTTTCTTTGGCCATGTTTTTAGTCATTTCTAAACACATTCATAAGAAACATGAGAGATTCATAAGGCATTCCTAAACCATTATACACATGGCTATAAATATTTGTAATAAAGCATTATAGCCATGTGCATTATGTATTATGAATGCTTTATGAAGCTCTCATATATAATGCAGTACAGATACTTTTGTAATGCATTACAATGGTAGGAATAAGTGTTAAGGATGCTTTGTACTGCATTATAAAGGTATCTATAGTGCATTATAGATGACAATTTTATAAGGCAGTCATAATGCATTATAAAGATGGCTACAATGTGTTATGCCTTTCCTAAATATTTACAGCTATGTTTATAATACATTATGAATGTGTTTATAAATTGCTAAAACATGGCCTTAAGTGTTACTGACATTTCTGCCAAAAACATGTTGCATTTTTAATTACCGTATTTTCCACACTATAAGGCGCACCGGATTATAAGGCGCACCTTCAATGAATGGTCTATTTTAAAACTTTTTTCATATATAAGGCGCACCGCATTATAAGGCGCATAGAATAGAAGCTACAGTAGTGGCTGG
>JABFEA020000138.1:21445086-21467032 GCA_019775915.2 Cyphomyrus plagiostoma | reverse complement strand
ATATTCATGTCCAGTTTTTTTTCCTTATGTGGCAAGTAGCCGTGTAATAAGCGGGATAATGTACAGGCAGCCGGTAGCTATCGCGAAATAAGCCCCTTCAGTGTGATACAAGACCCTATCACACGCTTCGCGTCGGGTCCTGATCACACTGTCGGGGCTTATTTCTGTGATAACTACCGGCTGCCTGTACATTATTCCTTACTTATTTCTCTCCAAGTATTTATGGAGGATTAAGGATAAAGACGAGAACTGGTGGTATTTACAGGGTGTTCCACGGGCATTAAATTTGAGTTGAAACAATTAAGGCCTTGAAACGTCTTATACAGTACCCCATTGTCCTTGGCTTAAACGACACTTGGCTGGAGATATCTCACGTAGCATTACAGTTATTAGTCCATTTTTTTCTACCCATTGCACACTGAACGGTGTAATTATAAATGAGTAAGGATGCCATTCTAAAATATAACCTGTTATTTTCCTAGCCATATACCAAACATTGAATGGCTTTTAAAGGGTGCATGTTAATCTCACTTCATACTATACCCCTTAGCTTTGATACTGTTTGATACAAATAAGGCAAGAGTATTTTTCTGAGTGGAAATCCAACAATTGGGGCTAAAAGTAGCACGGGCTGTAGCAGCTATCAGAATACACGTTACCTAGGTATCTTGTCTAACTGCACCAGGCCTAACAAGAAATAACAAAAAAAACAATGTCAAATTTGCAAATCTGGAGGGGCAACAGTATTAACTTGTACCAGGCAGCATCATGGAGAGAGAGTCTTATTTTGTCCCCGCATTCGTTTTCCACCCGGTGAGCCTCTAGTTTCTTGGCTCCCTAAAAAGACTACAAATCCTTAAAGTTCCACCCTATTAGTATATATTATTGGAAAAAATATTTTTAAAACATGTTTAAAAATAGCTATTTAAATGCTGATCAGCTGTAGAGTGTGTGCTAGCTAAATGTTGCTCACTCAAAGAGCTAAATTAGCTAAAAATATTCCATCCTGTTAGGCTATCTATGGGATATGCAGCCTACTGAGTAGAAATTGTACAAGAATATTTATTATTTTCATTAAAATGACTTGTAGATTTATTATTTGCCCCCTTGACCTGGATCACTAAAGATCAAATTGGGAGATGGTGTGTCATCAGATATGACAACGTATTCTACCTAGGAGTCATCCGGAATGTGGATGAAGGCAGCGTCAAAGTAAACTGCATGTTGCCCAATGGCAAAAAACAAGTTTTATTGGCCAGGTCCAAGGAAGGACATTAACTGGTACACATACAACCAGTTTCTGTGCCTCACAGATGAGCCACAGACATTAAATAAGAGGTCAGTGTGTCTTGATCAGGCCACGTGGCACTTCATTGAAAAGCACATGTAAGAGCACACATGTCTGTGTGTAAAGGTTTCTTCCTTTTAAATTATATTGACATTTGGCATGGTTATTGTTTTGGTCATTGGTTATGTATGTTTTTAAATCGTTTTTTGGTTCCACTTCAAACTTTGGAGGTTGGTTGGTATGAAAGGTTCTTAAATAAATGAATTCCATCTATTCCTAGCTATTTTGTGAATATTATTATTCTGATGCTATTACAGACTTTACAGTAGGTTAAAAATGCAGGAAAATAATGGAGAAATCATTGGCTATGTTGAATCTGAATCTACTTGTTAAGAGGCCTACTCGGCTCCACCCTGTTGTATTCCATTCCACCCTGTTGGGCAATGATTTAAAAAATATTCTAATCACAACAGTGAAGTGTTTGGTATATTTGTATATTGCATTTGTTAAATGAGGTACATATAATACATCATTCATCTACATATACTTTTATTTCTAATAAAATTCCTCATATAAGACAACAAAATGGGGACAAAAAATGCACAGATTCCATTATTCTGACATTGTACTCTTCATAAAATTAAAACTGTTAATGCTACAAGAATGAAACTTTTATCATAGCAAAAGGCACGCATTGTATACCAGAAAAGTTAAGTATTGTTTGACTTGTACATTATTTAATCTATGTGATTACCATGTACATGTCCCTAGCAGGGTGGAAAACGTCTGGAAAAATATATATAAAAAACATCCCATAATTATAATCTTTTCAACCCCGATCTTGGCAAACATGCATTTCTCATAGCGAAGTATGGTAGGCTATAGTCCTGACAAAATGTTTAAAATACAATCATTCCATTTTTTAGCAAGCAGATAATATGTGGACCAAATATGTTGTCCAAAACAGGAACCACCCATTAACAAAATTAATCGTGAGCATTGCCTTATTTTTAAATAGCTGACGTATCATGCGGTTAGCCAAAACCGATTAGGCCTACCCTTGAACCGTTTTAAAATCAATTCCCAGAGAACAGTTGCAATGTTTGGGCTAACGTGTTTTAGCTAACCAGGTACCAACTTAAGTCACAAAGCATTAAAGGACGCAGTGGCTCCTGACCTACCGTTTTTGAAGATGTACGTGCGTAGCCTGGACCCGTCTACTCTCCCCTCTGAATCCATGATTCCAGGTAGACAGAGGCGCACATTGCATGAAGAAGATGTGCATGCCGATGATCCGCAGCTCACATCAGTAACCCTCGTGCTAATTTCGCTCTCCGATTCGTTTTTTCCACGATAATATTTCCTATCAACTCTTAAATCTAGGCGAGCACTGTCAGGTAACACACCTCCATTTTTCTGCAGAGTTTCCATTATGTCCATAGTCTGACGATTCCTTCACAACATTCTAAATATTCCCACGGAGCTGATTGTGCATATGCATAAATGAGAAATCCTTGATGTCGTTGTGCTTTCCGCAAATATAAATGTGTTGTTTGTTTAGGACGTGGCGTGTTTTTTTCACTTAAATCGCCATCTACTTTTGCGGCTGACTACAAGTGCCCCCATTCGCACAAAACTAACCGCCCCCACTCCTGCTAGTCATATGACTGGCTCTAGTCTTATCTCGTAGTCGTATTGCAGCCTGTGTGCTTTACTTGCTTGTAAATCTTCGAAGTCAATGCAGACATATGGTGCCTTTCACCTAAAAACAGCAACGGACTGATCACCCAACATGTATTTTACCTTTAGGATCTTTCATAATAAAATAGCAGTTAATGACCAGTATACACTATAATCCACAAATCAGTAATAAATACACAGAGGTACAATCTAGAATTGAAGTGTCAGATTACAGAGACAGAAAGCACCCTAGTGATGTTTGCTGAGGACCCTAAGTGATCCCAATGCTTGTTGTCTTACACTGCCTGCCAGATGGAAGGTGCAGAAGTGACTGCCTCTCTAAGGAACATGTGATAGGCCTATGTATATGTTTGGAACTTTACCGGTTTAGATGAACTAGTCCCCTGCTTGATACTTTTCCTTATTTGAAATACTTATATCCATTATATAACTATATCCATTATATAAATATATCCATATTATACAATACAATTGATTTGTTTATGTAATTAACATTTTACTTGGGCTTATTAACTTACAAGTGTTTTGCATATAAATTCTGTGACACAGCTACATATGTTTGTTTTAAACGTAAAACAGTAGCAAGCACATTGGTACAGTATGTACATTTAGAGCTGAACAGAAAAGGAAATTTGGCTAATGCAGTAGTAAACGGAACTTGATAGAATGCTATGAGTAAACACTAAAAAAGGAAGCGCAGAGCCGCTTGACCTAACAGCCCTCACATATCTGTATTCTGCAGCTGCTTTATTAAATTAACCTCTGACATATTAGCCTATACATGGATTTCCTGTTTCTCAGATATCTGAGGTCATGTAGTTTCCCTTTGTTGTTTGTCTTCCCATTAGCTACTGAAACAAGCAGTTGTGTTCGCATGATGGTGCTTTAATAACTGTCTAAAAATTGACCGAATCGACAGTATAGTGTCGAAAATATGAATTATTTTATTGTATGTCTGACCTGTAATTTAATGTGTACTTTTCCCTCTGATGTCTGCATAAGGTACACTTGGAAAATCTATATTGGAAGTTATATATGGTATATTGCTAGCTTCATATGTGCATTCAATTCTGCCTGAAATGACCAATTTTGACCAAAATTGGTCAATGGCCAACTTATGAAGAACATCTGCTTGCTAATGCAA
The DNA here is from genome assembly GCA_019775915.2 of Cyphomyrus plagiostoma. Taxonomy (NCBI): domain Eukaryota; kingdom Metazoa; phylum Chordata; class Actinopteri; order Osteoglossiformes; family Mormyridae; genus Cyphomyrus; species Cyphomyrus plagiostoma. The sequence continues at coordinate 21,462,899 of JABFEA020000138.1, read as the reverse complement.
GATGCATGCTCCTACAAACACTGAGTCATACAGCTAAAACTGAATCCAGTCAGCAGTGGTTCAGTGGGTAAAGATATACCATGTTAGGGCCAGATTCATTAAAGCTAACAGGATGTCCACAATAGAAAAAATAACAGCTTGGTACAGCACCTCTGGACTATCAGTTCTGGTGTGCAGAAAGGCTCAAGCTAATAACTAAGTTAGCATAAGTTCAGAAGGGAAATCTAAATGAGTTGAAAATGAATTAAAATCTGCAGAAATATGACCTATAACTTAAATTTTAATCAAAGAAATTAGGGTAAACATTTTCAAAACAAAGATAATAACATGGTCATATAAAGTGTTTTGTACAAATCGAGTTTTGCCATCACATGACTCTGTCAACTGTTCCTTTCTGGCTGGAAGCATTTGCAACCAACAGAAAGCCCTTTGAGAAGCACTGCTTGTATTTCATTTTCATAGGAAAGACTTCGGACATTTGACTGTCTTGGTACTTATATCATCAGAGTAGTACCTAAAAGCAAAAAGCCCAGACATGAAACAAAACCACAGTGAGGCATACACTACTGATCTAATTATATTATAATTATATTCTAGTTTATCTAATATGCCCTCTGTATAACTGATTTAGTCATATACATATTTCATATGATTTTCTGTGAAATAGATTAAATGTACTGTATATATTATTTGCATATTATTAATTTATTATTCTAGTTCTGTGTGTGTGTGGAGTTTGCATGGTTTCCTTGCATTTTGCGGGGTTTCTCAGATACTACAGTTTCCTACTACAATCCGTGAACATGCGGTTAACGCTAATTGGAGTTTTTACATTGCCCATAGAGTATGATTATAAGTGAGTCTATGTGCTCTGCAATGGGCTGGCATCCTTTTCAGGATGTGTCCTGTACTGCTCAGGCCCCCTGTGACACTGACCAGAAGTAGTTAGAAGATGTATTATTTATCAGTGCACCACCTTTCAGAATTCGCCACACTTTGCATATACAGTACCTTTCTGGACACTCCTGCTGAACATTTTCAGCAAGATAATGACCCTAAGCACACTTTGTGGTTATGTAGGGAATGTTATTCTGTGATCAAGAAAGATGGAGTGCTGCAAATGGTCTGGTCCCCACAATCCTGTGGCCTAAACCATATGGAGCTAGTTTGGTTTGAGTTGCATCAAAGGGTGCTTTCCCACCGCACCTAGTACCGTATTTTTTGTATGGTACTTTCCCTTTTCCACTGAGTACTAGTGCCAAAAGTTCCAGTACCAAACGTGTCAAACTAACTGGGGTACTTTTTTGGTACCTTAGGGTGGGATTCAACACGCTTTCTTTGTTGAATGGCTATGCAAATAGCATGTCTGAAACGAGTACAATCGCCATCTTGAAATAAAGTTGCAAACTCAGAAAACAAAAAAATAAGTAAAAAAAAAAACAAAAGATGCATCGACAAATGGAAGACCCAAACTTAAATTGTGATCTGGTGTCACGCTCCACGGTCCAACGGGCGGAGAAAAACGGAGAGGAGTCCGAAGTCAGGGCAAAACGAAAGGTTTAATGGTGGACAGCACACTGGGACGACCATGCACAAGTAATGTCAATGGCGGATCTGCCGGAACTACGCTGACGCAGACCTTACATACACGAGACAGGCAGTAGGCAACAAGAGACAGGTGACGGAAATCAGGGAAAAACACTGGGTAACGAGGTGGGCGTGGCACACACGAGGATTGTTCGGAGCGGGGCGTGATATAACCCCCCCTCCAAAGGCACGCACACTGACCGCGCCTCAGGAGAGGCAACGGACGAGAAGAACCTGCAAGACAAAACTAAAACCATTAACAAGGACCAGGGAACAAGACCGAGACACAAAACAGGCACAAGGACAAAACACGACACAGGACAGGGAACGCAGACAAACAGACAAGAACGAGAGAAACAGAGGGAACACCCACAGGTGGAACAAAAGGGCCAGGAGTGAAAGGAGGCACAAAAGGAGGCGGGACAAAAGGAGGAGGAGCAGATAAGACAGACACAGGAGGAGGACACCAGGGCACCTGAAGGCACCCAGGCAGGCGACGGGCAGCGGCCGGAGGGGCCGCAGGAAAGGGGAAAGCAGGAGCAGGAGGGGGCCGTGCAGGGGCCACGGAGATGGGCTGAGGGACAGCCGGAGGGGACCCGGAGGGAGCCGGCGAGATCACGCAGGCAGGCGAGAGGGGGAAGCCGCCACTGGCGACGGCAAAACCGGAGCCACTGAAGGCGCCGTCTGATGCCCAGCTGGAGCAGGGGGGCCTGGAGGCGGCCGACGCGGAGCCGGAGGCAGGACAGAGGTCCGGCCCCGAGGAACCGGAGGGGAACCCGGCGGCGACCGGCGACCCGAAGCCGGAGGACCTGCAGGCAGCCACCGGACGACAGCCATGGGCTGCACGGGCACGCTAGGGGGCGGGACGGGAGGGACTCTGACCCTCCACTTGTGCCCCCTTTCCCTCAGGAAAAAGTGGGGCCGCAGAACCAGCAGGAACAGACGGGGCCGCGGGCTTACTCCGGGCGCGCCCCAGGAGAGGTGCGGCAAGGCGTCCTTAGGCAGGGCAGCTGCGGGCAGAGGCGCGGGCGGGGCGGCCTGTGGAGGGGCAGCTGCGGGGGCGGCCTGAGGAGGGGCAGCTGCGGGGGCGGCCTGAGGAGGGGCAGCTGCGGGGGCGGCCTCAGGGAGAGCAGCCGCAGGCGAAGGCGCGGCCGTGGCGGCCTCAGGGAGAGCAGCCGCAGGCAGAGGCGCGGCAAGGCGTCCTTAGGCAGGGCAGCTGCGGGCAGAGGCACGGGCGGGGCGGCCTCAGGAGGGGCAGCTGCCTTTTCCCATTTCAGAAAGTGGGAAACATATGGTATACATTAAACAGTATTTTTCCTTTTAAAAATGTGAAATACATGTAATTTTTCATTACTGGCCATATGCTGTAACTACTGTAAAAAATTATGGTTATTTTCTGTAAAATTACCCATTTTTTTTTACAGTGTACCGTTCAACCATTGAGAGCATTCTGGCACACTGCATCACAGCATGTATGCAGCACAGGCTGCTCTCTGCCCTCATTGGAATGCATCGCCTTAAAGTTTACAATGATAGTAAAGGTCTTCTATTCTTTTCTATGACTGGATGTTGTGCAATATTAACACCAACACTACATGTAATGCACATACAATACTTATATTACATCTCTAGTCAACTAGAAAATAAGATTTTTCTTACTCTCAATTTTACATTATATTATAGTTCAGGGATTTAATGCTTCATTAAAACATTTTTACTGTGTCAAAGTGTCATGACCTGCCTATATGATCCTCTTGTGTGTCATGCCCCCTTATTACCCATATGTGCAACCCCTATTGTGACCAGCTGTTTTCTGTCAGTTTGATTCATCTGGTGTATTTAAGTCCACACCAGAGTTTGCAATCCCAGGTCTGTCATTGACATGTTGTGCTGTGTTGCTAGTAATTAGTGATAATTAATTTCACCCAAACTATTTAAATCCGTCCTAGACAGGTTTGTGAGAAATTTATGTAACTGCTATGTAACTGTTTTTATTTTTTTTTAAATAATTCTGGCCACATCGATGTGCATATAGTCTCACTCTGGAGCCCTGTCTGGTTCCTTAACCATTTAAATCCTATGGAAGCAACAAGGGTGAGCTTCTTCACATGTCTTATCCATTTTGGCTTTGTGTTTTTTTTTAATAAATAATAATGAATGGTGGAATCTATATTTTTGTGCACTTGTGGTTAGATATGGACACCGACAGGATTCATAGTGTTAATGTGTTTCTTTTAATATGGAAACCCTGAACTGCATTTGATGAATTTTTTTCAGAGACAATAAGTTATTATTTTGACTTAATATCTCGTTATAACAACTTATTATCTCGTTATTTTGACAAGTCGTTATAACAAGATAGTAATTCATTATTTCAACATAAGTTATTATAATGAGATAATAAGTCGTTATTTTGACATAACTCATGTTAAGCTTTGCGCCAATATTAAAGACTGCATTAAGTCAGTAACATCAGTAGCTTACTTGGTACACTAATGACCCATGTATTTCTGGGAATTTTACGTAGTTTGTGCTTTCATTCCAAGTTAACCCTTACTGATGTTAACTTTATGTAGACCATTAATATGCTCCATATGATTCTTATCGTTGATCATAAATCACCTATGAACTTATTGTGTGTAGCATTTCATAACATTTTATATTCCACTAATTCGTTTCTAAAACATTGCCTGGGTAATTCATCTACACTGCTCCAAAAAATTAAAGGAACGCTTTGAAAACACATCAGATCTCAATGAGGAAAACATCATGCTGTATATCTATACTGATGTGGACTGGGTAATGTGTTAGGAATGAAAGGATGCCACATTGTTTGATGGAAATGAAAATGATCAACCTACAGAGGGCTGAATTCAAAGACACCATGAAAATCAAAGTGAAAAAATGATGCAGTAGACTGGTCCATTTTGCTGAAATTTCATTGCTGAAACTCAAAATCGTACTCAGTAGTTTGTGAGGTCCCCACTTGCTTGTAGGCATGCCTGATCATGTTGGGTCATGCTCCTAATGAGACGGTGGATAGTGTCCTGGGGGATCTCCTCCCAGATCTGAACCAGGGCATCACTGAGCTCCTGGATAGTCTGAGGTGCAGCCTGGTGGCGTCAGATGTACTGAAATATAATGTCCCAGAAGTGTTCCATTGGATTTAGGTCAGGTGAGCATGGGGGCCAGTCAACGGTATCCGTTCCTTCATCCTGCAGGAACTCCCTGCATACTCTCACCACATGAGGCCGGGCATTGTCGTGCACCAGGAGGAACCCAGGACCCACTGCACCCGCGTACGGTCTGACAATGCGTCCAAGTATTTCATCCTGATACCTAATGGCAGTCAAGCCTGTTAAGGTCTGTGTGTCCCTCTATGGATATGCCTCCCCAGACCATCACTGACCCACCACCAAAACGGTCTTGCTGAACAATATCATAGGCAGCATAATGTTCTCCGTGGCTTCTCCAGACCCTTTCGCTTCTGTCACATGCTCAGGGTGAACCTGCTCTCATCTGTGAAAAACACATGGCGCCAGTGGCGGACCTGCAAATGCCCATTGAGCTCCATTGTCCTGGGCAGTTAGCACAGGGCCCACTAGAGGACATCAGGTCCTCAGGCCACTGTCATGAAGTCTGTTTCTGATTGTTTGTTCAGAGACATTTACACCAGTGGCCTGCTGGAGGTCATTCTGTAGGGCTCCGGCAGTGGTCTTCCTGTTCCTCCTTGCACAAAGAAGCAGATACTGGTCCTACTTATGGGTTAAGGACCTTCTACGGCCCTGTTATCTTTCCTAGAGACTGGGCTGGGAGACACAATAAATGGCACATATTGATGCACCATACTGGAGGAGTTAGACTACCTGTGCAAACTCTGTAGGGTCCAGGTATCACCTCATGCTGCCAATAGTGACACTGACTGTAGCCAAATGCAAAACTAGTGGAAATTTTTTTCAGAAAACATGAGGAGAGAAAGATGTCAGTGGCCTCCACCTGTTAAACCATTCCTGTTTTGGGGGTCGCCTCTAGTGCACCTGTTGTTAATTTCATTAACACCAAAGCAGTTGAAACTGATTAACAACCCCCTCTGTTACTTAACTGTCCAGATCAGTATCCCAGAAATGTAACTGACTTGATACTCTGACTAAAAAGTGTTCCTTTAATTTTTTTGAGCAGTGTATATGTGATTGTGTTTTTCTGTTTTCTTTTTAAACTTTGTACAACAAATCTTAGATGAGGTATGTGGTGATGGCTCAGATGAGGACTGCATTTTCCCTGGTGATATTGGTGCTGATGATGATACTGAGAGTAGTCATGCAACGAGTGAGGAGGAATATGCTAGTGATGATGATGTTCCCTTTGCTCAGCCTCAGCAAAAAACTGTGCAGAGGAAATACAGGTGGCGCACAAGACCGTACAACCCACCACAAGTAAACTTTCATGGCCCACCCATCCTTCCAACAGACCCAACTGGCATCACTGAGACAGCTCTGCAATACTTCCGCCAGTTAGTGACCCATGATATGCTTGAACTTAAAGCAGAATAAACCAATCACTATAGTGTTCAAAAGCTCGGCAAATGTGTGAACACTAATTCAAAGGAAGTTGAACAGTTACTGGGAATGTACTTTCGGATGGGACTTGTGGAAATGACTAGCATTAGAATGTATTGGGAACAGGAATCACAATATTCTCCAGTGGCAGACATCATGACCAGGAACTGTTTCCAACTTCTCCTCTCAGTCATCCACTTTGTAGACAATGAGACAACAAATGAGGAAACAAAGAAGGACAGATTGTCATGACCTGCTTGTCCAATCCTCCTGTGTGCCAGGCCGTCCTCATTACCGCGTATTAATTCCTGATTGTAGTCACCTGTTGCCTGTTATAGTCAGCCTGTCCTGTGTATTTAGTCCGCGTTTCCGTTTGTTTCCCCAGTCCGGTCATAGATGTTACGTGTGTTTTGGAGTCTGTTACCCCAGCAATAAAGTCCTTTGTCCGTATTCACGACTGCCCTTGCCTGCTTCCCTGCGCCAGTCCTGACAGAATGACCAGACTCCCTAAACAAAGACCAGGCACATCGCCGGCGCACCAGCTGTGGGAGGATCTTTCTGGGGTTCTGAGGATGATTTCGGAGAATTATTCATTCTGCAACCCCAGCCTGTACTGGCCGGAGGCTGACCAGTGACTGAGGCTGGCTTCCGAGGTGCCTGGCCTCGCAGTGCCAGCGCGCAGAAGGAGAAGGAGACGGGGGAACAAATCAGAGGATGCACCAGACGCACTCTTCATTGGGGCCGTCTCTATTTCCGCCGCTTGCCCTGCTGCATATTGGGAGGAGCCCCTCCCGATTCTCAATCAGGCGGTGTTCATGCGTGACATGACCGCCACTTCACTGCCCACGCCAGCAGCTGCTTATCCCTTAGCAGGTCCATTTGGGATGGTATCCCGCAGGTTCCCCGGTTTCAGAAGCAGGCAGCGCCCCCCGTGGTTCCTGTCAGTGCAGCGCCCCCCGTGGTTCCTGTCACTGTAGTGCCCCCAGTTTCATCGCCACCTGAGATTCTGGTTTGTCGGTTGTTGTCTGAGTTACTGTCTCTGTGTCTGTTCTGTGTGTCTGTCTTTTTCCCTGTGCCTGGTTGATGTGTTTTGCTCTTGTTTTCCAGGTCCTGTGGCCCTGGTCTTGTCTCGTCCGTCACCTCTAGGCGCACCTTTGGAGGGGGGTTCTGTCAGGACCTGCTCCTCCGATCCTCCTCTGTGCTACGATTTGACAGGGGACAGAAGCAGCTGGATCAATTCTAAGGTGTCCAGAGACATACTGTCAGCTTAATTCTAGCCAAATTCAGCCAAGTTGTTTGGACGGTGCTTCACAATACAGATGGAAAATGACCCAAAACATACAGCAAAAGCAACCCAGGAGTTTATTAAAGCAAAGAAATGCAATATTCTCCAATGGCCTAGTCAGTCACATGATCTCAAGCAAATTGAGCACATATTTTGCTTGTTGAAGACTAAACTTCAGCCAGAAATACCCATAAACATGCATCAATTGAAAGCTGCTGCAGTAAAGACCTGGCAATACAAAGCAATACAAAGGAGGAAACCCAGAATCCAGTGATATCCATATGTTCAAGACTTCAGACAGTCATTGCCTGCAAAGGATTTAGCAATATTTTTGTTCAATGATTGAATTAAAGCCAAAAGTCTGTACTTCTGTACTGTGATGTACAGAACCAAAATTATGAAAACTTCCCTGTTTAAATATTTATGGACCAAACTGTATTCGTCTATCACCTTCCTCTCGGAGATGAATAGGGGATAAATACAGCCTCTTGAGGGTGAGGTGTCAGGCTGGAGATCAATTGCACAGTTGGACGGGTTATGTGGAGACAGGGAAGACGCCTGGGACTTACTGAATTCCTGTTTCAGGTCCAGGAAGACCGCAGGAACCGAAGATATGTCTGGAAAATCCTCCTTCTCATCAAGGACCACAAATGGGAGAGCTGTACGGAGACACTGAGAATGGTAAAAAGAACTCCAGCCCTAAATGACTCCTTTCTTCAAGTCTAGGTGGGGATTATGTTTAACAAACCAGGGTTGGCCTAACACTATAGGCATTTGACGTGAGGAAATGACATAAAAGGACATCTGTAGAAAAACTGATGAATACATCAATATCCACAAAAACGTATTTTGATTTGTACACGTGAAAAGGGTTTTGCCTGTTTGTGGATGAAGTGTTACATTTGTGACTTATTATTTGTAGATAATAATCTACATACTCTAAAACCCTCCTAATTATTTGTAGATTTTTGTGCAATTAGTACCAAGGCTGATCTGTAGAAAAAAAAACACAAATATATCACTATTGCCATATTAACTCCTCGGGGATTTCCCTTATTGCCCCAATGAACCCCTCCACCCCATCACGGCAGATCCCGGCCAAATCCCCATCTCTCAGTCTCCCGGAGAGGGAGAGGATACCTGCACTGGGGTCGGGTCCCACCCACCGTGCCCCCTGGTGCGCCTTCGGTCCCCATTACTTTGGCTCAGTAATTGCCTGCAGTTTGTCTGGTTCCTGCTTGGCGGTCACCCGTGGTCCCCCTGGCTCCTGCTCAACAGTCGCCTGCGGTGGCCCCTGTGATGACTCATCGGGGGGCTGCAGTCTGGCCTCCGAAGCCTTGTCAGTTGCCTTTGGATCCCCCAACTCCGACTCTTCAGTTGCCTGCTCCTTGGTTGGCTGTGGCTACGCCTTTGCCTGCTCCGGCTTCTGGTCCCTCCTTGTCTCCTCTATTGTCCTCAGTCCCTCCACCTTCCTCCTCGCCCCGTTGGTGTCCGCTGTGGCCCCTGCCTCGCGGTCTCCTGTTGCCCCTGACATATTTACAAAGTACACTAAAATGAAGATGAGTTTAAGGCTAAAACAAATATATAATAAATAATTTATTTGCCATGAATTAAGTTTATGATATTGAATGAAATGTGTAACCATGCCCCTGTCAGTGACAGTGTGTTCCCTACCCCTAGACCCCAGAGGATTAATAGGCTGAGTGGGTGGCTGTGTTGTCCAGGTTGTGGGGTCAAGACTGGCCAGAGGCCAGACTCAATTATGTTTATTATTTTACATTTGTGATGCTTTGTATATTCTTGGTTTGTTATGTACTTATGCTATGATTTATTGTTTTGTACCTTTGTTACTTTCTGCTTGTGCCCCACTTTTGACAGACACTGGTCACAAAGTGCTTAACAATAGAAAGAGCAAATAAGAAATCTAGGGACTCAAAAAAAGAAAAAAAGCAATGAGATACAAATAATAATGATAATAATAATAAAATAATGAGATACATAATAAAACAGTAGGAAAAGGAAGATAAAACAAGAGAATTAAAGAATGTCTCCTCATTCTCTCTGTTACCCGTTTAACTCTTCCTCTTGTTATAGCCTTTGTGTGGATCACCCCAGGTGCCTCTTGTCTGTGGTATATATAGTGCCTCCCTCTTTTGAGCTCCCCAGTCCGGTCATTAACGTTGCTACCTGTGTGTGCTACCCAGTTTGCCCTGTGTTCTGGACTATACCTTTCTACCCTGTTTTATCCCCGTGGTCCATTTCCTTTTGCCTTGCCTGTTGATTTGTCAAATAAAGCCACTTTTGATTTTTCCTATGCCTTGGCCTCCCTCTTTTCCCGTGATGTAACAGAATGACCAGACTCAAACAAAAAAGCCCAGGCAGCTCCCCAGCCCTCCTACCTTCATTTTGTGAATGATTCCGGAGAACTACGTGTTGTGTGATTTTCATTTACACTAGAGAGACACCAACCTGAGACCAGAGCTCAAGGATGAAGGGAGCTTGTAACCATAGCCCTGAACCCCAAGCTCCATGCGTCAATAGCGGAGACCCTGGCAAAGGTTCTAAAAGATGTTAGAGTTCCCTCCGTCTACAGAGATTCCTGCCATGCTTAGCCCATTGCCTAAGGATCCTGAACGATGCCTGCTCCCTGACGTGTTGGATCTTCGCCCGTTGCCAGAGGTGTGCTTGTCCAGCCTTGGTGAGGCCTCTGCAGTTCTGAAAATTCTTGTCTTCAATAGGACCTCAACCTTCCCACAAATACCCTGCTTTGCTGGTTCTTGAAAGCTCTGGTTCTACTCTCCTCTTCACCTGGTGCTCCAGTTGTGCCCCATTTATAGATGTCGACCCATGCCTGCACCCCACCTGCAACCGTCCCCACACAGGCCCCTGCCTGTGGCCTGCCTACGACCGTCATCTCGTTAGCCCCTGTTCCGGCACACTCTCCTGTGACCTTCGTCTCGTCAGCCCCTGTTCCGGTGCATTCTCCTGCAGCCTCTGGCTCTTTGACCCCCATACCTACATACCATCCTGTGGCCTCTGCCTTGTTGGCCCTTGTACTTGCACGCAATCCTATAGCCTCCACCTTGTTGACACTTGTATTGTTGCATTCTCCCACGACCTTCTGCTAGCCTGTGCCCATTGCCTTATCTGCCCCAGCCTGTATCAATACCTGCATCCTCCAAATCTTTAAGGTCTACAATAATACAGTCATGTGAAAAAATTACGACACCCATTAAATATTTTGTAATTCATTAAGAAATATTAGCATATCAATATTAAATCTTGTTTCAAATTATAGTTGCAGATAAAGGTCATGTAATTGCACTACCTATGCAAAATCAAGAAACAAATTTACAAGAAATTAACTAAGATGCCAGTTGCTGCTGAGGAAGAAGTTAGGACACCCTATGCCCTAATAACTAGTATGCCCCCCTTAGCTGAAATAACCTCAATAAGATATTTCCAAAACCATTTCAAAACGCCATTGTAAGAAGTATTAAAGATTGTAAAATTAGGTTAAATAGGCAAAAATTAAACCATGTTGTCACGCTCGGCGGTGAGGGAGCGAATGAAGGAGCCAGGAATGAGGACAAACGGGGTTTTATTGGAGCACAGGACACGAGGCAGACTCACAGCGAGACACATCAACTAACATCAATGCTCAGTCTGCCGGAAGCTACTCTGTCGCAGACTTAAATACACCAAACAAACAGGCAAAACGAGCAACAGGTGAGAATCATCAGGGGAAGACACAAGGTAACAAGGTGGGCGTGGCACACATGAGGATCGTTCAGAGCGGGGCGTGACATAACCCCCCCCCCAAAGGCGCGCACACCGAGCGACGGATGAGACGACGAACCTGAAAGACAAAACCAAGACCATCCACAAGGACCGGGGAACAAGACCGAGACACAAAACAGGCACAAGGACAAAACCCAGGACAGGGAACGCAGACAAACAAGACAAGAACGGGAGAGACAGAGGGAACACCCACAGGGGGAACAAAAGGGCTAGGAGTGAACGGAGGGACAAAAGGACCGGGAGCGAACGGAGGGACAAAAGGAGGCGGGACAAAAGGAGGAGCAGATGGGACAGACACAGGAGGGGGCCTCGCAGGGGCCGCAGAGACAGGCCGAGGGCCAGCCGGAGGAGACCCGGAGGGAGCCAGAGGGATCACCGGCGCAGGCAGGCCGGAGGGGGAAGCCGCCGACGGCAACACTGGAGCCGGCGAAGGCACTGTCCGAAGCCCAGCAGGAGCAGGGGGGCCCGGAGGCGGCCGACGCGGAGCCGGAGGAGGGATGGAGTACCAGCCCCGAGGAACCAGAGAGGAACCCGGCGGCGACCGGCGACCCGGAGCCGGAGGACCCGCAGGCAGCCACCGGACCACCACCAAGGGCTGCACGGGCGTGCCAGGAGGGACCCAGACCCTCCTCTTGTGCCCCCTTCCCTTCCGGGACACAGAGAGGCGGGGACCCCTTTGGGCTCCGCCTCTCTGGGGCACTGGCAGTCGGGCCGGGTCATGGGAACCCAGCACCTGGATCCCCGAGGGGTCCCACTCGAGCTCCTCCTCCAAATCTACCACTAGAGGAGGAACGAGGTTGGCACGGTCCAGGACCTCCTCGGGGACATGAGTCAAGGGTTCTCGGAGGGCAGGCGAAGCAGGAACGGGTGATGCAGCCACGGGCGGGGCCGCGGGCTGGGCAGGAACGGGCGATGCAGCCGCAGTCAGGGCCGCGGGCTGGGCAGGAACAGGCGATGCAGCCGCGGGTGGGGCCGCAGACTGGGCAGGAACGGGCAATGCAGCCGCGGGGGCGGCCTCAGGAGCAGCTGCGGGGGCCTGCGTAGGGGTGTGCCCCTCAGGTGAGGGCACGGTACACCCCGCAGGGCAGGTCTGCTCTGTCCTCCAGCAGAGCAGCCTCTTCAAGGTCCCCTCTACCTGGGAAAGCTGCTGGAGCGGGGACTCAGGCGAGACGGCGGCGAACTCCCTCCGGAGCTGCTCAAGGAGGGGAGCAGCCTCTGGGGAGTCCCTTACTGCCGGCTCTCCCACCACCCACCAGTACAGGCCCTGGAGGGTAAGGAACCTCCGTTGCAGTACCTGGGCTGGAACTGCAGGGGGCGCTGTAGGCGCTGCAGCCTCAGGAGCTGAGGTTTCCGGAGCGGCAGCAGCTGCGGGCAGAGGCACCTCGGTGCCCGGCCTAGGCAGGGCAGGCGCAGGCAGGTCCAGCACCGGCCAGCCAGGCACTGCCCCTTTAAGAGTCCTGGGGATCCGCGGGACGGCGTCCCTTACTGGGCTTATCCATTTTCCGGCGATGCGTTCCGGCCGGAAATGGTACCGCCCCAGCATAGGCGGCTCATCCTCAGCGGTGTCCCCCCAGGCGCACGAGTAGCTCCCTGGCTTACCTTCCATCTCCCTCGCGGGGACGAGCGAGCAGGTGCCCACAAAAATGGTCGCGGGCTCCTGGCTCCGAGCCACGCTCTCCTTCCGTTGCTCGGCGAGCCGGCGAAGGAGGCGGCCGAGGAGCGTCCGAGCTCGCTGGAGCGGGTAGTGCTGGCCCGGCGGGCGTTCCTTCCCGAGGAGGTCCGCGCCCCGGTTCGCCATTTCCAAGGACGTCGGATCCTCCAAAACCTCGGGCTGGGAGCGGCAGAACATGAAGTCCTGCAGCAGACCGAGCCGATGGTGCCAGATCTGCTGCTCCGTGCGTTTAGGGAGACTGAGCATTCTGTCACGCTCGGCGGTGAGGGAGCGAATGATGGAGGGTACTCCAGCCAGGAATGAGGACAAACGTGGTTTTATTGGAGCACAGGACACGAGGCAGACTCACAGCGAGACACATCAACTAACATCAATGCTCAGTCTGCTGGAAGCTACTCTGTCGCAGACTTAAATACACCAAACAAACAGGCAAAATGAGCAACAGGTGAGAATCATCAGGGGAAGACACGAGGTAACGAGGTGGGCGTGGCACATATGAGGATCGTTCGGAGCGGGGCGCGACACATGTCACCTTACTTTGTTTTACCTGCATCGAAGGCATATGTCCTGCCTCGATCGTCCACTCCTTCCATTTGCCATGCCCCCACAATAACCTTGGGTGGAAACCCTGTGTGATCAGCCGTTTCCAGTTGTTTTCATTACCCCTAGCACTGGTCCTGGCACCCAAGTCCCCCACTCCTGAAGCCCTAGTCCCAGCGGCGGACACGCCGCCCCCCGATGTCCCAGTTCTGGCAACCCATGCGCCACCCTCTGAGGCCCCAGTCCCGGTGGCCAACGCGCCACCCCGCGAGGCCCAAGTCTCAGCGGCCAACGCCCCACCCTGCGAGGCCTCAGCTCTGGCTTGTCTTCACTCCCATTGGCCTCGGCTCAACGGTCACCTACGGGTCCCCTGACTGCGACTTATCAGTGGCCTACATCTGGACCGGCTGTGGCTGCACCCCCGCCTGCCGTGGCTACAGTTCCCTCCTCCCCACCAGCAATGTCCCCTTTGTCTCCCTTCTCACCATCTCCACCAGCCCCTTCACCTGCCTCCTCACCACCTTCAGCGTCCCCTTCAGCCCCCGTTCCTGCCTTGCTGTTGCCTGCGGCTCGGGTGGCCTCTCCCTTACACCCTCTCATTAACCTTGTGTGACCCCGTGTGATCAGCTGTTTCTGGTTGTTGTCATTAGTCCTACATATTTAGTCCACGTTTCATTTTGTTTTCCCAGTCCAGTCATTGTAATGTCAACCTGCATTGCTGCCTGTTCCTTTGTTTCTACTTCAATTAATCCACATATTTTCCCCAACTTTTGGCATCCTGCGCTTCTGTCTGTGCTCCAGGTGTCTTCCTGCACGACATGTGTAATACTGCTCTCATCTAAAGATCACTATTCACATCCTAAATAGCCACATTATGCCCCACAGTGACATGAGTGAAGATTATTAAAAGGGCAAACCAGGCTAAAAAGCTCCACATGCAAGCTTTAGTTTATTCATTTGAAGGTTATTTATTTATTTATATTGATTTGGGATTTTTTTAACAGTATTTTATTCCATTTTGAAGAGGACATGTTTTGCACAGTTTAGAAAAATAAATAAAGGAATATTTTTGAATAAATTTGTCTGCAGCTCATTTTGCTAAAAATCGTGAGAAAATCGTATCATGAACTCAGAATCGTAAATCGTATTGAATGGTGAGTTGAGTGTATCGTTACATCCTTTGTTGAGGGACTACAGCAGGGGTGGCCAACCTTATCCGCAAAGAGCCGCAGTGTATGCAGGTTTTTGGGGTAACCTTTAGGTCAGCTGTTCAAACCCAGGTGTGAGGACTCTTCAGCCAATCAGTCCTCTACTTAGTAATCTAATTAGGGAGTTCCGGCGAAAACCCTCATACACTGCGGCTCTTTGCGGATAAGGTTGGCCACCCCTGGACTACAGAGATGAGGGTCCTTGTCTCCTTGTGGGTCATGGGGTCAGGGCTTCAGATCCAGCTTCCAGTTTCTTGGATGTATTCCTACCAGTTTCTCTCTGTACCCTGATTACTCTGCACTTAAAAACCATTTAAGTGGCAAGGAAAATTCTCCCTTAAACCAAGGTATCTATAAATTCAAGTCCTAACAGCATATTTTATTGAGTCACACAATCTTTAGTTTAGGACAAAGGATAAAAAACAAATGTAATGTTAAGATGCAACACGAAATTACATTGTGAAGGGATAATTGACAGTTTTCAGCAGCTTATATAACAATTATATACAGTCAGTTTGGTGAAAATGTATTGTTGTTGCGAGAAAAAGATCTCCCTTAGGGAAAAAGAAAACTAGTTAACAGATTTGTTCTTGCATAGCTATGACACAGGTTGGTATCCTACAACGTGAGAAGAATTGTCAGCAAAGATTTTCAAGTCACAACATTAGCACAGGATTGGTCTTACGGTAATATGTTAATGCTACACCAGGTCTGCTTTAAATGTATCTCGTGCTCCCACAGGGTACTGATATTGGCAGAAAGCCTTCAGCTGCTGCCTCAGTTTTTATGATGGTACTTTGCATATACAAGGATCCCCCACTATATCGCGGATTTTTCGTGACGCATCACAGTTCTCTTTAACAGAATGAGGCTACTTTTCTGCAGAAAATCATTCAGCTGGAAAAGGAAGTTAAAAGCTGTAGTTGGTGGCTGAATCAGAATCAGAAACACTTTATTGATCCTGGAGGAAATTGCTCATTGTTACGTAACACAGGTTCTGAAATGTTTTCGTTAGCAGATCCATTGCACCAAACCAACATATGATGATATGTGAGAGGAAGAGGGGGCAGAAATGGGTGTTGTTATAAAGAGCAGATGAGGTTAAAGTTTATCTTTAGCGTTTCTTGCATTTGGAAATGAGTTCTGTTCTGCTGTCAAAGATCGACCTGTTGGCCAGATTTAATAATGAATAAAAAATATATGGAATGAACTGAACAATATCCCCTGTCCTGATTGGTTAATGTAATCATCTCTGTTATTTCAGCTTTTGTGTTCATAACTTTGAATATTGATATAGATTAAATATTACCTGGAAATACTGGCCAAGACTGACACATTGGACTGGTATCTTGATTTATTTAACAAATATCAGCAAATACCGATATGACAAATGATAGATATATTGTGCATCACTACATATTTATGTTTCATATTCATAAAAACAATATGCAATGTGAAATAGATAGATAGTCACTCACAAGTGTCACACCCATGAGGTGGGACTGAGCACTGGCAGGCAATCATCAGCTAATTGCCCCACTTCTTAAAGCTGTCTATGACCCAGTATACAGGTCAGATTTAGTGTCTAACATTGGACTAATTTTGATGCATCATGTGCAAAAAAAATATATTTTTGTTTTATTTTCATCTTATTGTAGGACTTTGTACACTCCTGCCATAGAGAATTACACTAACACTATGTTCAATGTCACAGCTCTATTTCCGGTCCATATGTGATTTATCTTATTTTCTTTCAGTGCAGCCAGTTTCAGTTCCTTATTGTAACATTTTCAACCATGAACAGACTGATGTGAAAATGCGATCTAGGGTGGTCTTTTATGCTAGTCGAGAAATAACATCCTATCCAGAAGTTCTACTTGGCCTGCCATTGTTGAAGCATACATTTTTGATTATTTTCTTATATTAGTTGTCATTTGGTTTGTTTGTTGAATGTTTTTTCCTGTTTATATAAGTTCTGAGAGGGAAAAAAATCTGAAAATAGTTCAGCTGTATGGGAAAGCAAAATGAGTCTATGACTTGTATGTCTTATTTCTTATTTTCTCCAGAGAAAAAAATCATACAAAATGTCATATGAACCTCACTATAAATTTCAAAAGAGATCTCATCAAGCTCTACAATGGCTCTTAACTTATGCATCTCATTTTGTTTCAAATACCTGCGTGAAGTTGATACCCATATATTCATCTACATTTATATTTAAGTTTAAGTTAATGGAATTTGGCAGACACTCTTAGCCAGAGCGACTTACATAACTGCTTAGAAGTCTCATCAGTGAATAAATTCTGATACTGGTTCAACAGAACCCAGCTAAGAATAACTTCACTCTAAAAATTCTTTTGGCAAGTAGTACAATTTTTTAAAATAAAAGTATAATCTTGAAAGTCCTCATCCAATTACTTCTGAAATTGGTAGGTTTCTAGTTGTTGTTTGAAGACACCAAATGCCTCAGCTGTTTGGACATCTAGGGGAAGTTCATTCCACCACATAGATGCCAAAACAGAAAACAGCCGAGGTGCATGTCTCTCATGCACCTTGAGAGATGGTGGGACTAGTCGTGCAGTGCGGAGGGATTGAAGAGAGCATGATGGACTGTTCTGTTAGGTAGGAGGGTGCTAGTCCATTTTTGACTTTGTAGGCGAGTATCAGTGTTTTGAATCTGATGTGGGCAGCCATAGGAAGCCAATGGCTTTTTTGAATATGGGTGTTACATTAGCATGCTTCCAATCAGAAGGTACCATACCCGCAGATAACGATTTCTGGAATATCAAAGTTAAAGGTTGGCTAATAATATCCTTCATCCCTTTTAAAACTATAGGCAAGATGCCATCAGGTCCTTGTGATTTATTTATTTTGAGTAAAGCAAGGCTGTATACTTTTATATTGATCATAGACGATGCTGTATTTGTATTAATTGGTAATAAGTTACTTTCTTCCCTGTTCTTCCCTGTGAACACCCGTGAAAAATAATTATTAAACTCAATAACTATATCAGTTTCGCTTTCAATTATAAGGCCCTTACTATCCTGCAAATAAGTGATTTTAGCTTTTAGAGCTCTTTTGGAGTTTGAAGAAACTTTTATTGTCATCCTTAGCCTCCAATGCAATTTTTCTTTCTACATCCCTCTTGGACAGTCTAATGTTAT
>JABFEA020000138.1:21428654-21444986 GCA_019775915.2 Cyphomyrus plagiostoma | reverse complement strand
ATATCATTAGAATCTGTTTCAGAATAATTTCTTTAATCTTAGAATACTCATGCAACCTACTTATGAACCACAAAAGGATATCCTTTTATACTTTAGCTGAAATTATTTAAATATCAATAGTGCAAAGTTATAGTTTTATCAGATCTGTGTATATAAATTTACAAACATTGCAAATGTTTTTAATTTGTTCATCACTGAAACACATTCTTACCTTTTTTTCTTGAGCTCTGTGAACAGCCCTAAAAATGCAGGTTGACCACAGATTGTACCTTGTTCAGAATGAGAACATATGACTTTATAAAAAGGAATTCACATTCTGACTCCGCCTTGATTTGTTGTAAAGATGAGACTAGAATGTTCCACTGAAATCTCATGGGTAAAAAGATACTTCCTCTTCCACTCTTTATTTTAGTCATTCTCTAAAGCAGTTGGCATACAGTAGATTACACAGATGACTATTATTGTTTCCATCCTTTCATTATTTTAGCTTATACCTCGTTTATGAATCTGATTTGGATGATCTCAACACATACAAGTTCTGACTTCTTTGTAAGTAGGAAATTCAACTGGATGCTGTCAGAAAATATGCTCCTAGGAAAACCGTGCCAAGGCTGTGATGTAGTGTGTGAGGATATTCTCAATGGTGTGGAAGATTGGCCGTATGGGAGGTGGCATTCCCACTGTCTCAAGCACTGCAGGAATAGGCTTTACTGCCAGGCTTTCTTAATCAGGAAGTGTATGTGCTGGTCCCTGGAGAGATCCTCAGTAAGGCATGTGCGGAGAATTTTGATGCTCCTCCTGAGTTCATTTGAAGTGCACAGTCACTGCCCCCACTCCAACAGCTCACCTCCTGTCTGTATGCAGACC
Organism: Cyphomyrus plagiostoma; assembly: GCA_019775915.2. NCBI lineage: Eukaryota > Metazoa > Chordata > Actinopteri > Osteoglossiformes > Mormyridae > Cyphomyrus > Cyphomyrus plagiostoma. The sequence continues at coordinate 21,444,119 of JABFEA020000138.1, read as the reverse complement.
TGTCTCCACCACTTATAAGGCTGATCAATGTAGGGTTGTCTGCATGGGCTGGTCCTGGTGGAGCAGTGAGCAAAGGCAAAACCCTTGCAGAGTTTCCATGCTCAGACTGATGGGATCAGAAGTTCCCTACATAACAGGCTGTCCAGGATCCAATTGCAAAGTGACATTTCCAGGTGACTTTGTTTCCAGGTGTTACTGTGTTGAATGCTGAGCTTAATTTAATGAACAAACAGCATCCTTTTTCATTTTCCAGGTGTGTTAGTGTGGTGTGAAGGGCCAGGGTTATGGCATCCTCTGTAGACCTGTTGAGGCAGTATGCAGAATGGTATGAATCAAGTGAGGCAGGGAGGTTTTCTTTGATGTGTCACATGTCTAGTTGTTCAAAGCACAATAAAAGTGAGAACCGTGGGTCGTTAATTGATTAATCATTAATTGTGCTTTAGGTACTTGTGGGATGCATGCTTGACTGAGCAAGATGCTGAAGATATCTGTCAGGACATCTGTGAGTTCATGGGCAAAGTCCCTGTGAGCCCATCCTGGAATACTGTCTTACTTGGGTTCACATTATGTAGAATGTTCCTCCCTTCTGCTGGCCTGTTGTGCACCACACCAAACTGGGCGAAAAACTGGTTAAACGAGTCCAAGTGTCAGGTCTCATAATCTGTAGTATGTGTGGTGGTCTTTTAATCCACGTGGGCCTGTATGCCTTGCCACATATGTCATGTGTCTCTGGCGTTCTTAGGGCCACAGGGTCCCCAGACTGTTCCATGCTTTTAGCCTAATGTGGACTCGCTGTATACCAAGGCTTCCAGTTGGTCCTCATAATGACAAACTTCTGTTCAGTGACATCATCTGTGCACTTGTGGATATAGCTGATAATTATCTCTGTATATTCTGCAAGGTCAACTTGATCTTCATACGTGGCTATTACTTTGAAAACCGTCCAATCTGTTGCTAAAACAATCTTGCAGTGCAGAAGTGGCTCTGATGTGGCCAAAAACTAATTTTCTTTACAGTGGGTTTGAACCGACTCAGTATTGTTGTATAGGCTGGTAGGAGTGTAGTGGCTACATGATCTGAATGGCTGTGGTGGGGGCTAGGCTCTGTCAATTAAGCCTTGCAGATGGTTATGTAGATCACATCCAAAATGTTGTCCTCTCTTGTGGCAAAATCCACGTTTGTAGAAATTGGGAAAGGACAGCTTTTAAATTTATACGATTAAAATACCCAGCTAATACACTGAAGTCATCTGAATGATCTGTTTGTTGGTTGCTGACCATGTTGTAAAGCTCCCTTAAAGCCTGCGTGATGTTCATCATTATAATAACCGCGAATATCCATGGAAGACAGAATGAAAGACATTTCACCATCAAGGTTTTAACCCAGAGCAGTCAGGCTTTATTTATTTATACACAAGGCCCCCACTGTGGCTCTTACTGGTGCTTGGAAAAAAAATGAAAGCAAGTTAACCCCTCCAGAGAAATGGCTGCATCCATGATGTTGCTTGCTAATTAACCGTGGGGGTGAGAAGCATAGCAGTTCCATATTTCCACTTAGTTGTCGTGCAGCATAGGTGTCATGGTGGGGCATTCGTTTGTCATGCTCCCCAAATGCCACCCTTCAAGTACAACATCTTTTATTTAATTTAACCCTCAATGGTTCCTTGTGCTGCGTCCTGCACCCCCTGGCCATTAGTATGCCTACTACCATGTTGTTATTAAAATTACAGCAGTTATCCTCTAGGACATTGTTAGTGCGCTAGTTTTACATACAGCCATGCATTAAATGATAGAAAAAGTGTTGATGTCAATTGCAATATGCACCCCCAAAAAAAACGTAATTTATGACAGATGTCTGCGGAGATTCTCAGTTATCCAGGTCATGGTTATCCTAAAAAAGGGTTATGCAATGGCAACTGGACTTTGTTTTTCTCAGAAGACGTTTCGCACTCCATCCAGCTGTGGAATACCTAACCATGGTGTTATTTTCTACCAGTTGAAATGTAAACAAAAAAAAATGGCTGACTTTTTTTAAAAAAAAGCAAACTAATATCCCAAAATGTTCTAAAATATAATAACATAAAAAAATATAGTTAGCACTAATTAACTGAATTTGTCGATAATATCAACATCATAAATTGACCCTAAAAAAGGGTTATGTAATAGCAACTAGACTTTGTTTTTCATAGAAGACGTTTCGCACTCCATCCAGAGTGCTTTCTCAATTATGACTGATTGGTTGGCATAGCAGGTTGATGAATCCTGTGGAATCCTTAAGTCGTTAGCACTTGATGTTCAGCTGTGGGTTGTTGTTGTTTCCCCTGGCTTTCATGTGTTCTACCTGAGGCCGAGCGTGAACGATTGGGCAAAGTTGAAAGAATTTTATTGTAGGTGGACCGGGAGGAGAACTAGTTTAAATGAATGACTGTCGTTGAACAGAGGAGGTGGCCTTAGACATAATCTATCACCCACCTACAATGCAGGTCTTTAGGGCAGACCCAGGACATATTGGAGAGATTATGGGGAAGGTGGTGGTGCAGAAGGCAGCACAATCGTTCGGCAACCAGAGGTTTGCTGGTTCGAGCCCTCCTTTCTCCTGACCCCATCAAAGTGGTCTTGAGCAAGACACTGAACCCCAAATTGCTCCTGGTGTGCAGATTGGTGCCTGGCATGGAAGCTTCCACCACTGGTGTGTGAGTGGGTGAATGTGAGGCATAAATTGTAAAGTGCTTTGAGTACTTGGAAGAGTAGAGAAGTGCTATATAAATGCAGTCCATTTACCATTATTTCTCTCAGCTGGCCTGGGAACACCTTGGTATTCCACCAGTGGAGCTGGAGGAGGTGGCTGGTGAGAGGGAGGTCTGGGCTTAGACTGCTGCCCCAGCAACCCGATCCCAGATAAGTGGCAGAAAATGGATGGAGGTGACTGTGGGTGCACAGATACAAGTCACACTAATACAAATAAAATGGCCTTTTCACTTTTTTAAACATTTTGTTTTAGATCTAAGGGCCATGATTGCACTAAAATTTGATGTATACGATTGGATGAACTGCAAGAAAAAAAATAACTGCAACATTCAAAAATAAAAATAAAAACAAAATAAAAATAATGGTGGAACCATCAGAGCATTTCACTACACACAAATTAAGCAAAAAGCACATTTTCTTACAGTTTTTTCATATATATACGAATATTTATATATTCATATATATATATATATTTTCATTAAAAATCTGTTAATAGTTTATAATGAACAATGAATTATTGTTATTTTCTATTTATGACCAAGCCTCTCTAATGTTAAAGACAAAGAAGAAAAGGCAAGCAAGGAAGAAAACATGTAGTTTGCAGAAGTCTTCTTCAGCTTGAACATCATGGATCAGTTACACGTTGCCATAAATGTTAAAGTTATGCTGGAGATATGAAAGGAAAACAATTCAATACTCCTTTATCACTTTGTACACCAGATCTCATGCTGTGGAACAATGGAGAGTCATGCAGCTATAATCACCTCTGAGGTTTTTAACTGCCAGTTAAAACTCATCAAATTCTTCAGAAGAGAACTAGCATTGTTTCTTCCTCAGGTATCAAAGATTACATTTAATTATTTGTTCTAGATATCGGTAACAAACTGTTTTACAGTATCTCAACAATTCTCCATAATTGGCTCCTAAATGCATGTATTCTGTAAAATATATATTTTTTTGTTTTGTGACAGAAATGTTTTTATATAAATTAGAGGGAAATACATACCTCATTAAAGTCTTTAAGTTTACTTTCATTGGCTGGTTTGTGGTTACTGAGAAAAACAAGATGAATTTTGTGTCACACTATTATCATGAGCTGACCATATGTGCTAAATTTGTCTGTCAAAAAGGTAAATATGTATATAATATTTTGTGCAAATTAATTGTAGAAGTAAATTGATGTACCTTTTAGGAGAGGGAAAGTATGGTTTTGAGGCACCTCGTCCTGCAGTGTTTTTATTGGTTCTTTAGAAAAAGCACCATGTAACATTAAATATGTTATAAAATACAACTGTGGTCAATTGCAAACTTTCACGTGGCGTTAAAAGATCTACCTGTGGGCTGCATTCATGTCCACTGCAGTCATGTTCGCTCTTCTAAAACCAAAAAAAAAAGATTGAAATGTTCTAAGCCATATGAAGGTTATACTCAAGAAAGCAAGAAAAATGTATGGACATACCTCCTTTCAGGGCGTTGTCCATCCAGAGAGTGGTCAGGGTGGCTTCTGTGGGTTTTGTGCATTGATGAATGTCAAAATAGATGACATTACATATACATACAGCATTGTACAAAAGTCTTAGGCAAAGAAAATGATCTTCTTCATGTAAGTGAAAAATTATCTATATGTTATGGTTGTTTCCGATGACCTCTGTAATGCATTCTTGAAAATTTTCCAATATAAAATTGAAAATTTACAGTACCAGTCAAAGGTTTGGACACACCTACCCACATAAACGTTTATTTGTACTATTCTCAACAGGTCAAGTCAGGTCAGGTTTGGGAGCGTGCACTAATGCAGCGTGTTGCTGCACCCACAACACAATGAAACTCCTTGGGATACTGGGTGGCGATCCCCCAGGCAGATACACAGTCCAGTCCTACCTTCTGGAAATGGCCATCCATCTACTGCAGCCAGGTTTTACGTGGGCGTCCCCTTGGCCTGGTCCAGTCGCTTGGGTCCTCAGCAATGAGGATCCTGCGAGCTGGATCGTCCTCAGGTAAAAGTGCCACATGGCCGTAACTTGCACTCCCTTACAATGCAAGTAATGTGCCTCATTCGGGAGTCCTCAAAGTCAAACCAGCGGTACCCAAGAGAAAGAGACACAGTACCAAGGGAGTCCAGTCTTCATCTCAGGTCACTGGATTGCATCCATGTTTCACAGCCATACAGCAAGACAGGGAGTACCAGGACTCAATATACTTGGACCTTTGTCCACTTGCAAAGATATCGGGAAGGCCACACATCCCTTTTCAGCGACCTCAGGACCCCAATCCAATCCATCTGCTGACTTCATTGAAAGAGTCACCAGAGAAATGAATACCGCTGCCAAGGTAAGTAAACCTCTCGACAAGGTTGACATTCTCCCCACAGACAGACACACTACAAATGACTATGCCCAAGAAGTCATTAAATGCCTGGATCTTGGTCTTTAACCAGGACACCCACAATCCCAGGCACTCAGGCTCCTCACTCAGCCTCTTCAGAGCCCCGATCAGAACCTCCATTGACTCCATTGAAAAGTCAAGATCAGTAATTCTTTATTCACCAACGGATGCCCAACAGCTGCGGGACCCCACAACCCTGCCTAACACCCATTTCAGACATGCATTTAATAGAGTAGGAGCAAGAACACACCCCTGGCGAACCCCAGAATCATGAAGAATGCAGAGGTCATCCCTACATGTCCCAGCCATGACATCTGGCAACTTTGTGTCAGGATGTCCCACTGGGCAACTTGACCAACTGAGTCGGACACTTTAATCGACAAAGGCTGCAAAGAACCTCTCCCAATTTTGAAAACGAGAAAGGCTTGTTGAGCGCATGCTGGGATATGTCTCTATGCGTATGCACTACAGGCTCATCGAACGCACTCTGTATGGAGCGCTCATTTACGTCGCCGTCAGTGTTGTAATTAAGGTAATTAAGTTATGGTAATTCCTCCTTAATGTTTGCTGGTTAAATGCTTTCTTCAAATTTATACCGAAATAAAACACTAGTAAATAATGCTAAAGTTTTTCTTCTTCTTTAAACATGTTGGTTAAATAAAATGAGTTTAAGTGCTTTTTTCTTTTAAAACACGGAGTGTCAGGATGCATGTGCCTACTCCTAAGAGCACGTGGCTGCGGCCTACGTGTATTCGCTAGTTTACATTCATCCCACTGTACATTTTTATTATTCATTAAAACTTAATTAAAAATAACACATTAATAAATACACGTAATGTATTTTTATTCTATTAAAGTTTAACGGACCCCTTACCTCCCAATCCACATGTTCCCCTTATCAGCATATACACCCTACGCGGCACGAGCATATCTAATACCATATATGAACATGACCCCTAGACCAATCAGAATAAGGGATACGCCTTATTCTCATAAACAGACCCCTACTAAGCTCCGCCCAAAGTGACTCAATCTCTATAAAGGCATTGAAAGTATATAATAAACCATATGGATTATACACTGACTAAAAAAGTATTTAGCACAAAAAATGTGGGGCAGGTGGAGCAGCTGTCTGGGGTGGGACTCAGAAGGTTGTTGGCTCAAATCCCATGGTCAGCAGAGTGTTTGCACCATTGGACCCTTGAGTAAGATCCTTAACCCCAATTGTTCCAGAGTCTGGTTGACTTTAAGCTCTCCTCCAGTTTCATGAGGTGTCATCTGGGAAGCTTTTCTAATTGTACCGAAGGAGACCCATTTCTGCTGAGCACTCACTCGCTGCTTTCCCTTCACTCTCTGGCCAAACTCCTACAAAACCATGTCTACTCTGTTTTGGCCAGTTCAGTCTATTTCAATGTTGTATTTCAAACACATATATTTCAGGAAAGTTATAGTACATCATTGAGTTTGTAAGGTTGCCTTTGTTTTTGTCGTTGCTCTTCTACGGTTTTTTGTTTTTATGTATGTATTGTAAAGCGTCTTGAGTGTATTATAATAATAATAATAATAATAATAATAATAATAACGGACAGAACGGTACAAGACAGGGACCAATTTTTATATATTGTTATTATTATTATTGTTGTTGTTATCATTATTATTATTATTATACTCTATTTTGTCATGCCCTGTCCATCATATTTCCCTGATCCTCCTGTGTTCTCCCTGGCGTGGCTTGGTCACAAGCCTGGTGATCATTCACCTGACATCTCGTTCTTGCTTTTGTGTTTCCTAACTCCCAGCTGTCTCCTGGTTAGTCCCGGATTAGTTTTGTATTTAAGTGCTTCCCAGTAAGAACATAAGAACTATACAAACGAGAGGAGGCCATTCAACCCATCAAGCAGTGTTGTGTCCCCCAGTCTGACCATTGTTGCTTGTTTGCTCCCCTGATCCTGTTCCCCTTTCAAAGTCCCCAATGGCTGTTTCTTGCGTCATGCTGCCTCTGGGCTGTAACTTTCCCGCATTGCATGACATATATTAATTTACAGAGGCTGACCTGTGAGATAGTCCTGAAATTCGGTTCCACATGGACCTGCTGATTAAAAAAAAAAAAAATCAGGTCAAAAACACATGTTTCAGGTATTATTCCTATATAAATGAGCTCCATTTAAATTAAACCATCTGTAAGGTTAACAATATAACATTATATATACTTACCCAAAACCGCCCTGATTTTGAAGTGTCTCAATATGCCTCCTAGTTCAACCCACCAATATAGGTGGAAAAATAAATAAATATATAAAATAGCACTGTGCATATACATAAACATTCTTTATTAATCTATATCCCGTTACTCATCCAGTCTGAGAAAGCACTGGTTGAAGTGTTTGTGTATTTATTGATTTCTTTTAAGTAATTGTGTTTTATGTATATTATGGTTTTATAAATGCTTTATATGTTTATTGTGTGTGTGTTTTTTTGTCTTGTATTTATGGACATAAAGTCTGCCAATAAAGATTGAATTGAATTGAATTGAATTGAATTGAATATATCAATTACAGTAGGAAGTTTCTTCTTATACAGGCAGAATTGAATTAAAATTTTAAGTTAATGCTGAGGTGATTCAAACATTTGGTTTTTCATTGTCATACTCTTGAAGAAATTGACTTACAAGTATTTTTTCTTCATTATAAAGTACAGTCCCCCGAAAACGACTGCCATTACTGTGACAACCAACACAGGGATAATGATATGAAGTATGCCCATTTTATCTGTTCAGGGAAAATAACCAACAGATTAGCCAATAATGTGCTTTATGTTTAAAATTGTCAATTATAAGTCTTCCAAGTAGTAATAAAATATATCAACTTGGAATGCAAAACATAATATATAACATGATATATTTTTACATTTTACATATTTAGCAGATGCTTTAGTCTAGTGAGGAAAACAACACATCCAGTAGCTTACTTGGTCTCAGAAGAACAGATAAATTTTAGTTTTAAACTCTTGAATGACTGAAAAGCACAACAAATACAATACTGTGCAAAAGTCAAAGAAAATACTTTTTGTGTGAGTAATATGTGTATATTTGCTCAGAAGAAAATACACAATTTAACAATGGAATCGGTGCTAGATCACATGAATTTATATTTTATTCTTCTGATCAGTAATAATTATTAATCTTGAACAAATATTAATGAGACAACGGGTAAGAGAGCTATTGATGTTTGAAATACATTGGTGTATTGCATAGTTACTGTAACTACGGGGATGACTAAGAGCATATGAGCGGAGTGGAGCGGAGCCGGCGGAATTTGGTCAGAGCGCGGAGCGTTTTTTTAATTAAGGCTGGAGCGGTCGCTCTGTCTCAATCCAATTTTGCTCCAATACCGCTCACACTACGACTCTGAGGCATGTCCAAATCTACCCAGAATTCATCTGTACAATTACGAAGACTGTTACACAAATTCGCCGAGATGGAATTCGCAAAGTATTTCACAAAGGAAACTGATAGATCATACAAGTGTACTATATTCTTATCAAACATATAGCTGTATATGACAATAATGTAGAGCAAGAACAACAATGTGAGTAAAGATTCACTTTGGAATAACTTTTCTCAGAAACATGAGTGTGCTACGCGAACAGGCGGAAGCCAGAGCAAAACGTTAGCAAGTTTTATATGGTTGTAGCATATTAAGTCTGTAAAGTAAATAAAATGTATAAAACCCTACAAAGTAAATATTGATAATCAAAAAATTAACTTTGTAATTCAAAGTAGGTCGAATAGGAGTTTTTAATTTCACGTAACGCTGTCAGTTAAATTTTATTTTATAGGGAGACGCAGCAGCAGCATCAACAGAAAAAAACTGAATTTAAAACGTGGATGCTTAGCCTGTATATTCTGTATATTCTTTAGCCCACTGATTCCTTTATTTTTAAGCCTATTTTTGTATGGAATGTCATTGCCAGACCAGTCCGTTGTTGCCTATATGTTGTTTAAAAAATATTTTCTGTTCTGAGTGGCAATGTTGCCGTTGCTCAAATTTCTTTATGATATAAACCTTTGGTTTAAGGTGACATTTGTTAGGCATGCAGATTATTTGTCCATTTTTTTTTTTTAATTGAGCGAGCATGGAGCGATTTGACTGGAGCGGGAGGAAATTTTAGTGGAGCGAGGAACGGTGTTGAGCTGAGCGGCTTAGTGTGAATTAAGGCCTTCGCAGACCAAACGCGCCGCGCATTGCGCTGCGCTCTGAAACCCATTATTTCCTATGGTTTGCACGGCTCAATGACGGTTTTTCGCTGCTCCGAACAAAGCGCAAGCGCAGCGCCAGAGCGGTACCGCGCGCGCCGTTCTGGGAGTTTGTGCGAGCACCGCGGTCAAAGTTGAGTTTTGTTGAACTTTGACCACTGCGCGCTGTGACACATTGTCGCGCGATCAATAGAAACAAGGCACCGAACCGGGCACATATATCGAAATGGAGGAGCAACTGATTTTGTGCGTGTCCGAGTGTCCAGAACTGTATGACACAAAAGTACCATCTTACAGGGATATCGGGAGGAAGGTGATGTGTTGGAAAAGTATATCTCATAAAACAGGCAGTCCAGTTGTGTTTTGAAAACCACGCCCACGTTTCCCGTTGAAGCCCAGCAGCGAGCGCAGCGCATTGAGCGGACACCGCTGTTGTTTTGACTGGATGCTTAAACCTCGCAGCTTGCACAACGCGTGCCGCGTTTGGTCTGCAAAGGCCTTTAGAGCGGAGGAGCGAATTCTCACCGCTCTACTCCTCTCACATGCTTTGGGATGACTACAAGACACTTTAACAAACATGATTTCATAGTTTTACACCAACATGAAGATAATTTAAGCATAACTGTACAGCACAATACTTAACTGTACCTCAGCAAGTAAAGTTTTGAATCCTGTTACAACATTCTTTAAGCCTGATTGTACAATAGGCCTATATACCTACAGAAGGTTGATTCATTTCAATACGTTCTCAATTACAGACGCTCTACTTACAAACTTTCAACTTACAAACTTTCAGACATACGAACGAAAAGGACTGTAAGTCCAAATTATGTTCATTGAGCCCCCGTTTAGTTTTCGCAACATTAATTTATTTTTCTGCACGCCAATTCTGCCTAGTGTGACTTCTGGCCACTACTCCTGCCGCACAGCAGCATAGCGTGCCTACTCCAAGCATCCTAGTTCTTTGTATTTGTGTATACCCTTAAAATGATGTTGAACAACAACTTATAGACATTTCAAGTTACGAGTGGCCATTCAGAACGTATCTCGTTCATAAGTAGAGGAGCGTCTGTTTATATACTGTATATAGTATAGATTAAAGAGAAAAGTATAAAGTCCATCTTACGTTTTACACGCAGGCTCATTTTGCTTTCTGAGCTACTCCCTCCGTGGAATTTTGCTGTACAAGTGATGTCACTGTCATCATCACGTGCATTTGGAATAAAGCTCAGGATAGATTGAACTTCCCACATTCCGGGTTTATGGTTATTGTAATGGGTAATAATCTCACTGTCGGAGGGCCAACTCCAGGTGAGGACGGGCATGTGAGAAGGGCAAGTGTGAGTAACAGAGCAGGTGATGGTGTAGGGTCGCCCTTCATATGATTTTTCTTTATAAGTCAGTTTTGGCTTTTCTGGAGTGTCTGTATGAAATACAATTCAATGAAATATATTATATTCAATTGTAACTACTTATTATACACTTTGAGGTACATAAGACAAATAAACTTACCAAAGGATGTGATTGATACACATCCTTCTCGAAAGGAAAAATTATCTTGACCAGGAATTTCAATCCTGAAGCAAAATGGACCATTATCATGGTCTTTAACTTCATCAATCTCTAAAGTACAGTTATCATCGGCAAGCTTTCCCAGAAGTCTTGTGCGGCCTTTAAAATTGTCGACCACTTTTGATACTTCAGCAGCAAAAATGTACTGTTTAGTATTTAAATTCTCTTTCTCCTGGTGAAAATGCCAAAGGCCACTTAGTCTGGAAGAGGGTTTTTGGCCACCGGGGTATCGAAAGCGACAGGGTAGCACCACACACGATCCTTCCAGAGCATCTATTTTTGGCGGAACATCTGCTTCCCATTCAGCAGAAAAGACAGGAGAACAGAAAGCTGTTCAAAAAAGGAGAACAGAGCAAAATACATATTTCATAGCATTTTAATAACAAAAACTTGATCAAATGTTGGAAACATGAGTTTTGAGATGTGATTGAAGGGAATTTAAATTACCTTGCATCCAGACACAATATAGAACCAATCTTCCAGGAAAATCCATATTTGTTCTGCTGAACTACTCTGGAAGTGAAAGACAAACAACATTTGCATTAATCTATTTAAATTTTATTGTACCAGAATTCGGCATTTTGGATTATTGAGGAACTAAGATACTGGTACTGATTTGGGTTATATTTTAGCATATCTTTATTTCACTGACTGTTATTTGATGGGAATAGAATAGGATAACATAATTTCCATTTGTTGATAAATGCAATGCAAAATGAATGCTGATTTTCTTGAAACAACTTTGAATACTGAAATGTATGTGGCAAAAGACAGCTTTCTTATTTCACACAGCCTAAAGCATAATAAAGTACCAAATCTACCACTAACAGAGGAGGCACAGAGCAGGATGCACTCTGATTAAATTCCTATGACAGAACACACACACACAATTACAGCTTAGACACCAATGCTCTCTGCACATAAATCTCATGCACATCAGAAACTCATACAAACATTTCTTTTAAATAGTTTAGTGATTTAAAGTGCTTGTTACAAATTAGCACTCTGAAATTGTACACATGAAACATCTTTAAGGAATATCCAGTATCACTTTAACTTTACAACAGTTATTACTGACTACCATTTAGTTAACAAGTTAAAATTTTAGGAACGTTTACCAAACATTACGATTAATATATGGATACATTCAAAATGTCCAGTTTCCCTGACATTCCCAGAATGTTATTCCACTACTACACTACAGCACATCTGTATAATAAGAGCCGACACCAGTTATATAACAACCAAACATACATCTCACTTTTCCATATGGACATTCACCATAGAAATAAATCACTTTGTTTGTAGCAGAAAGCATGAAATGTATCTTGAGTTAAAAAAAAATCAGGTGAAACTAAAACTGAGCTATATACAAAATATTTAATTTTACCTTGTTATATTGTTACATTTAGTTCACATGTGGTAAAAAAACATTTGAATGGTCTGAAACTGGCCAGTATATTTTCTTTCATTCTTAAAATGCTCAAACATCCTGCGTATATACCCGAAAAGGATATACTTAAATTTTTCATTTGAAATTAAACTTCCATAAAGTTTAATACTTTCAACTTACAAGAATCGTAAAAATTGTTAATTCTTTAGTGAAGCATATTCTTACCTTTTTTCTCTGAGTTCTGTGAGCAGCCCTAAAACTGCAGGTGCATTGTAGCAAGTCCAGAATTGGAGAACGTTGCTTTATAAGAAAGGGGATAAATTCTGACTCCACCTTAATTTGTTGTGTGGAACTGAAATCTCATGGGTTTTTTCTCTCTCCGCATTATCTCATTCATTTTTAGAAGCAATCCACAGAAGCCCAGATGAATTATACTTAACTCACTTTTTATTCACCTAAAAACAGATACATTATTCAAAAATGCACCAAGCAACAGAAATGATTACGTTTAGTTGTTTTGGAAAATTTGATATTTTGACAAATTTTTATAGATCAGTAGTTCATTTTGTCATCTGAGGTGTCTTTAGCTGCTGTAGGTGATATTAGCTGTGCTGTGTCTTGTTTATCAATCTGATTTTGACAATGAGAATATATTATACATATGGATAAAATCCATATATTGATCCCAAGTTGAAAATTCTGCATCTAAAGCAAACAGGCAATACATTATTAGAGGGAGGGAGGTAACCTGATTGGTAAGACTGCATTTGAGTGTTTAGTACGGTGGCCCTGAAGGTCAAAACACATTTCAGAAAACACAATGATATTTCAAAAAACACAACGACATTACAGAAAACACATTTCAAAAAACACGACTACAGACTCAAAGGGTAGGACCACACTTCTTGTTCGTGATTGGGCAGTACCCTTGGAGTGATATGGGGACTGTCCAATCACAAACAAGAAGTGTGGCCCAACCCTTTTCCTAATTGTGATTGGACAGTACCCATGTCACTCATGACAGTTCATTTAATTGGTGCATTCAGCTTGGGTCTTTGTCAGGTTTGAGGAGCAGGTTAATATCTGCACAATTAATATTTGGAGGATTTCTGTAAGTTTTTTTAATTTCTTTAACCATTCTATGGAATAGAAGTGCTAGCAGAGGCCAAAATGTTTTGTAGAATTCTGCTGGAAATCCATCTGGACCGGAGGCTTTCCCATTAGGCATATATTGAAATAGGTAACTCTGATGCTATTAATTTGTTCATTATTTAATTTTGGTAGGTCAATGTTGTTCAAGAACTCTTCTATTTCAGAATTGGTTGGATTAATATTAGGTGAGTATAATTTTTTATATAAGTCCCTAAATGCCCTATTTATCTCTCCTGGGCTATGAGTTGTCTTCCCTTTGTGTTCTGTAACTGAAGAGTTTGCTATTTTTTCTTTATTCTGTTTTAGTTGGTTTGCTAAAACCTTTATTTTAGATTTATTATTATGTTAAAAATTGTTCAAGCGTAATCTCTATAAGTAAAACTGATGTTTTTGTCTCTTAATTCTTGCAATTCCATTTTACATTTTCTCAGCTCATTGAGAAGGTGTTTTTCTTGGGAGGGAACACGTGCTGATTCTAAAATTTTAATTTTCTGTTGTAGTTCTGTCTCAAATGCTTTTTCCTTTTTCGTTTTATGTGTTGAACATGAAATTATTCTACCTCGTATTACAGCCTTTGCCGTCTCCCAGAGTATGCATGCATGTCATTTGTTTCAATAAATGTTGCCCAATTTTTTTTAATAACTTCTAGAAACCTTGAGTCCATTAGTAATGATGTATTCAGTCTCTACCGTTTAAAAGGTGGTGCACTAACTTTTACAGTGACCGTCACAGTGACAGGTGTATGGTCACTGATTGTGATAGGGTGAATTTGTGTCACATATATCCTTCATGACTGAATTGGTGGTAAGAAAAAAGCCTATCTGGGAGTAAGAATGGTGGACTGACGAGAAAAACATGTATTCTCTGAGCGTGGCATGAAAAGTACACCAGACATTACATAGACCAAAATATTGCGGGGCGATAAAACAGTCTTTTTTCCCTCCCTGCTTGGGAGTTTTTGGTTCCTATTCTCCGTTGTCATCCGTTTTATTTATGTCTGTCCACTCTTTGTGCACCAATTGGGGCAGCTTCGAGTCTCTTCCTGCAAGTGGTTTCTCCCCGCCTTTGCTTCGCCGTCTGCCTCTCCATGGTCTGAGCTCTCTTCAGGGTTTGCGGAAAGCGAGGTCACACAGTATTCAAAACAATCTCTTCTTGCCTAAGGCCTAAGACATAACAGACACAATATGCCTCCCCTCCCAGGCCTACCAATGTCCAATTTTACTTCTAAAGGAGCATACTATCTGTGCTAGCCTCCCAGACTTTAGTTTGCCTGTGCTGCCCCCCCAGGTGAACCTTCTACTGAGACCTAGAGGGAAGGAGCCACGGTACCCTCCTGCTCCTCTCATGCAGTCCTCTCTGTACTCTTCTATTCCTGTCATGCAGTCACTTTGGCACTAGGGCTGCAACTAACGACTATTTTAATAGTCGACTAGTCACCGACTATTGAAACGATTAGTCGACTAATCGAATAATTATTAAATTTTTCTAAAATTTAGCATGAGATTGCTTTAATTCTGTGGAAAATGATAGTAAACACAAGAAAGAAGGGGGTACTTCAATGAAAAATGCATATTTTATTGAACTTTGCTGCTGATAGGCCGATTCATACGAAAAGTAAATAAAAATGCCCTGTCTAAAACCAATTAGGCACAGTGCTCGGTCAGTATAGACATAAATGCATAAATAAAGAAACTATCATTTTTTTAAAGGACAGGCACATTTGTTTTATAAGAAAAAATAAATTAAAATCAAGTAAACATTTTCTTCCTGTAAACCAGGGGCAGGCACATTAGCAGCAATAAAACAGTAAACAAAAATATTAAGTGCATTTTGTGAGATACATTCAGTGGTCAATCTGTTGCAAAAGAACTTTACAACTCGTCTCAACATTATGAAATCTAACGGTTTTAAAATAAGCTTTCAGAGTCATCTGAATTTAAGTTGTAAACATGGACTGTGTG
>JABFEA020000138.1:21386690-21402701 GCA_019775915.2 Cyphomyrus plagiostoma | reverse complement strand
ACATGCAAACTCCACACACATGTAACCCAGGCGAAGACCGGAACCCGGGTCCCAGAGGTGTGAGGCAACAGTGCTAATCACTGCACCACCATGCCGCCCCCCACATTAATTCATTACTAATGATTTACAGTGTTTCACTTTATAATACTGTTCTTGATCTTTAGTAACTCCTATGAAAGAAGTCAGTAACGCCACATTCATTACTAATGAGTTATAATTTGTTTTATTTAGGCCATTAGTAAGACTTCATTCCTTTTTTAAAATGCATACATTAATTCCTTAATTTTTAGAAAAGATCAACAATATGTGGTAGAGCACATCGTGTGGCAAAACACGAGTCTCCGATTGACCGTCCCTTCAGTTGGACTTCAAAGCACAGTTTGAAGAACACTGACACATGGACTTAAGTGAAGTAAACAATTAAAATGTAGGTACTGTATACATATTTTCGGCAATAACATTTTGTAGAATAAGTTGTATGCCATACAAAGCAGTAGGAAGAAACAAGCTTGTTTTCCCAAAAGGAAAAGATGTGCCAAAAACCATTGAGAACAGTAGCCTGTACATCCCAGAATTAATCCAAAAAAGCACTGTTCATTCGACGAGTAATGAATTAGTAGTTATTAGAAATAATCTATAGTTAATACATAATACCCAATGAGACCAACAATACTCTATAGTTCCTAATGGAATAAGTGAACTACTATAATAATTAGTTCAATGTTACCTATTGAGTAATTAAGCATAATTCCTTAGTAGTACTAATTTAGGTGTTGATGAAGCACTACTCCTTTGTTCCTGCTTACTTCCTGCGTATTTAACTGTTAACTGCGGAACTATAAAGTGTTACCAAAAAACAGCGTATTCTGGTATTGATGTGAAAAAATTTGCTTGTATTTTATATGTAATGGAAATAAAAGATCAAAACCGAAATTACAGGTTTCATTTACAGCATCAATTTACGTATATTGCTGTAAAGATTGTTAAATTTAAACATTTGTAGAAACAGGAAACCATAGCTCGTTGCAGCCGCAGTATTTGAAAGCAAAATATTTTAATAAATGCGTGACTGATCTGGGATATATATTTTTCATCAAAGCTTATTTGCTTTTCTATGTATTTTCACACTCGTATCATGCCAAAGCCAAATGATTTTATCGAACAATGTTTTTTTTTTTTTTTTAATAAAAAAAGCCTGTTGCACTACCTGTTTACAACCACTGGAGGGTCTCAATTCATTTCTTTGAGCCATTTACTGTACAGAGCCTGCAGTGCTTATCCTATTTACAAGGTCAAAGAAAATAGAATGAAATATATTCATTCCTAAAAAAATACATTTTTTTGACATGCTTTCCTTCCATAACCATGTATCCTCCAACCGTTTATCATAATCGACGTTGTGGGGACCTTTTCTATGAACATAATAGATTACTTTATATTATTCACATTTTAAAGTTCTTTGTAAATTTAACTAGCAAGTTTTTGTCTGTAGGCACCCTCACCATCTCCGAGTGTGCAACTTATGCTACTGCCCACGTATCCAATGGTAACCCCCCTGTAAAGTCCCGTCCCCCATTTTACGTCATAAATGTGCACGGATGCTACATCTGTGATTGGTTGGAGTCATGAATCACGTCATAATGGTTTGTCATTCTGTCAAGCTGAAGGTAAGTGTGATTACACAGGAAATCAATAAATGCAATTTCAGTGGTTTGTCCTTGCGTGATTGAACTTAAGAGTACATTTGGCAGAATGCAAAGGCATTACAGGACATGTACACTAAGGGCAATTTAACCAATAAACCTAAACTGCATATTTTCATGTTGTGAAAAGAAAGCAATATCAAGACAAACATACAAGCTCCAAGCACTGAGTCAGAGCAGGAATGAAAATGAGAACCCAGAAGATGTGAGATCACTGCACTACGGCTCTGAACTACTGTATTACCCGAAAGCCTAATTCGGTTCACGATTAGAGAGCTGCGCTCTGCAATCTTAGAAGCATTGTGCTACCTGTGAGAGGGTACCAGAGTAGCTGGAGGACCCCAGTAAGAATAAGGACATGCAAAGCTCCCCCCAGAGAGTCGGGAACCAGAGGCAAATTATAACATGGTTAGAGGACCCCCCTCCACTATTCACAATGCTGTAGTTGTTGGGGTGGGGTGGGGGAACAGTTTAATAAATTAGATTAGTTGAGGGACCTTTCTTGCAGAGGCTCCTGGGCTTCAGCCTTGGTAAACCCATGCACTGCAGCGGCCCAATCAGATGACAAATCAAACTGATATCTCAGTAGGTGTGAGGTCACAGCATTATCTGTACGCCAGAAATAAGTTTGGATCCCAGTTATATAGTAGCAGCTGGTATATGTGAAACTTTAATCTTCATAAATAACAGAGGAATATGTTGATCAGATCACTAATTTAATAATATTGTATGTGCCTGTATTGAAACAGCACCATAACAGCAAATCATCATCTTGTGTCAAAAGAGTGCATTTTCCTCTTGCATCTGGCTTCCTGTTGGGGTTGTTTATCATATTTCTGCATTAGTTCTGTCTTTTACATCATTGTTAGCTAGCTCAGTGTAACCTAGTGTTATTTTGCCAGATGCTATGCCACCTATATGTGTCCATCACAAGCCTTATAAAGAATTATGCCAATTATGAACTACACAGGAAACCACAGAGCTTCCGTCTGCTGAATACGGGTAAAGTACAGACAAAATTAGGGCATTCCAACATGTATTTTAATGCTTTAAGCTTAAGCTAAATGACGTCTGTAATACTGCTGCTGCTACAAGCCTTGGGATGACAGGTCACTGAAATGCCTTATTTTCATAAATATATTTTACATCTTACAGTTTATGCAGGATAATTCGTGCCAGAAAAGTCTGAATAATGCTGTCACTGCAAAATGTGAAAAAACGGTTCAATGAGTTTAGTGCTTCTAGATTAGATTACTGTACTTTTCTACTATCTTTTGTACAAAGACTTAGCTAAGGTGTCTGTAACTGGTACAGAATGTCACTGCAAGAATTCTCACTGCAGCTAAAATGTGCCAACTTGGTCACTTTCTCACCCTTTACTGCCAAGTAAGTTAGAGAAACAAATGTGTCCTCAATAACAGAATTGTAATGTTTTCATTTTGGATTTTCAAGCACATATTTATTTAGGATTTTTTTCCTTGTTAGCCTTGTTAACTAAAGCTAACTTTGTCTGTGTTGCGCGATTTCCTAATAAGGAAAAGGAATCATGAACAAAGTTGGTCAGCAACAGGACAGCGAATCTTTCCCCTCCATCCTAATTTTCAGCTGACATTCAAAAGGTGTATGTGCTGTTTCCATGCAGGGAGGTGTGTAGCTCTGCAGGTCAGGGCACTGTGTCTGTTATCAGAAGGTTGGTGGATCAAACCTGATGGCTGCAGAGTGGCATTAGGACCTTGAGCAAGACCCTTAATCCCAACAGCTCCAGTTGTTCTGGATGCTGCTCTCTGACATCAGAATTTGTAGTCACCTGTATGTGTGTCTCATGAAGAGCAAGATGGGGTATGAAAAAACATACATTCCCCAGAGGGGTGAATAAAGCACCTCTATTCTGTTTACCTGCTAGGCTTTATCTGGTTTTATCTGAGACTTACCATCTTTATCCGCTTATATAGCAGGATATTTCAGTTCACATGGGGCACCTTACTCAAGGGAAAAACAGCAGAGTTTTTTTTCCTAGGGTTAGAACCCAACTAGGGCTGTGATTAACAGATAGAGTGCAACAGGGGCAGAGGTGGAGAGGAAATTAACTGAAAATTAAGACAATTCACTGAAAGTGTTATGGCTGGAAATGTTAAAAATAAATTTAAAAGAGAACAAGATAGAAGAGCTGGTGTGGTTGAGCAACATGAAGGCCAGAATAAATTCAGGAATTAGAATTAATTCAGGAAATTACAAAATCCACTGATTGTGCTTTTGACAAAGCTTTCTAAGTCATTCCACACTGCTGCACAGAGAATAGTAAGCAGTGAACATTGCTATTACACTGTTGGAAATAGGGGATAGGGCATCATTTGAAATAGGTTCTATAATAAAACAACTGACAAGAACAGTAATAAATATAAGGGATTGGCAATTTGAAAAGAAATGCAAAAATTACAGCAATAATTCAAATGTGGATTGAAAACCAAGTTTTCTTCTTGAATGTGTTGAATGTGTGTGTGTGTGTGTGTGTGTGTGTGTTTGTGTGTCTGTGTGTGTAGAGAGAGAGTGATAGAGATATGGTTGTAAAGAAAATCAATTGAATAATCAGTTGAATATGACAGAGTGAACTGAAAACGTTGGTTTGGATTCAAATTCCTGTCCATCTCAGATTCAGTCTTTCAACTTATGGTCAGTTTGCCATAAAGAAAACTGATTAATACTATGGTTTTAAAAGCTAAGACATGCAGGTTTGAGTCTTGCCCTTGGTTGGCTTCTCATGTGAATATCTGCATGTTCCCCCCATATTCTCATGGGTTTCCAGTTGTCTTTGAAGGTTGAAATACATATTAATATAACTGGTGTTTTGCCCCCGGAACAGACTGGCACCCCATCCAGGGTGTCCCCTGTCTTCTGCCCTGTGCTTCCTGGGATACATTGTAAGATTAATATGGCACTGCACCGCAAACTGATTATGGACATATGGATTTTTCAAACTGCTATAGTGCCTTTGATCAATGTAGCTGTTGAAGACTGGGAGACAACATTCTCACTAGTCTCAAGCAAGTGAGTTCCCTGTTGGGTCTTCTTGGTTACATGCCGGGAGGCTACAAGCCGACTACATGCTGAGATTCTGTGAGATGGCTCACCCAAAAATGTAATTTCTCTGAGGTCTGAACACTGACACCCAACCACCCATTTTTTCTGAAGTCCACACTCATTATCTTAATCTCATTGATGTTGAGAAGCAAACGGTGTGTCTTGCATCACTCCACCAGTTTGTTCACCTCCTGTCTGCATGCAGACGTGTGTCCTCCCCTTACAAGGCCCACCATCGTGCTGTCGTCTACATACTTCATGGTGTGATTGGACGTGGGCCTGGTGAAGCACTCTAATGTCAGGAGTGTGAATGAGAGGGGGCTGAGGCAGCAGGCTTGGGGGTTCCTGTACTCAGTCTGATTTTAGTGGAGGTGATGTCCCCTACCCAACTGAAGAAGATCTCAATAAAGGCATCTGTTAAATAAGTAAATGTAAATTCCATCCATATCCAATCACTTATCCAGTACAGGTCCTCCAGCTGCAGGCAGAAATCTCAACAATTATATAAAAAAGCAAACTCCATGTGCACTGAGCAGCATCTGAGCCCCCAACCCTAGAGGTGTGAGATGGCAGTAATACCCCCAAGGCACAATGCAACCTTCTTCGAGGAAGAAATTATGAATAATTCCCTGGAGCAGCTCACAAGCATGTGAAGAATCCCCCAAGTGCGACCTGGTTTTGCACAGTTCTTGCAGTGACATTATGTACCAGTTGCAGACATCTTAGCTAACTATTTGTACAAAAGATAGTAGAACAGTACAGTAATCTAATCTAGAGGTACCTTTAATTTCTCTGTAGCACCACTCAACTTTGCCAGTCATTATTGTGTAACTCATTTGCTGCAACTGGTTTCCTTATAAAGGCACAACGCTTTATATTTGCTACATCTTGGTACATGTTCCGGCAGTCATTTCTCCACTTCCTGTTTTAAAGGAAATGTACTACAGATAAACAGACAGAAAATGAGAACTACAAACCGTTGATGGTGGTTTGTGGGGTATATGGCATATAGGATTGAAAGTGACTTTCTTTCAAAGGTAGTAATATAACTCAAACGAATCTTTAATTCTTTCATATTTGTGTGATTTTTTGGGTCCCTATATGACATTATCACTTCGACTAATAAAATCCATGCCATCTATGCATTGCGACATATAAAAAGGTCAGCTGACACTCTCCACCTGTCCTTTCTCCACCTCCCTGCCCCTCATACTTCCCATGTTCTCCTCTGCTTCTCCACTTCCCATTCATACTCACTCCTAACCTGATCTGTTCATGGGAGAATACAGCCACATTGCTTTTCATATACCTTCAAGCCACTTATCATGTGCAGGGTGACAGGATTCTCTGCTGCCTGTCACAGGAGACGAAAGGTAAAAAGCTGAGGAACCAGTCAATAGTTGTATGGGATTGGATACCAGTCAATAGTATGGCACTCACAAACATGATATGTGTAATTTAGAGATGTGATTTACATATTTTAACTGCGGCAGGAATGTATTAGTATCCAGAGAAACCCAGAAGAGGAAGATACAAACTCCACACACACAGGGGCAGTTCAAACCCCAACCCTGAGGTTAAAGGCATTAAAAAGCTTTATGCATGGTTTTTTGTGCCTGTTTTATTGGGCTACAGTAATATTAAACCGGCCTCGTTTGTCTTTTCCGAATTAAAAGCATTTTAAAAATAACTAAATAAACGAATAAATATCTTTAAATATTCCTGATGAAGAAAATAGGAAAGGTGCGTTACTAACTTTAATGACGAAAAACAAGCAACGATTTAGTAGAAAACCTATTTGTGGATAATGGGTGAGGTGTGTCGTCACAGCGACGAAACGTGCAGTTTGCCTTGTACTACCATCCTATTTAAAACGGCACAGTGGAGAATAGCGGAGTGTTTTTCAGAAAGGCTGCTCTGTTTTAGTGGAAATTTACAAAGTAACTGCAGATCCGCGGAACTGCAAGCTGTTTATTTGCAAAAGCGACAATTTGAGATAGAAAACTTAAAGGATACCTAAACAGAGTCTAAGGTAAATTATTATATATTTTTTTACTTTCCAAACAATAATTGTGGCATCATTACTCATCAAACAGTTCGAGTCATGCAATATGAATATAGCATTTGTTGATTGCTGTTAATGATATTAGTTACAACGACCGACAAAATAAATGGCAAATGCTAGTCTGCTACTGCTGCCGGTGGTGGTAGTAGTAGTAGTCGTGGTAATAGTATTGGTATAGTAGTAATGATGATAATAATAATAATAATAATAGGCCTAAACCAAAATCACATGTATAACTACATTTGTTTTTGTTATATTTTTAAAATCAATTTCATATCTGTTACTGTATTGTAAATAACACTCTTTAGGCTACAGTACATAAGATGACATAAAGTAGGCTACAGTATATGCTTTGCGTACACGGAAAATTAATTCATTTATATTGGGCGTACGTCACCAAACCGATCAGTAAGCAAAGGGATTCGTTTGTTTACATACCGGGTATGATTTAAAACACGACACTCAGATAACAGAAAATTCCCTACGTGAACCGCCTGTTTGATTCATTATTTGTTTTGAGCTAACATGGTCATTCTATATGTGTTCATTCTAGAAAATAGCTTGAAGACTTAGGCAAGCACATCGATCATTCATTGATACACCGTAAAGATGGATGGAGAGAAGGTGAGTGGAATTTCGTGATTTGAAATGTTATTTACTCTTTTTGAATACTCAGTAGGCATACTTCATCGAGAGGTTTAACGCTAATGCGCTAGTTTCCGCCTGCTACATTTGACGTAATGGAGAGAACATGGACAACGGGTTTCGTTTTGCATTTGAATTTACTTAAGATTTTAAAAAGTAGTCAAGGACATGATGGGGGCGGAGGCGGGCTGCAGTCATGCCCAGACGATGAGTTGGAATTTACTCTGAGCTGTACCTGTTCTTGCATGCACCTGACATCGGCAACTAGACAACACGGGGATGTTTTTGTAAGGCAATGCGAGATATAAAAAGCAGACAGCATCCCAAATACTACAAAATATAGGTAAAACTTTGCTGCCTCTCATTTGTCTCAGTGTCATGTCCGCTCTGTTAATTATGTGAAGTATGTTAACTTGACAGCTGTCATCTGGCTGGATTTCATTTGTCAAAGCAATATTAAAAATCAGTCACAAAATCACTGAAATATTAAATTACAGTTTACGTGTTTATGGGCAACACATGGAAAAGTCTTAGAAGTTTCTCTCTTCTCTTTTGTAAGTCTTGCACTATGGACTTCTGCCTCACATGACAATAATGGGAAGCAAGCACTCATGTGGGAGCGGGGACATAAAGCCCCGTTGTACAGTGTTGCCTCTGACAATGAACATTTTGTGGTCCCCAGAGAAGGTGGATTTGAGAGTTGATGCCCGTTTACGGCACAAAGCGTATCAGCCGCACCAATAGCCTTGTGTGTTAATTTGGTGTTCTGTGATTGTCCTTGTTGCCCTTTGCTGCCTACAGAAGCCAAAGCAGGTGACTGCTTTCTTGTTGTTCTGCGTGGGCACAGCGGTTATTGGCTCCCTGCAGTTCGGCTACAACACTGGGGTCATCAATGCACCCGAGAAGGTGTGTGTGTGTGTATGCATGTGGACAAAAGTGTTCAGTGGTCACAAATTGTTTTTCCTAATTTTCACAGGAAGTGAGCAAAGCATGACACATCCATTGGATGCCATTAAGTGTTCCTCACCAAAGCCATGTCAGGGCAACACACTGAATGATATTGATCAGTAGGGGTCTCGTGACCTATCTTGATGTGTGTTACAAGCAAACATGACACCACTTTAGCCAATTTTGATTCAAAGTCAGATAAAGGGCATTAAAAAATAATCAATGATGTGCTTACTAGTGATAAGCTTATTGCAATATTCTTAATAGACTGCTAAGTGTATCATTTATTTTAGTATAAGTCTGATTGTTGTACAGTGGACAGTTATTTGGCTGCAAATCATTTAAGTACCTTAAAAGCCTGGTTTGTTTCTTAGTCTGACAATTAAAAAACATTGCAATAGCACTGTTAATAAGGAATAGCTTCCATATTTATATATATATATTAATTATATATTAATATTATAATTAATATATATACAAATGTTGCATCTTATTTCTATTTAACACTATTATCCTGCTAATTTATACTGAAGCATTTTGACTCACTTGTTTATATTACAATAAATTTTACTAAAAAATTTTACGGAACTGTGACATTGCATTGTGAATTTACTGATGTATTTCCAACAAAATCAGTATTTCATCTGTTTTTTTTAACGGTTTACAGAGATGTGATTCCACTACAGGTCCTCGTCGACTTACGACCTATCCAATTTACGACCAATCGACTTTACGACCATGATTGCAGCTCGTATGTCTGGCAGCGCAAATGTTGCCCAGCTGGGCGTACGACAGTTTGTTTTCCAAATATTAAACCAGTAGCAGTGTTTTACTTGAACCTGCCGAATGTAAAAATAAGAAACAAAATGGTGTAGAGATGATACAAATGCATAAAAAGTAAAGAAACCATGAAAATAAGAAAAATACAATAATGTCTAACGAAAAATACGTTAAAAGGACGAAAAATTAATTAACTAAAAAAGGTTGAATTTTTATTAGTACGCAGTACCGTACAGTACTTAGACGTTGGTGGTACAGTATCACAATAATGAACAAAGAAAGTTCAGATGTAGTACAGTAACAGTATAACTATAATGAACCAAGAAAATCATAATGTGTAACAATAATGAACACAGAATAGTATGATGTATAACAATACATAATGAACAAAGAAAATGATGATAAGGTATGACAAAGATTTCTATAACAATACATTACTGTATAGTAGGCTATACATATGCGACTTACGACTGCATCGTGTTACGACCAGTCAGTCGTAACCAATCGCGGTTGTAAGTCGACGACGACCTGTATTTTGGCCACCTACTGGACAAAAAGTGTTACAGCAGGATTTTTCTCAGTGTAATATAAACTTGATGAGGTATTGGAAGTTGCTCATATGCTTCCCTTCTCATATTTCTTTGTTTTGACAAATTAATGTCAAACACCCTTGGTGCCACATTTATTGTTTTTGTATTAGTTGTGTCCCTTCTCCTGACTTTACCTAAAGGTCTGTCTGCTTTGTGCTCAAATCAGAAAGTGCGAGAATTCTTCAACAGCACATGGATAATGAGGTATGGCCATCCCATCAGCTCTGATGTGAGCACCATCATCTGGAGTTTTGCCGTGGCGATTTTCAGTGCTGGTGGCATGGCGGGGTCGTTCAGTGTAGGCGCCATGGTCAACCGTTTTGGGAGGTAAGTAAGTGGGCCCATGGGCGATGTCCAGCCTGCCATTGATAAACACAAGGCCCTGTTATGTGACTGCTTTTCTTCTCTTCTCTGCTGCTACGTCTGTAGGCGAAAGTCCATGATGCTGGTGAACGTGCTGGCCCTGGCAGGAGCGGCTCTGATGGGACTCGCCAAGATTTGCTCCTCCTTTGAAATGGTGATAGTGGGACGTCTAGTCATCGGCCTCTTTTGCGGCTTCTGCACTGGACTCACCCCCATGTATCTGGGCGAGGTGGCCCCCACCGCTGTCCGAGGGGCTTTTGGGACACTGCACCAGCTGGGTGTGGTCGTCGGGATCCTAATAGCCCAGGTGAGATGGCACATTTTATGCTTGTTTTTCAAAACTCAAAAAAAGTGACATTGCAGTGTAGACTGAGCTGCTGCGACGTTGTAGTTCACCCTAGCTAAGAAGCGTGTAGAGGCAGTCTCCAGGCTACGAACAAGATCCGTTCCCTAAGTCTGTCTTTAAATTGAATTTGTAGGTAAATCGGAACAGTCATATTAAAGTACATAATAATAATGTAACGATAAGAGTAATTACATGCGATACTGTACTGTACCACCAGCCAAAGAACTGCTGAAGCCGTGCAATGTTTTCATGAGCGTCACAAAGTAGCATCTCCTTTCGTTAATTCGAACCATTGTATATACAGTAAGTATGAGTTGGCTGTAATTCGGACATTCTTAATCCGGGGACTGCCTGTACTAATCTGTTTTAAATAGTTTTGCAAGCAAACTTTGATATTATGATATGAAGTACAATATACATATTTAATGTATTGCATTATCATTATTATTAATAGCAGATGGACATGGAATAGTTCCCAGAACTTCCACAACACTGGACATTGCAGTTTGATACATTTAAGATGGTTAACTGGAAGAACTTTTTCTTCACCCATCCATGGACAATATCTCATCTAGTATAGGGAAACAGGAGCCTGTCCCAGGCTGCACAGGCAGCAGACATATTAGATGGGCTTCTAGTCCATCTCATGTCCCAAGCCCATGCACTAAGGCCCATTTAGAGAAGGCACTGCACATAGCGGCATCTCTTCAGATAGCCCAGTGACAGTGCTGCACACTGAGCCACGCTCCTTTCCAGTAATTGTTTGCCACCAAAAGTACCTGTTATTATTCCAATTGGTTGGATTGTCCTCAGTAGTTTGGGCCTGAATTTGAGCAGAAATTGAGCAGAAATGTATTACCTCCTGCATCAAAAATGCTGTATTTCTGTAGGTTTTTGGCCTGGAGTCCCTGCTGGGTTCAGAGACCCTTTGGCCCCTGCTGTTGGCCCTGACGGCATTGCCAGCAGTCCTGCAGTGTCTGCTGCTACCTTTCTGCACAGAGAGCCCACGCTACCTCCTAATCACCCTCAACCAGGAAGAAGAAGCACGTAAAGGTGAGCCCAGCACTGTAAACACTCAGGGGAACCAAAGGGAACCTCAGCCCTACTAGTATTCCCATCAAGCATCATTCTGCTAAGGTGAGCATTTGAAACAAAGTAAGTAACTGGCAGTCTTGCCCAACTAAATAACTACCACAGAGACAAATGTTGTGTAAAGGTTCTATGAATAGGTAAATAGGGGACAATCATGTATTTTCGTGGATCGATATGGGACATGGAATTTTATTTTTTAGTATTGGGTGGTCTGCACACCACACTGGACAAACTTTTAAAAGTTATTAATAGCCTATCCTAGTTCTAAAAATTAACAGTGGCTCTTTTTTAATCGCAAGATTTGGCGTTGGCCTGTAGCTGGGCTATCAAGGCTGTCGGTAATGTGCTTATCTTGAAAGGGAATTAACAATGGTAAGCTCTTGTCTTGTTCGACCATCTAGATAAGCTGGGAAGCTTAAAATTGCCATCAGGAAGTTGAACATGAATGGCTGACATTCTCCTAACTGGAAATAGAAGTTAATTATGTAACAACATCTAACTTACGGACTTATAAGAATGGCAAACATACTGTTACTGCAATGGGCAATGCTTGTGAAATACTGCACTGAAATAGCCATGCTTCTTTTTCTTTAAACTTCATTGGAACCGTTGGTTAGAAGGATAAACTGAAAGCGAAATAATAAATCTTTCTGTTGTCTTGCTTTGTGTATAGCCTAAGCCTACTTTTCTGACAGGCAATAATCTCCAGTTAGTAACATTCAGTAATTGACACCAGGTTACTTGTATGATATTGTTGATTACTGATAATATTGCTATGTTGCCCCATCCTATTACTCATTATTTAAAGAGGGATGTTGTGCTGTCACCATAGAGGGATGGGGAATTTACATTGTCTTGGAAGGACGTAATGATTAGGCTAGCAGCACACTTACCAATGTGCAGTGAAGTGTTGAAGTACAGAGTGAAAGAGGGGGGAGAGAGAGAGGGTGTCTGTGTGTGTGTGTGTGTGTGTGTGTGTATGTATGTGTGTCCCACAATGCCATAAAATCCTGTTATTTTGATGTTGTGGGGACCATTTTTCAGGTCCCGACAAAGATCTGTGAATGCAATCAAAAAAATAATAATGCTAAAAGTTTACCTATAAAAGTGAATGGAGAGTCCCCACAAAGATACACTGATATTCCTTTGTGTGTGTCTGTGTGTGTGGGTTTGTATTTACCACACTGTGGGGCCAAATGTCCTCTAATCATGTTAAAATATGCTTGTGGGAACATTTTTCAGGTCCCCACAAAAAACTAAAAATGCCTTGTGCTCACTCATTTCTGTACATAGCGTTTGTGAGGCTATTTTTCAGAGCAGGTGCCTTTTGTGTTTATTCTTGTTAATTTATTTATCTATTTATTTATTCTTTTTGTGCCGGCTGCTATTATTTTGTGTGCTACACACTTTTTAAACTTAATAGCACCTGTGTTACTTGGAGAAATGGGTAGTGTGGAGCCATGACCACCAAATCCTCATGAATCTCTCACACTTCTTTATGTGTCGTCCTCAGCGCTCGTGCGGCTGCGGGGCTGCGAGGACGTGAGTGCCGACATCCAGGAGATGAAGGAAGAGAGCATGAAGTTGGCCATGGAGAAAAAGGTCACCATCCCTGAGCTGTTCCGCAGTCGCGCCTACAGGCAGCCCATCATCATCGCCATCATCTTGCAACTCTCCCAGCAGCTCTCAGGGATCAACGCGGTAGGTGGACTTCATGTTCTCGGATCGCCGATTGTCAGTACTAGGACTGAGGCACTTTGAAGGTGCTTCAGCTTGCTGATGACTTGTTCAAAGAGTTCTGCTCGAATCCATGATTGTTATTGTTCATATTCATGCTTGTTGTTCCTTTATTTCTTAGGTCTTCTACTACTCGACAGGTATTTTTGCAAATGCAGGTATACCTGAACCCATCTACGCCACTATTGGGGCAGGTGCAGTTAACACAGTGTTCACTGTTGTATCTGTGAGTATTCACTTTCATTTCAATTACATACATAATTACATAAGATTCCAGTAACATTCCATTGCTAATGTTAGCTGTACTGAAAGCTTGTCTGGATTTGCATATCAGCTCTTTCTGGTGGAGAGGGCGGGACGCAGAACTCTGCACCTCCTTGGATTGGGTGGAATGGCTGTCTGTGGTCTTATCATGACTGTCTCCCTCCAGCTGGTGGTAGGTTTCACCTGTTATACCCGTTAATTTATTTAATATAAATTTATGAAGAATATTTTTTTTATCATTATGATTGTAAAAATGTTTATATCACAGCCCACTTCTTGGCTAAACTGGCAGCTTTGTCTGTCATGCTTTCTTTCTCTATTTGAGCAGGACTCAACACCCCCGATGAAGTATGTGGCTATTGTGGCAGTGTTTGGATTTGTAGCCATGTTTGAGATGGGACCTGGGCCAATCCCCTGGTTCATTGTGGCCGAGCTGTTTTCTCAGGGGCCGCGGCCCGCTGCCATGGCCGTGTCTGGATGCTCCAACTGGACGGCCAACTTCATTGTTGGGCTCACCTTCCCAAAACTGGAGGTAAAGTCATACAGATGCGTTTCTGCTAGATGACCGGTATGTTAACTTTCTGGTCCCTCTAGCTGACTGTGGAAGAGCACTTTGTAACTTGATCATTTGTCCACCTATTTTTGCTTGTCCAGTACAGACCAAAGGGAATTTCAGGAGCCCATGACGAGATTACCAATCAAATACTAGAGGCGATTTAAAGACACCAATTAAGAAAACTGCATAGTTTTGTATTGTGGATGGAGACCATAGCCATAGAGAGGTTAGGGAATGTCAAAACTGGGAGAACCTGGAACTCCACACTGTAATGAAAGAGGGCTGAGATCCTGTGTACGGTAGGCAGGTTTATTGAATTATACTCCTGGATAATGGACAATCATAATCCTAATCAAAGTATTGTGGATCAAATACTGGGGAAAGTTCCACAAGCTGGGTCAGAAGACAAGCAAGATTCTAAAACCTGGTAGCAGTCAAGCAGAAGCACAGGTAGTAAAGACAGTTCAGCATGGAGCAAAATAAGAACCAACTTATGTAGGGTGGTTTGGCCACCAGATGTGGTTTTGGCCTCTAGGAGTGTTGACAGGTGACTAACCATAGATGACACCCTTGATTTGAATATTGTAGTGCCTAAATACACACAAATGTATTTCAATATGACAGCATAACATCACTCTCTCAACTACGCTGTGAAAAAAGTGATTCTTGTTACAAATATTTTCTTGCTCCATTGTCACGCATCCAGGCACAGACACCTAATTCTTCCGAAATACATAAAGAGAATGCTTCCTTCTGCAGTGTCAGACAAGGATGTTGGTTTGGTTTCAGCATTGGTAGGGATCAAATCAGCCCTGACCCCCCACTCTCCTAAACACAAAGGGTACTCCCACAATATTGGAAGGGGCATGTCCCTACCATCCATACCCAAATCTACGCCTTTGGTTCTGAACCTGCTCTCCTCTTACAGCCAGATCTTACTGCTCAATTTACCCTCTTTCCTCTTCGGTTTCCAGGAGCTGTGTGGATCCTACGTCTTCATCATCTTTGTAATCCTCCTCATATTGTTCTTCATCTTCACATACTTCCGTGTTCCCGAGACCAAGGGGAGAACCTTTGAGGAAATTGCCTGTGGTTTCTCCAGACCTGAGAACACCGCGTCGAGCCTGCCCCCTGAGAATGCCATGACCCTGCCGGTATCACCAACCACTGAGAAGGTTCCCATGGTGGAGTTTATTGGGGGAACATAAGACTACAGACCAGAACAAATAGCCTTAGCAGACACAATATATGAATGTTGAAAGAAGCATTTCAATTGTATCTTTTGGAAAGTATACATGACAGGATTTAAAGATTGACCACATATGGTTCAGGAAAGTAAAAAAAACCACTACTACTGTATGTGTACTACCTTGATTATAAGGTTAAGGAAATTTAGTTTGTACGAGCAGATATTAATTTATTCATTTTTTAATTGCTAACTACCATAACACTGGTAACTGTTTATGATACAGTACATTTTAATACTGTATCGTGGATGTTGTACTAGAGCTACACTTTAAGGAAATATGGACCAGTCTACTGCTATGTATCAGAGTGCAGTGTGTTCATCCTCAGATTAAACTTTTTTTACTTAATACTGGAAAGTGCATTGCATGGAGAGAAAGAATAAAACAATGAATAGGCAAATTGTGGCAGTAAGCATATAACCAAATATATTTGAACAAAATTTAATTTGTTTGCTTGGGGCAGTGGTGGCTAGTGGCCTTCTCTTATGAGGAGCTGACCTTGGCTAGTTCCCCGGGGGCCCCCGCCGGGCGGGGGGGGGGGGGGGGGGGGGGGGGGGGGGGGGGGGGGGGGGGGGGGGGGGGGGGGGGGGGGGGGGG
>JABFEA020000138.1:21357289-21369545 GCA_019775915.2 Cyphomyrus plagiostoma | reverse complement strand
AATACAGAGGACTAATGACAACAACCAGAAACAGCTGATCACATGGGGATCCCACACTAGGTTAACGAGGGGGCGTGACACATGATGCTGGATGATTGGGGCAGAACAGGGGTAATGTTGGGGTAAGATCTTTATCGTAGAACGGATTAAGTTCGAGAACCGAGGTACCACTGTATATACATACACACACTTGCACACACTGACTCACACTCACAGAAATCATTGTCTGCTGTTGCTTTTGACACCTCTCCTATATAATTCATGCCTTGGGAAGTCTTCACTTTTTTTTTAAAAAAAAAAAAACACTGAAAAATAATGACAGATCTGAATGCTGATTGTAATGACAGAACGCAACCTGATCTGTGTTAAAAGTACAAGGCCAGAAAACAAGGCTGGTTTGTAGAACACCCACTCAAAGTAGCACATTTTCCTGATTAGGCTAGCGGGTCAGAATTTCCATGTCATTTTCAGGGAGAGCGACAGATTTCTTCTAAGCGCGGATGTGGACGCCAAGTAAAATGACTTGTCTTGCAAATTGTCGAGCCAGCATGGGTTTCAGAAGCTCAAGGCACGGAGGCAGGTGCTCAAAAACATGCCAGTGCTGAGATCTGGAAGCCAGGGCTTGCTTTGGCCAGCTAGCCTAAAAAGATACTTAGTAATTACATTCCCGTCATTATATTTGTGTGTTAATGATGTGCTATTAATTGCCATTTCTGCAGCATATGTATGTGTATGTGAAAGTGTATACATTAGAATATTTCTCCAGTGCATCAATCAAGTAGGTCCAGAAAATGAAAGGATGGATGGATGGAACACTGACTTCTTGCACATGGTGTTTCACAACAAGCAATTTTTTGTAAATCAATAGCCCTTGTTAGTTAGTTGTGGTTGGTTACCAACGAATCATTGGCTACCTTGTATTTATATAATCTCTTTGTATTATGGTTTACATGTTGCTCACATGTAAAAGATCCGTCTTCCATAAATGATATAAATAATAATATGTAGTAATATAAATAGTAACATATATTAAAATTAAAAATTATAATTCACATAATTCTTCCACTCTTGTGCAATCTAAACAAGGAGTGTTTTTATGTTGATATGCCAACATTTATTTCCACAGTACTTATTATTATCATAAATTCCACGTTTTATAGATTTTTTTTCAATTATATTAATAGATTAATATTTTAGTTAGGGCTGGCACAATGGTTAGGATTGTTGCCTCTCCCTTGTGGGACATGAGTTCAAGTCTGCCCGTGTTCCCTGTGTTGTCATGGGGTTTCCTCTGAGTGCTCTACCTTTCCCCCACAGTACAGAAACGTACTGAGTCTAAATTGAGATACCAAATTGCCCAAAGCTGTGCACGGTGTATGAGTGGGTTGGTTCCCCATACAAGGATGTTCCCTGCCTTGCACCCATAGGCTCTGCATTCCCTGTAACCCGGAATTGGATAAGCAGTTTCAGAAAATGTATGGATAGTTGTGCATCTTAAAAAAGACTTTCTACAGTACTGCCTGAAGTGATGTTTTTTCATGCTGTGCAGATTTTTCTGACAAAAAAAACCCAACAATTATGAACTTAAGTATCATGTTTGTTTTGGGGAATATTCATTTGTTGGTTTTGGTTATATCCATCAGTAACTGTGATCAGAGCACAAAAAACACAAGTAGGCAGGACTTCATGTGAGCTAGGTTTGTGCCATTTATGAACACATATGAACAAATGTGGTACACATGTGCTTTTAAGACAGTATAAATCTGTTAAAGGGAAACAAGTTTTTGTGTCAGAAATATTATAATGCTGGGAGTGAGCAGGGAGGAGAGTGAACGAGAGAGAGAGTGTGAGAGAAATTGGGTCAGTGATCTAAATTCCAAGTACCATGTCAGCACCAAATTATACACTTCGTTGCCATCTCGCTCTCCTTTTTCCCCAGCTCTGATACTCAGTGTTGCCCATCCACCACCACCACCACCCCACTCCCCCTCTCTGTCCCTCATGTCTCCGCATGTACACCACAGTATCCGGTTCTCTCTGTCAGGCCACTCCTTGTTGGCATGCAAACCTCCAAGGTGTCACTTTAACATTCCCAAACTGAAATGCTCAGCATGTAGTTCATAGAATGTTGATGGAAATCAAATTTTAATAAGGGGATGCGAAAGGAGAGGGTCCATACTAAATAGCAGGATACAGGCTCGTGACGCAAGGAGGCAAAGGGGAGGGCCATAAGTAGAAGCAATTTGATTGGCTAAGATGGGGGAGAGAGTTGAAGTAGAGCTGGTGCTGTCAGATGCAGTGGTACCAATCAGAGTGGTCTTGTAGGCACATCTTGCTGCTTATCACAGTTGTATCTGAACACGTTCAGTAATGTGATTCAACAGCATGAATGATAGATGAAGGCAGGCCTCTCTTCTCTCTCCTTTTTTCTGTCATCCTCTTCATCGCCTAATCCCAAAGTCAGAAAAAATAGTGAGAACAGGGAAAGCCTCTTAGTCATTTGAATGCCTTTGTCCCCTCCTGCCCTGGGCAGCCGCTGCTCAGGATCACACTCACGAGACTCAAGGACTGTCAGAAGGTCACTGGAAATGCCGCAGTATTACCCTTTGGGCGTGTAAACCTCACAGGCAGGTACGAGGACCCAGCCATCAGTGACATCAAACTGAGTCATGTGTATATTCTCCATTCTGTAGTACACCTAATATTAGAATATTTGTACCAGCAAGGATGTTTAACAACCACAGTGTTAAAACACAGGTAGTTATGCCACCATTTTGACCAGTCATTCCTTACAGAGCTATTTCTAATTATCTATTGCTAATTAAATGAGCATGAAAACAAATCGATACTGCCATCTAATTAGCTGATCCACTGAGTGCAAGAAATTTAAATGTAGTAAATAGCGCTCGATGGATAGGTATGTAAGAGACAGGCTGAGCAAGTGCTCTGTGCTATCAGCTAATCAACTCTGTGCAAGCATCATGGGGTATGTGCAAGCATCATGGGGTATGTGCAAGCAGCGGCAACCGGGCTGAGCCAGTACGGTAGCTGTGAGCACACCGCTCTGTACTCGCCCTGTGATGTAATGGCCTGGAGAAGCTTCATCATAAGGGTCTTCTAGTGTGATAATATTTTACCACTGTGGTGCATTAACCCAAGCAGAGATTTCCACTGACCTTTAAATGACCCTCTTTTCCTCCTTGCAGGCTGCCGGGTGGGTCATTTCAAGGCCATGCCAGGGTCGCTGCCCTGTTCCCCGTGTCCGGCTAATAGCAGAACCAGCACAGAGGGGTCCAAGGTGTGTGAGTGCAGAAGTGGATTTTACCGAGCTCCTAATGATGCCAACGACACATCCTGCACAGGTAACACGGAATGGGGGGAGGTGGGGCTAATGGCCACTGCTGTGGAGCACCGTGCTTTCAGAGCTCACATGTGTCTGATAGAGATTGGTGAGGAACAGAACGTTCTGAAATATTAATAACAGAATTGATATTTATTGCAAAGCAGAAACCAAGACAAACGACTGATACATTCTGTTTCCATAAATCCTCAATCGATGCATCCATCCATCTATCCACCCTTGTAACTACTTATCTGGGACAGGCTTGCAAAAAGTAATGGTCACCATTTTTAAAGTATTTTGTAATCATTTCATGGTCATAGATCGACATGTTTCAGGCAGCTCAGTGTTGGCTGTTTGGGTGACTCAGCATCTGGATTTTGGCTCTGTGTGTCTGTTTTTCAGCTTGCTTCTACTTCCTTTCTCCAGCAGCCCAAAACCCAAATTCTATGAATTGGCATCTATAAAGCTCTCATTGTCCCTAACCCTGTGATTGACTGGCATCCCATCCAGGGTGCCTCCCCACATTCTGCCCTGTACTTTCCAGAATGGACTGCAGACACGCTGTGTCCTTATACTGTATAAGAGGCAATGCAATATGTTTCGATATCACAATAGAAAAAAAATCATTGATATCACAAAATAAGAAACTTCAGACATAAGAACATCACATATATTTACTGGACACTTTTGTCCAAAGTGAGGTACAACTGAGGTACATACAGCAGCCTCTCAGGAGCTATTGGGGATGAGCGCGAGATTGTATTGCTAGCCATGTGGTTTGAACCAACAACCACCTGATAAAAGGCACAGAGCCACACCCCAGCCTACACCTTAGTCAACCCCTCCCCCGCCACATATCATGAAACACAACTATTTTAATAGGTGACAGAACATTTCTGAGACATCTAGTAACAAAGGTAATATTTCCTTTCTTATTTTTATTTATTTAATCAATAAAATAAATCAATAAAATATAAAGCATCCTTTGACAGAATAAAATATCACAATTACCAAAGAATAAAATTTAGCTTGAGTAAGCAAAGGATGGCTTGTCTAGCAGCTTCCCTTATGGGACAACGTAACACTTTCCTTTATTATTTGCATATGATCTCTACTCTTTTAGTTATTGCTTTGTAGCAGTGCATTTAACCAGTGAATGGCTCTTTGTTTTAAACAATGGGAATGGATGAGTTTACATGCCCTAGGACAAACTGTACTTGTAAGTAGTTATAGACAAGTGATGGCTAAAAAACAGCCCAGACATAAACATTCAGTAGATCATTGTGAAGTTCACATCAATAGGCATCCAACCAGGATGCTCTAGGTAAACTTTTTCACTGGTGTGTCTGTGCGTAAGTACCTGGTGTGTAATGGATCAGCTAAGAAGGTGTGTACTTACTAAAGTGTGTATATAAGCATGTGTTTGTGAAATATAAAGATTACTTTATATGTATAAACGTAGCGAGCAAAGGTCTCCACAATAAGTATCAATATTATACAAAATATTCCTGTAGAAAAACATGCAGGTTTCTGGTTTTGTGTTGCTATGGCTCTGAAAGGTTTGTTCATGAGTGATGGTTGAAGGGAGCGGGAGATCAACAGGCGGATCGGTGTGGCCTAAGCACTTTTGTGGACATTTTACGGGTGAGCTGTGATGACAAAGGAGCTCATTCAGAAAGCGAAGCCGTTGTTTTACTGATTAATCTACGTTCCTTAACTATGGTCACGAGCTCTGGGTAGTGACCGAAAGAACAAGATTGCAGAATCAAGCAGTGGATATCAAGCTTCTTTCGCAGGGTGTCTGGGCTCAGCCTTAGAGTTAACGTGAGGAGCTGAGACATTCCGTATGAGAGCCGCTGCTCCTCCACATTGAGAGGAACCAGTTGAAGTGCTTCAGCCATCTATACTCCATCTATACAGTCATGCCTCTTGGATGCCTCCCTGGAGAGGTCCACCCGAGAGGAGGCTGTCCCCGTCACTCAAGAGATAGTGGTTGGATGGATGGGTTTAAAGGATCATAGTGATGAAGGGAGCCTCCTTCTCAGACCTTGATATATTTATCCATAAAGTAATATTATGCTTCAACCTACGATAGAAAGGGCCAGAACTGTAATGGGTTAATGTATGCCAGTCCTACCTAGGCACCTGTACCCTGAAATTTACTGTAGTATCATCACAAGGTAGCCATACCAAGTAAAGAAGGGCTGGGTATGGGGCTTTCTGCCTTTCCAGTGATTCGTCAGATGAAGGCTGATTGGTGTTTTTGCCATTTCTTCCTAAACCTCCTCTACCTTCCGCAGGTCCTCCATCGGCACCCCTGTCTCTCTCCTGGGAGTATGAGAGCGGGGAAGGTGGAGTGTCACTGCGCTGGCGTCCACCCCTAGACACAGGGGGTCGGCGAGAGGTGTGGTATACCATTGTGTGCCGAATCTGCCCCTCTGCCTCCATGCTGTCCCCGGGAGTGTGCTCATGGTGTGGGGAGGCAGTGAGCTACACCCCATCGCAGACACGCCTTCAACAGACTAAGGTTACACTCAACAACCTGCTCACACGGGTCACCTACCTCATACAGGTACATTACCCATGATTCCCAAAATTGGGCCACGTATCCTTAACCAGTCGGCTGCGTGAAAGAGAGAGAACCAGTGTGATGTATGAAATTATATCATAATTCAAAGAGACTTTCACTCATAATTTTATTTTATCATTTTAAGTGAATTCAGTCTGAAGGGATACAAAGTGGAATGCAGTTCTCTTTCTTCTATGACACTATGTACCACAGCATGTATCAATGGGCAGAATTAGTCTGCTTCCTGTTTATTAACAGGTTCAAGCAATAAATGACGTATCGGCTTTGAGTCCCTACCCGCCTCTACACGCCAGCATCAACTTCACTACCAGCCAATCAGGTGAGAGTGAGGAGGGGCCATGTGTGTATGTGTGTGTGTGTGTATATATATACACACACACACACACACACACACACACACACACACATATATAAATACATATATATATATATATATATATATATATATATGCACGTGTATATGTATATATGTGTGTTATATATATAATGTATATATTATTTTATACATTTATACACCATAAATCTATCTATCTATCTATCTATCTATCTATCTATCTATCTATCAAGCGATGGATCCATACATAGATAAATAGTGCTAGCATGGGCTTGACACTCACCATCAGTGTCTCTTGCTGTTTTTGCTTGTCTGTATTGCTTTCCCTTCCTCCTCATGATCTTTGGACTCAGGTGGTTCTGGGTCACGATATCCTGTCGGCTCTCATCAGACTCAAAGGGCGAGTTGTGGTGGGGGAGGCGCTCGTGTGGCCAGCATGAGAGGATGGCAGGCAGGCTCACAGATATACGGAGAGAGCACAGGACATTCAGAGCTGTGACGGCTTCAGATAAAGGGCACACTAGCTACCGGAAGTCATGAAAATAGCACTTACATCAATTCAGAAAGAAGTGACCTCATTACCAGTTAAAAAAAGACTGTACCCTTTCAAAACATTACTGTGGGAATTCAGTGAAATTCCTGCGAGCCCACAGTAATTCCTGAGGGTAGAGCAAGGATCCCAGCCACCGCGTTGCTTTCCGTTCACCACGATCCAAACCCAGTGAGAGAGGAACCTATTTCTGGATTTACAGAGAGTGGGCCACGCCACAATGCCACAGACACGCTACCATCCTGGGTGAAAGACCCCCAGGTGATGGAACCCAAATGATGACGAACGCAGCTGGAACTCAGCCAGAACCATACGACGTACAAGAGCCCGGCAAGCAGCAAGAAACACTGACCTCGATTTGGGACACAAGTCCTAACTTGATGCTAAGAAAAAAAATGAACAAATACATAGCTGTGCCTCGGAAATGCTAACTCAAGTGCATTTTGACTCAAACAAATTGGGAGAATTGGTTTCCCTTTGGGGGAAAAAAATAGGAAGAAAATACCATGGAAAAGTCCTTGCCTGATACTGAGTGGTGATTCATCTGAGAGGCTGTATCGCAAGAGGTGCCCTCGTCGCACATACAGAGGGCAGCTTAACGCTTCCCAGCAATTCAGAGCAGAAGCTGAGATTTTCTCCCTCATCGGCGGCAGTAATGCGCCCGGGCCTCTGGGGGGAGCGGCACAGACGGCATGTGAGAGCCATTCTGCGTGACAGCGTGTGGGTGACGTCTGCGGCAGTGTAGAGCAGACAGGTGGCGCCGTTTGCTCCTTCTGTTCCTTTTCTGGCTTTCTGGTTTCAGTGTGGAAGACTCCGCTGCTGCTTGTCTGAGATGGCTTTATGTAACATGGAAAAAAACACTGACTCTAAGTGGTCTCTCACCATTCAGTCCACATAGAGCCTATGCCCATTTTTTTATATACAGACATGCTTTATCATGTTACCGTGTAGGCGCTCAATAGGAGTGATGTCTGAGGACTACAGATAGTGGTCCTACGTTGAGTGGATGTCCACAATTTTACCTGCCCATACTGCCATCTAGTGCCTAACCCTGGATTTGCATCTTCGACATACCAGCCCATGGCATTGCTGCACCTCTCTGATATGTCTTTGCTGTCTCTCAGTGCCCTCTCCTGTGCCCATGCTGCACCAGCTTAGCCGAGCAGCAGACTCCATCACCCTGTCATGGCCGCAGCCGGACAGGCCCAACGGAGACATCCTGGAATACCAACTCAGATTCTACGACAAGGTCGTCACCATGCTCTCACTCTCACTGTCCAATGCTACTTAGCATAATGTCATGCCATGTATATATATAGTATATAGTATATAGTATATAGTGTGTGTGTTCTAAGATCTATGTGTACGTAATATATATATGAAGCCATTTATAGAAATGGTATTTTACTAGACCAAATCAGGCTTTCTCAAAGGCACCTTAAGCTGCAGGTAACCCTAGAGTTGCCTACATAGAACAACAGAACACAGTGACGAGGACAAAATAAATTAAGCGCTTGGTGCTCTTCCTGTGTCAGGGCACAGACGACGACGACGCTGTCAGTGTGTTTACAGAGACCAACACAGTCACCGTCAATGCCCTGGCCCCAGGGTCAATCTACGCGTTTCAGATTCGTGCCAGGAATGAAAGGGGCTTCGGGCCCTACAGCCCCACCATCTACTTCACTACCCTGCCATTGGGTAGGCATGCCTGCCCATCAGCTCCTGAATCACTCTTTGAATGCTGCTCAGAATCTTAATGGCTCACTGGACTGCTATGTTCCTGTTCACCTTTCACATATACGTAAAATTGTAAGTTCATAATTGTTGCTGTAATTATTTCTCCATCTCCATTCTAAACAGAAGAACATTCTATGCAAATCCAGAATCGACTGCCTCTGATGGTTGGCTCCGTGATGGGAGGGGCTGCCTTCCTATTGGTCATTGCAGCTGTTGTCATTGTGTTTATGTTCCGAAGGTGATTACATCACAACCTGCATCCATGTGTTTGGTGTGAGAAAGGTGTTTTCAGTTTGCATTTTGACTGATGTGGCCTTTTTTCCCCAGGAAAAGGAGAGAAAGCCCTTATCATAACAGACTACAAAGATACATTAACAGAGGTAAGTGCACGTTCTCCATAATCATTCCCGTGTTATTGAAAATTGTCAGCAAAAACCAACATTGTTTTCACATGAAGCACAACCTCACAAGAGACATTGGGGGTATTTTCTGTACGCCACTTAAATCATCCAAAATCAGATGCTTCATCTTGGATGAGTTAATGCCGGTAAAACTCATCCAGGACAAGCTGGTTTTTCAAACGCAGCTGTGTGGTAGATTAAGCTGGCTGGATCCATTCATCTGAGATGACTATGTGCGCCCGCACTGCTTGAAAAGCCCATATATATCTAGTCTAGAAAACATGACTAGCATGTTTCTCACTGGCTATCCACAAAACAGGGTGCAATTTTTCACGCAATCCGAGCAGGACCTGTTATTAGAGGGATATGATGAATTCAAAGATTTAATATGTACTAAAGGAAACACATCAAAATCAGCCCAAACCATGAAAGATGGCATAGCAAAAAGCGTTCGACAAGTTAAATCTGTAAGCAGTTTTCAGTTATTGTATTTATCACTTGAATGTAGTATTACATTTCCAATGTTTCATTATTATTTTATTGTCATAATTACAGATCAAATACAAGCACAATCATGCAGGACATGAGAACAAGTTAAAGTGAA
Source organism: Cyphomyrus plagiostoma (assembly GCA_019775915.2). Lineage (NCBI taxonomy): Eukaryota > Metazoa > Chordata > Actinopteri > Osteoglossiformes > Mormyridae > Cyphomyrus > Cyphomyrus plagiostoma. Next base: position 21,359,986 of record JABFEA020000138.1, on the reverse strand, counting down.
ATACAAACATATACTTCAAACTGGTAAACATGACATTTCATTCATATATGTGTGAGCGAATCCTTCTTTACATAGAGCAAACCTGCTCTGAGCAGGTTTGAGGATTTGGATGTGCTGCTATGAGAACACATCCAGTAAGAGTTTCGAAATGCAGGCAGATCCAAGATCATGGCAAATCGTCAGCAATTACATCCGGCTAAACGAGTAATCTACGTACGAAAAACACCCCCATTTCTCAATTTCACCCTCACAACAAACATGTCATCGAACCTTCCCTAAATGTGCATGTAATTCAACAGTCTCTCAATACCAAGATGATCCCCCCACCACCTCTCCTCCATTTATCTCACAAAGACCTTAAAAGAAATAACATTGCTCCTCATCCTCTGCAGGAGGGGTGAAGTATTACGTAGACCCTTCTACCTATGAAGACCCAAGCGAGGCTGTGCGAGACTTTGCCAGAGAGATTGACCCTGCCCACCTCAAGATCGAAGAGGTCATTGGTGCTGGTGAGAGCCAGGAGTGCTTATATTGGAACCATTAGCCTGACAGTTTTTTATAGGTGACGTTAAACTGCAAAAAACCACCGGACTCACTGTGTAACTTTATATGTCTGTGGCATTGTGTGTAAACCCCTCTCTCACTGTCCTGTATCAGGTTCTACAGTCATTTTCCAATTATTTATTATGCATATATCAACCCTCTGCTGTACCCAACCAATAATGTATTAATATTAAATTTACTCATAATTCCCATTTCCCCATTTTTCTGCGTGTTAATGCTCTCCAGCACAGTTTGGTGAAGTGGCCCGGGGTAGATACCACCCCCTGGGCAGAAGAGAGGTGCAAGTTGCCGTAAAGACTTTGCGATGGGGAGTGACTGATCGGGAGAGGGGGGTTTTTTTGAGTGAAGCCGGAGTTCTGGGCCAATTCGACCACCCCAATGTCCTAAAACTAGAAGGGGTGATCACTGGAAGCCCTCCTGACAGGATCGTCACTGAGTTCATGGAGAACGGTCCACTGGATGCATTTCTCAGGGTGCGTTTAGACTACATTTCCCATAAAACTTTATTTATAGTCACTGTAAAAAGTCTTCAAAAGCACGGCGACTAAAAACCGCTATTAATAATGGTTAATAACATTCACAGATAAAAAGGTCAGTACAGAATTTTAACACAATAATGATACTATACTCCATATCAAAAAATGGATGCTGTAACCATGAAAGATAAATGGTTGAAGCTCATTTCTACTGACCGGTCTGACAGTTTCTATCCGCCAGTGATATGTGTATAACATATGAACCCTGCCCGCTTGCTCCATCAGGAAAACCTGGACCAGTTCAGCATCCTGCAGCTAGTGGGCATGCTGAGGGGGGTGGGCTCCGGCATGCGCTACCTCTCTGAGAGAAGCTTTGTCCACCGGGACCTGGCTGCCAGGAACGTGCTGGTGAACGCCAACCTGGTGTGCAAGGTGTCCGACTTTGGCCTGTCGCGCCTCATGCGGGGCCTGGAACATGACATGCCCACCTACACTGCCTCCCTGGTGCGTTCGCACACTTCGCCGCCTGAGCCCTCACCTCTTCAAGCAGACCGCCTATTTTTATGAGCGCTGCCTCCTGCAGGGGTCATTAGCGCATCTCTTCCCCTCTGGCTCCCCCAGGGCAGTAAAATTCCCGTCAGGTGGTCAGCTCCTGAGGCATTCCAGCATCGGAAGTTCAGCTCCGCAAGCGACATCTGGAGTTTTGGGATTCTGATGTGGGAGGTGATGTCATACGGTGAGCGGCCATACTGGGACATGAGCAACCAGGAGGTGAGTGCAGGGGACGTCCATAAACCAGCATACAGGAGAACCATAATCAGCACTGATTAAATGTCTTAGGCAGTCAAAGGATATGTTCAAGGCTATATATATAGGGAGCAAGTGTGTATTTGCTCAGAACAAATGCACAATTTAACATTAGGACATTTGCAAATTAAGAGTAACACAATAAAAAGTGTTAATATGAATTCCTTCTCTTCTCTAAAAAGTCATTGTTTTCCTTCTGGGTGGCTAGAAGAAACCCACTTCAAACCTCTCCTCAGGGTCACCCCAGCCATTCCATGTATTTGTAGAATTTTACTACCAGCTCACCTAACTATCTGATTAAATTAGTTAAAAATTCAGTGAGGTTTTTGCCTGAACATGGTTACTAGTGGTTGAGTACAAAAGATATATCAGCATCCAATATCCACTTTCAGTGAACATTCACTGCCTGAAACTGATTTACTGGTGATGGCTCTCGGAAACCAGTACTAAGTGGTAAGGGGAACAGGACTGAGGCTGGGAGCAAGATCATGCTTCTGTCCAGGGATGATCTGGTAAAGAATGAGGGTAAACAAAGAAAAAGCAAAGGAAATTGGGGTAAACGCAAAAGCGAATGTACGGCCAGGTCCCTGAGAGCAGCTATGGCCTGCTGGTCCACCACACTCTGCCAGAGTGCCAGGGTGCCAGGCTGGGGTACTAGAGGCCCAAAAAATAGAACAAACAGTGGGCAGTACAGAATTTTAACACAATAATGATACTATACTCCATATCAAAAAATGGATGCTGTAATTAGGCACAAGGCAGAATGAATCCACACAGAAAAGCCTGGTCACATGAAACCCCCCACCTTAGTCCAGCAGAAGGTTACACCCTATATCCATCACCATATTAT
>JABFEA020000138.1:21341469-21353865 GCA_019775915.2 Cyphomyrus plagiostoma | reverse complement strand
GGAGAACATGCAAACTCCACACACATGTGACCCAGGCGGAGACCGGAACCCGGGTCCCAGAGGTGTGAGGCAACAGTCCTAACCACTGCACCACCGTGCCACCCCCTAAAAAAAGCACATAAAGTCAGTATTTCACAATCAACAGACTTGCGAGCAAATAAAATATTAATTACCTATACTGTGCATTATGTCTACTATAATGATTTGCTTTTAGCTCTATCAATATTGCCCATCCACTGAAGTGGATGAGGAGGAAAAATGAGATATGGCTGATAACAGCTAATGGAGTGGAGGCCTAGTTTTACCAAATGTGAAGGAGCTTTTCAATCTTTTTACTACAGAACAGCAATAACAAAGTAGGTAATGAGAGTGATACTCAGAATAATGATGCAATCATTCCTAAGCCTTTAGCATATAAACCCTGCTGGACAGAAATGCTGCTTTCTGGGCGACGACTCTATTTTGTTTCTATTTTAAAATCACATTTTGAATATTTTGTGCCAAATAAGGCACCCAATAAGTCACAAGAAACAAATAGGTTTGTTCTTTTAGCAATATTAAAATTCCAAACGTATGCAAAAAGATTTCTGGTGTCAGTTGCTTTCTCTTTGGCGTCAAAGGTTTTTTGTAGGGACCTGTTACCCCTTTAGCCTATTAGCCTGTTAGTCTATTAGCCTTTGCGCCTATTAGCCTTTTAGCTATTCGTTATTCTTTTCTTGTCTTCAATACTTTTTCTCTGAACTGCTTCTTCCCTCAGTCACTGTTAAAATGCTTGTAGTTGAATGCAATATAAAGTATCATAATAATTTTAAACATATTTTACTATTGAAAAATAATGGTGAATCTCTTAAGCTTCAGCATTTCATGGTCACCATATGTAATATATGTAAAATATTTAAAAGGTGCATCAGCTAAAATCAGACTAAACTCAGCTTGATAAGCTCTGTCAAACACTTACAGACTAGTGAAAATGGTGCATATTCCACTAGTAAATCAAACCATATTCTTGTATCTAAAATTCTTTATTTGGGATCCTTTGTTCATGTTCAGATTTGGTTCCAAAGAGCATTCGTTTAAATGCTTCTGGCCTTATCCCGTATTGTCTGGAGAAACCAGAACATCTGACTGTTACGACTGTATAGGTGCCAAATCCCCACCTCAAACAACCCCCTCTGTGTCTAGATCAGCCAGTGTTACCATCATGGTGCATGTCAGCGCTTTTTTAAGCAAGTTTTTTTTATTTTCTAATTCTTATCTGTTGTATTTGTCAAAAATGTTGACTTACATCCTTTTACTGATTCTGCATGCTGGTCATACAGGCGTTTGACATTATCCAACGCGGAATGCGGAATGGAGACACTTTCTTCAAGACACAGGTCATCACTGTCCTTAACCCTGTTATCATGCTGTTTTACTCGCTTCACTAACTTTACTTTTCAGTGTAAACATAATAAACATAATTCCACAGTGCCCAAGTTAAATTGAAACACAGCCCACTATCAATCTACTATTCACCTACCCTCTGAACATAAGAACATAGAACATAAGAACTATACAAACAAGAGGAGGCCATTCGGCCCATCGAGCTCTCTTGGGGAGAAATTAACTAATAGCTCAGAGTTGTTAAATTCTTATCTAGCTCTGATTTAAAGGAACCCAAGGATTCAGCTTGCACTACGTTATCTAACTACACACTGCGTAAAGAAGTGCTTCCTTAAATCCAGTTTGAAATGTTCTCCCGCATGTTCTCTCTGCATTTATTATGACATACAGTATGCGTGTTTTGTATATGTATATGTGTAATTATTTGTTTCAAACAGAGTAACAGCTAAATACAGGATGCTTACTTCGCATAAATTGAAAAAATTCCTGGCCCTTTGTTCATTTGTCTAAAAAAAGTGAAAAATATATTTCTGTGCAGTGAAATCCAAAAGAATTGCAAATGTTTCAAAGTGAAAATAGTGTTAATTTGTGTTTCGTGCCTCCAGTGTGTATATGTAAAGTAAGTGTTAATGTTAATGTTTCTTTTAAGCATATCAGGAAATAAAGGAAGATCTGTCAAATACAAAGAAGAGAAAAGAATGAACTGCAACTGGTTTAAAACACTAAATAAATGATGGATAAATCTGAACACAGTTTAAGAGACTAGTGAAGTATTCACTCCATCATTTGACAGTATTTAATAAACATACAAAATAGGTCATTGTATGGGTCATGGTACATGGATATTCCTGTCAAGGTGAGACCTCTGGTCTATTAAAATCAATTTTCCCTTATTATTGTAATGGATGAGTTATTCCCTGCCTTACCCTCCTCGTATAGGCTCGGGACCTCTGAGACAGACCTGTGCCCAGGAATCATTAAAATTTAATGTTGGGTTGGTGGGGGGGGGCAGTACAGCCTTTAGGTAGGGACTCAGTAGATTGGTGGCTGTAAGGGGGTTCCTTACTTGGCTATGTGACTACTAGAAAGAAAACATTTCAGAGGAGGTTCTAACCCATCATTTGACAACATGTCTGCCCTGTGACCCCACATAGAACAGGTGGGAATAGATGGATGGATGGATGGATGGATGGATGGATGGATGGATGGATGGATGGATGGGTGGATGGATGGATGGATGGATGGATGGATGGATGGAAATAGCAGTGAAGTGTGAACCTTTCTCACGTTGACAGAGTCATTTCTGTTATCCTATCTGAACATCAGGCTACCTGCCTCTGTCCTCTCTCTCCTCCCTCACATGCGTTTCTCCGCCTCTGGTTTTACCTTAAATGTCTACCATCATAAAGTTTCACATGCAGGGTTTTCCAACACACTGCCCTGTGTACAATTACCCTGATGTAGCACATTACATCCTAATGTGATGTTCCACAGTATACTGTAATACTTGGGAAAATCGTGGTACTGACTGTCTGAATTGCACAGGTAAGATTACCTGTTTTACTTAATCTGTCATTTTACTTTGTTTCTATTAAAATTTGTACTGTAAGTTGGAGTAAGGCATGACAGGTGAAATGAGTTTTAACTATATTTTGCTTTTATTTTTCTTCTATAGATTATTCTGTATTATTCCTGAATTGGAATAATACTGTATTATTCCTGAATCTATATGAATCATATAGAAATCCGTAGAATAATTGGAGAAGTATTATGTTGTGTGTGTGTGTATATATATATATATATTCCTTTTTCTCGAATAATCGTCCTCTTTTTTCTCCTCTATATATTCGATTAAATGCAATTAAATTTAAGTGCAAGAATCAGAACAGTTTCTTAAAATGTTAGCTGAGTCACTGCTATAGCAATCTTTCCTTTGTTTCCCTTACTCTCTCACATACATAGAAAACCCTTTATTGTTTGTACAGTACATGAGTTTGTGTTATTTTGATTGTACAGCACTTTATTCAACTGCTGTTGTGTGAAATGTGTTTTATAAATGAACAAAATTACACATACATGTTAATTTGTTAAGTTATAATGTAAGAACCTGCTAGCATAGTGGCTGCTGTTGTATAGGCCCAATCAGTGTTAAATTTTCTGTATTCAGGCTTCTCATTGATATAGTCTCCCTTCGCTTCGATTTTAATAACTATATTCTTCTCGAATCCTCTAACCCTAACCTGCTTATGTTTCAGCAACGGGTCTAGCGAGAGACTCCACTTGAGGCCATGAGTCCACCTTTAGCACGCACCGCTCTTTCAGAGCTTAGTCATCGGTGGGGTCAACTTCGATTCCGCCTAAAGAACAGAAAGGCATGGGCTCAAATGGTTGATGAGACTTTCATGCTGCAAAGCCAGAGGTGAGCACAATAAAAGCCGAACCTGTCTTATTCAGACATATGTCAGTATAAATGTCAATCTGCATTGAAATCAGTGAAATAGTACATAAAAAACCTTCCTGAAGTTTGGGGGGGGGGGGGGGTGAGGGATTCAATCTCATAGCTGCTAGATGGAAAAATGGGGTATAAACTGCAGGTCATGTTGGAAATCGTGAGACTTGGCATTAATGCTCATGCTAGATCATAATACACCAAGAAGTTTCAAAACTGCAGTCAGCATTATTTCTCTAAGTATGAGTATAAGACAATGAATTTATTCTAGTGTCTAGTCATACAAAATGCACATGGCAATATGTATATTGCCATGTACGTTATGATAGATTCAACACAGAACACAGAAGTCACAACAAGATACAGCAAAACCTAACCATATTGTCATAAGTCTAGAATCATGTCTAATTTTGACCTTATCAATTATTAGACATATCATTGGGATTAAAGTTTAAGTTGTGTGACAGTTATATCCAATTATCACATAATAATTCTTGACAATTTCATAGTTTAATCAGACTCTCTGCCTTCCCCAGAATGTAATATGCAGCTTGGAGTCAGTCAGTTTATTTACTTTCATGTCCCGTTTTTTTAGAGTGAAAGACATCCCTCTCTTCTTTGCTGCTCATGAGAATGATGTTGGTTCCATAAAAAAGCTCCTTAAATGTCCATCCACAGATGTCTTTGAAAGAGGTGGGGCCTGAGATTCTCCTGCTTAATCTATTTTCACCCCTTTATTAATTTCTGTGTTCACTCAGCAATATTATTACAGTGAAATAATATTAAAACTGTAATTGTTTTTGTTGTTTTTTAAGGGAGAGGCTCATACTTAATGTGCCTATGACAATTATTCTAGCTTTTTATGTACTGAATATCTCAGTACTCTTTGAACAAACATGTAAGTAAATACTGTAAACTTTTGATGTCAAAAACAATACTTCATGAACCATCTGCTGTATTTTTGACCCCACTAGATAGTGCTGTATGTTCAAAAATGGCTCAAAGCATGCCCAAAAGCAAGCCAAAACTGTTATCTAGTACTGAAAAAAAATACCACACATGATTCATGAGGCATCGTTTTGGCCATCACTATTGTAAAGACCGTACATAACAACATAAGAAATTAACAAAAGAGAGAGGGCCATTCAGCCCATCAAGCTTGTTTGGGGAGTACTTACCTAAAAGCTCAGAGTTGTTAAAATCTTATCTAGCTCTGATTTAAAGGAACCCAGGGTTTTAGCTTGCACTACGCTAACAGGAAGACTATTCATTACTATATCTACACGCTGTGTAAAGTGCTTCCTCAAATTTGTTTTAAAATGTTCTCCCGCTAATTTCCACTTATGGCCACGAGTTCTAGTATTTAAACTATCATTGAAGTAGCCATTTGGCTGAACAGCATCCAGACCTGCTAGAATCTTTTACACCTGGATCATGTCCACCCTTAGTCTCCTTTGCTTGACGCTGAACAACTTCAGCTCAGCTAACCTCTCCTCATAAGACCAGGAATCATTCTTGTAGCCCTACGTTGCACCCTTTCCAAGGCAGCAATGTCCTTTTTAAGGTATGGTGTAGTTCACGCGTGAAAGTTGGAAGTGGACTGAGTGTCTTTCTGTTATTGTCAATATTAGCCCATGACTGTGTAAGGCACCCAGTTCATTGTTAATGTCACTTATTAAGCGTTTGTGTCTCCCTGCCTCAGGGGCCATGGGGGAGACTGCACTCCATGTGGCAGCATTTGCAGATCACCTACAGGCTTCACTGGCTATAATGGAAGAGGTGCCTGAGCTCATAAATGAACCCATAACTTCTGACCTCTACCAGGGTAAGAATTTGAAGTTTTCCATCCAACCACATTATAGATGCGGCATCCGTGTTTGATATCATTCATTATTACGGCCCGTGGGAGGCACAGCAGCTCGGTGGTTAGCACTGCAGACACACAGAATTGTGCATTTAACTCCTCACCCCAGGTATGAGTGTTGAGATGTTCTCCTCAGGTACATATGGATTTTCTTCATATACTTGAGTTTTCCTATACCCATCCAGGGTGTCCCCTGTCTTGAACCCTGTGCTTCCTGAAAATTTTCCAGAATCACTATAAGTTCATATTAGAAAAGTGACTATAGAAAATTGGTTAATTGATTATATAATGATCACATGATGTAAAATTACAGATTTTTATTTTAGTAACTATGTAGGTATTGGTTCTGTGATTCTCTCTCTGCAGGTCTGACCGCGCTTCACATTGCTGTGTTGAACGAAAACCTGGATTTGGTAAATCAGTTAATTGCCAAAGGCGCTGATGTAGCAACTCCTAGGGTGACTGGTATCTATTTCAGGAAAAGAAGAGGAGGACTCCTGTACTATGGTGAGAGAGGCTGTTTCAAATCCTGGCGGTATTAGACAGAGCTGTAAGCAGAGCAGTCGTGTTTTGGGACCAAGTACTATATACAGTGGTACCTAAGTTCTCTAACTTATTACAACTCGAAATTCTTAAATGTTGAACCAGTTAAAAAAAAATTACCTAGAACTCGATCTAAATCTCAGAAGTTGAACCGTGAACGGGGAAAGGAGTCACGCTGCATGTCTCTCAGCAGAAACAAAGGGTAACACTTCAGTCTCAGGTGGCATGTGCTGTGATAGCACTGTGCATGTTCACACTAACTGAATACATATATTTATACCATAAAAATACATTTAGACAATGATAGACAGTGACAGTAATTATTATTATATAATAAAATACAATAAAAATAAAGATTTCTTATTAATTATTTTAATATCATTAATAATAAACCATTAATACATTTAATTATAATAATATTGTTGTGCTGAACGGGGACGGAAAGAAGACAAAGGCACATATGTCAGTGAATCAGGGAATACGAGGTTTAATTACAGGTAAGGCAGGCAAAACGCAGATGGACAATACAATGACCGGACTAGGGAAACAAACTGAAACTGAAACATAGAAATGAATGTACAGTCCCCACAAACATATGAATACAAATGTTTGTGTGTGTGGGGGGGGGGGGGGCATGTGTATGTTAAATTGTGGGAACCAGATTTTTCCACAATATGGTGAAAACCTCTTATTTTGACTTTTTTCAGTCTCCTCAAAGAGAAACACAATTTTAGAATACTCTGTAAACTAAAACAGTCGAAAGTCTTGTATTTTGTTTGGTTACTTATGGTTAAAGTAAGGGCTGGGTATGGGTTAAGGTCGTCATTGTTGAAATTAGGGTTATGCCCATAAAAATGAATGGAGAGTCCCCACAAAGATATACAGTGGTACCTCGGTTCTCGAACTTAGTTCGTTCGAGTACTGATCAAATTTTTCCCATAAGAAATAATGGAAAATCAATTAATTGGTTCCCGGCCCCCCAAAATTACACCTAGACGTGTTTTTTTTTAAATTATTTTTTTAGCATTTAAACACAAAATTAACAGGACAAAACAAGAGCATTTTTTTCTTAATGGCTTCCAAAATGATAAAGATATTATCCCAACATTACCCCATCCCGCCCCGATCGTCTGCTCCTTCCGTGTGCCACACTCCCTCGTTAACCTCATGTGGGATCCCCATGTGATCAACTGTTTCTGGTTCTTGTCATTAGTCCTCTGTATTAAGTCTGCATTTCAGTTTGTTTCCCCAGTCCGGTCATTGGGTGCGTTTGACTTGCTTACAGTGCTGGTTTAAAACAACGCATTCTGATCCTGACACAATGCATTATGGTTAGATGCATTGCAACCACTCACCCAGCTGCACAGACTGGAACCGCCTCCATGATGACACACCTTTGCCCTTATTGGCTGAAGAGTTTAGTTACAGGCATGATGTTTGTATCCCAGGCAGTTCCGATGCGTAATCTGCCATTTCTCCCGAATACCACGTAAAGCAGTGAGAAGTGGTTTTCAGTTAATTTACCTGGTAAAATAAAGTTTAAATAAATTACATAAATGGTCTAATAGTACACGTACGTTAGTGGGTTTATTTATTGTTAGTTACTGTAATGTTGCGCTGCTTTATTTAGTTAATCGTCCAGTCTGTGAAGAAGGTATTCAAGTAAGAATTGCATTGTAATACGACTGTACAATTTATATTAGGTCAGTGTTCACGGTTCGACTTCCGATATTCAAATCGAGTTCCAGGTCAAACTGGTTTGTTCGACTTTCAAGAAATTGGAGTTCTAGTGAGTTTGAGAACCGAGGTACCACTGTATAAATATTTTGAGTGCATTTGACCCATTTCAGTTTTCAACATGTAACTGTCTCCAACATCAGGCGAACACATAGTGTCTTTTGCTGCTTGTGTGGGAAATGAAGAGATTCTCAATGCACTGATCAATGCTGGAGCCAACATCAGGGCGCAAGACACCTTTGGTAAATTCTTGTTTATTTCTTTTCAGTTCCCTGTACATCTGTGACCTACAACGAGCTCAGACCATCTCCCCATATTGCGATTCATTTGTTTAATTTTATGACCTCAATGTTTTTTACATTTATCCTCTATTTGTGTCTTTCATTAGGAAACACGGTGCTACACATTCTTGCTATGCAGAATAGTAAAGATTCTGTCACCAGAATTATTGACATTTTCTTGGCATCGGATAAAGAACTGAACAGAGACATACCACTGGACCGCCAGACCAACTACCGGGGATTAACTCCCTTAAAAGCAGCTGCAAAGGACGGCAATATTTTGGTGAGAAATGCACTTGTCATTGAACCACTTCCCTTGTAAAATGCAGACATGGGACATATGTGGTGTATTAGTTGAGGAGCCAGTGGCTGACAGTAGGAAGCAGAAGAGGAGAGGCAGAAGGGAATAGTGGGGATGCTGTGGACCTCAGGCAGTATTCCAGTAAGCCACAAAACACTGGGGGTTGGTTAATTTCCAAAAATAAACTATATATTTTCACAACTCGCTTTTTATGAATAACCCCTGACATCCACACATTCTCATTACTTCTGAAAATAATACAAATGGCTACACAGAGTAAATCTGGCCCACTGATTGTAAACCCCCCCACCCTCTGCATAGTTGACATGTTTTACCAGTAAAATTTTTGGATGACATATGCTGGTCTGCAGTCATCAACAGATTGGGAGTCCATACTCTTCAACACTGGACAAAATACAACACAGAGGACTAGCAGTATAACGAAAACCCAGCACTTTGTGAGACTTTGAAACCCACATCAAATAATGACATGGCAAGTCACATGGCGTAGTCACATGACAGAATTGTGAGCTTGTGTCATAAACTGAATACTAACTTATCCTAATATGTAAAACAGGAGCAACCAGATACAGAATAGCCTCCATCTGATAAAACCAATATTTTTACTTTAAAAGTGATTGGTATTTTAAAATCACTTCTGAATGTGACAGGAAGCAAATATTTATTTTACAAAAGAAAAGGACTGATTTTTTACATACTGCATTCTGCATTGTTTTACAACAGTTGTTTCAGTAAAACTCACGTCTTGTACTTCTTATTGGAGGCACTAATGTATCTCACCGGTGTTAGCAATGAAAAACAGAGTAAATGATGACATTATTAATATCCTAATGACCCTCATTTTATGCTGCCTATCCAGGTGTTTCAACATTTGGTCAAGAGCAGACGGCTAAGCCAGTGGACTTTGGGCCCTCTCGACTCCTATCTTTATGACCTGACGGAATTTGACTCATATGGCGATGAATTCTCTGTTCTGGAGAATGTCGTAGTGAGCCAGAAAAAAGAGGTGAATAATGAATTAGGTGGCTGTGAAGTACATAAAGAGGCATGACGGTGTTTTCACCAAGTCTCAGGGCTCTGACCACTACTTCCCTTCTGTCTTCTCTCTCAGGCGAGGAAGGTACTGGATTTACCTCCAGCAAAACAGCTCATTGATCTCAAATGGAAGTTATATGCCAAACATTATTTTAGGTAGCCATCTTTTGTGTTTTTTAGTATTATGACGTGGATACTATTGTATTATAAGCCATGAGTGTCAAAGGATTTTGATTCACTAAGACACTTTATATAGCGTTTTCCTGATCCTGTATTTTAGCATTCCTTTGCAGTCTTTGTACTTCAAATAATGCATCTTATTGTGAGCTCTATGGCGACTTCTTGATTATTTTGTATTCTAAACATTTTATTACATTATATTCATTATTACATTTATGAGTTATTGTTTTGTTGTTTTGTAACACAGGTTTTTGGCACTGCTATACCACTTGTACATGGGAATCTTTACTCTCTGCTGTGTCTACCGCCCACTAAAGCCAGTCCCAGAGAATTACACCCAGGATAATACCATCTATATTCCAAAGACTCTGGATGTAGGAAAACATCAACTTTTTTGGTGTATAATTTTAGCAGTCCGGTGTGGCATTGTTTCACTCTGTCCTTTATTATCAACAGGAGAGCTACCTAACCTATGCTGACCAGTTAAGATTAGTGGGAGAGATGATCAGTGCCCTGGGTGCTTTTATTATACTGGTACTAGAGGTAACTGCAAGCCTTGTTCTTTAGTTAATAACCTGCTATCCTGATATCTATTGTAATAAATATAAAAAACATCCTCTTTATATTCATCTTAGATTCCAGATATAATGAGAATTGGACCCAAGCAATATTTTGGTCGGTCAGTACTAGGAGGTCCCTTCCATGTCACCCTGTAAGTATTTTGTATTTAATTTCCCCTAGAGAAACATTTTTGGTTGGAATATTTAGCATTGTAGGTATAGCTTCCATACCAAAAGTATGGAAGTAAATCTGTCATCAGAATTTGAATTTTATATGCCACTGAAATTCTAACATTGAATATTTATGCATTGCAAACATGCATCGGAAATTCGATGATCTGAATTCACATGCAAAAATACGATGTTAAAAATACAAAGACAACAAAGTTGCTCAAATTCGACGGTCCGAATTCACACGCAAAAAATACGATGTTAAAAATACGAGTTATACATCCGGGATACCAAGGCTAAGCAATCGAATCTGTGGCTGCGTTCCATTTGGGTTTTAGGTCTGTCTGCAGCTGACGAGGGTTTGATCAGGGTTTTTTATTTTCATTATTATTTTTGTCAGAAAATAAATTAATAAAAAATTCATGCGATCCAAGGCTTTTAATAGAAGATCTGGGGCGGTAACTCCCGATGACCAAGCCTATCGATGTCCCTATTGGTGAGCCAAATGTGTTGTTTGCGATGGTTTCTGCTACGCTGGGGTTAGGATACATTTTGAAATGGTTAAGGTAATGAGGTTATACACTTTAACAAACTTAATATCATATCATGTGAAAAATAATTTGATCAGTTTTCCTTCTGCAAAATACTATAATATAAGGTTCTCTGAGAATAAAAACCAACAGTTCTTTGTTTGCACCATTGATTGTAGTGCTGTTACTCGCTACAGCTTCTCTAAAGTAGTTTCTTAACTTCTCTCTCAGGATCAGCTATAGCTGTTTGGTGTTACTCATCTGCTTACTTCGAGTGGCTGAATTGCCAGGACAGGGCAATGTCATGTCGCTCTCTTTGATCCTGGGCTGGTGTAACATCATGTATTTCGCACGTGGATTTCAGCTGCTCGGACCATACATGATCATGGTGCAAAAGGTAACTGTTTTCAACCATTTTCAGTAAGTAAAATCCTTTCCTTTTAATTGACTGTTTTCAAAAATAAGCCGTCATTAGAATATCTAAGTAATATTTCTGTCAAGAACAGGGAAAGGTGATTTGTCTTATTTAAAAGTTTATGTGAATGTTTATGTGCTATTATTTCTGCTCCTGAGTTTAAAAGGTTATTCTGTTTATCATTTTTTAGATTTTGTGTGGTGATGTAATGAGGTTTATTTGGCTGATAACTGTCACACTACTCGCATGTACCACTGGTAAGTAACAGTTATTTCTGGAAAAGTAACCATTTGATAATGATTTTCAGCGAGATTATTAGCATACTTTGCAGAAACAGTACACTTTTTGTAGTTAGTTGTTAAAAATTATGCTCAGGAAAAGTGTGGCTGCTAACCCTTTTCACCAGTTTGTCGTAATTGCATGGTTGGTCACGCAGATCTCTGCCTCCATTCTCCTTCCACAGCTATGTGGATGACATACATGACCCAAGACCCAACTAAAGTCCCGTCCTTTCGCTCTTTCGCCATTACCTTCTTCTCCGAGTTTGAGGTCTCCTTAGGCCTCGTCGACCTCATTGTCGACAACAGCCAGCCAACCCCACCAATCGTCTACGTGCTGCATGTCATCTTTTCATTGATTTGCTCCCTTCTCATTATGAACCTGCTGATCTCCATGATGGGCGACACGCACTGGAAGGTGACTCAGGAGAGGGATGAGCTGTGGAAGACTCAGGTATCATCTACCCTTTTTATAATACAGTGGTACCTCATTTCTCAAACTCACTAGAACTCGAATTTCTTGAAAGTCAAACAAACTAGTTTTACCTATGACTCGATCTAAATATCAGATGTCGAACTGTGAACGCTGACCTAATATAAATTGTACGCGCCAGGAAATGAGTCATACTACAATGCAATTCTTACTTG
>JABFEA020000138.1:21320391-21341369 GCA_019775915.2 Cyphomyrus plagiostoma | reverse complement strand
CATCGGAACTGCCTGGGATACAAACGTCATGCGTGTAACTAAACTCTTCAGCCAATAAGGGCAAAGGTGTGTCATCAAGGAAGCTGTTCCAGTTTGTGCAGCGTCAGGATCAGAATGTGTTGCTTTAAGCCAGCGCTGTAAGCAAGTCGAATGCACCCAATGACCAGACTGCAGAAACAAACTGAAACACGGACTTAATACAGAGGACTAATGACATCAACCAGAAACAGCTGATCACATGGGGATCACACACGAGGTTAACGAGGGGGCGTGGCACATGGAAGGAGAGGACGATCTGGGCAGGACAAGGATAATGTTGTGATAAGATCTTTATTGTTTTGGAAGTCATTAACAGGGAACCAATTAACGGTTTTCTATTGTTTCTTATGGGAAAAATTCTATCAGAACTCGAACTTTTTAGGATTCAATCCAGAATCCGGAATGGATTAAGTTTGAGAACCGAGGTACCATTGTACTTATTAATCATGATGTTCTGTTAACACTCGCTCATTGATCAGTACAGTGTTGCAGCCTAACATAAATATAATTTTAGTGTTACACTTTGAAACACTGAATAGTTTCTGCTTAGGTTCTTCATACGTTTGAAAGATGCTCCGATACTGCTTATACTTGTACCTAGACATTTATTGGAAGCTCAGCCTAGTTGTGCATAGTTTACTCATTGACAGTCATATGCTTGTAATGTGCTATGTGTATCCTTGTGCATCACTTTGGACAAAGGTGTCTGCTAATCAAAAATACATATGGTTTTGGGACCAGTCTACCGCTGCTGGAGTCACTTATCACTGCCATATGATGTGACTGATCTTTTCAAACATTTACACACATATTGCATGGAAAAGAACTGAAAATGGTAAAATGACGCCAAACTGAAGCTGCACTGCATAGTGGTAGCAAACAGAAGGGCATACGCAGACACTCATTTAATTTCCACAATAACTCAAACAATATTTGTTGAATCTTTCTCAAAATACACAGGCACATTTTTTTTTTTATTTCCAAAGCTCTATAACTGATTTTATTTTGATACAAATTGCAAAAAATTTAAAACAAAATCTCTTAGTGGCAGAAAAGGGAAGGTTGAGCACATGACCATAAATGACCCCTTAACCTTGTGAATGTGACAGAGCTTACTCTTACTTCACCAAAACATTATATGGATGAAGATCTACACGTGATTTCATCTTCAGACAAATCACAGGAAAATTTGAGCAGCATTTGATACTAAGTAGTATCAAAAGATGGAAAGGGTGGCTGCACAGTACAGTCGATCTTCTGAAAGCAGTAATTCCAAAAGTACTATGTTGATCTTTTTCATATTTCCCAGGAACATTGTATAGGTGCTGATCTGGGGCCTATTTTTGGGAGGGGGGCTGTCCGAGAAAAACACTGCTGTTTCCTACATAATTAAATCAACAACTAAAAACCATGAAGGCTTTTCATCAATTTGCTATGTTCCGCTTGATCCTCACATTTTAGTTAGTTGCCACCATACTAATGCTGGAACGAAGATTACCCCGATGTCTCTGGCCTCGGATGGGGGTGAATGGAGCGGACTACAATCAGGGGGATTGCTGGTATCTCAGGTAAGCAATCATCTGGTCCAGAGTGATTCCATAAACAATGCTGGGCTTTGAACATTAATGTCATTTACTTTGTAGAAGCATTAAAAAAACAATAACAAAACATGCCTTTGCCCACACCAGAGTGGAAGAAAAAAATGAGCAGAAAAGAAAGAAGACGCATCACTCTAACTCGTTTTTGAACAATAGTGGGGAAAAAGAGCAGGTCTCATCTTTGGAGGACATTGTTTGCAAAGCCAAGCCAATAATTTTGGGTGGAGGAGGCAGAAGAGGAGGGAAGAGGCATTGGCAAGCACTGAAGGCGTCTTACGAGGCACAAAAGCAAAAGGAAGCCAAAACAAAAACGAACCTGCCCTGAGAGACATATATAGTGTAATAAAACCAAACAGAACAATTTCTATAGATTAAATACACAGAATAATATTCACTGTATAATACTAAGGGAGATGTGCAGGAACTGGACACAGAACTGAAGAAATTATATGTGACATATAAACAAATTCCTTCCCCATATAAGCATTATACCGGTGTTCAGAGATTTACGAGATTAATAATAACAATACTGAGTATAGAAAAAGCTTTTGAATCCTACAACTTTACTGGCACTGTTTACATATTGCCACCATGTCTCACTTTTCTGTCTCTCAAAGAATAAAAATGGATTACAGAATATATGAACAGCTGTTTAATGTAATTTTGGGAATGGTACAGAAGTTAGAGCAAATCATTCAGAGTAAACAGTGTTGTGATTTTAGTGCAAAAATGCAAGCAGTGTGTTAGTCAACATGGTTTTACTTTAACGTACAATAAAAGTGCAAAGTTCAACACACACTGTAGTAGAAGATAGGGCTCTGTGGCTGAACCTGTCCATTTAGGGCAGCATCTACTGTAGTGCAACATAACCATCATAAAAAATCACAAGCAAGTAAAAATATATAATTACACATATATGTTGAAGTAGTGGCTTAAGCTAGAAATTACATCTGAAAGGCTAATATGGTTAACTCATTGCGCTAAACTCCTGATAAAAGGTTTGTTTAGTCATCTTGCTAAGTATTTCAGCTGCCTAGTAATTCAGAGAGAGGAAAAAAGCGAGTAACAGTCTAGCCTCACACCACCTTCTGGCAGATGTAGGCAGTGTACTGTGTACACGGCGCGGAATTCCAGCTTCTACCGGGCGATTGCTTCCCTATCAGGCACCCGCAATTCTGCCCATTTGCTCCGGGGGCCCAGTAACTGCAGGAGATAGAGAAGAAGGCTTACTCTCTTATAATGGAGTGCAGCCATTGCTGCCTGGAAGATCTCCATCTGTTAAATCCTTTATTTGGCAATCATCACAGAAAGAATGATGCAGATACAGGAGAGAGGTACCACCTGAGAGAGGTAATGGATGCACTTCAGTGCTGAATTTGAGACTTTTACCACTGGTAGGAACAATACTACTTGGTCATGTGACTTTGTACTCGCCTGTCTGCAAGCACAGTCTGGTTTATCCAGGTCCATTCTCCGCCTGTTGACCGACTTAGCCCAATCCAATACACCAGGTTTCCCTTCCCAGTAAGGAATGCCTGTAAGGAGAAAGAGAGCAGCTCTGGGTCTCAGAATTGTGAGGGAGCCTTCATGCAAGACACTGGTTATCCGGCGAAGTGCTGCGGGCGGAGCTCAGCACCTGCACTCGCTGGTTGTCGATGATGGCCAGATCAGCGCCCCACTTCCTGCACTGCTCTCTGCTGCGGCTCCAGCTCTCCCTCGCACTGGACAGGAAAAAGCACCAGTTTTCAAACTGCAGCCAACCTTGACCACAGCGATGGCATCCAGCGCCTGTGAAATACAGGAGATTATTAACACTCTTGGTTCTTATTTTAATCCCATATGTGAAGCACTTAGAGCTTTACTTCAGTGCCATATAAATACTGGATTATTATAATGTACTTATCACTATAACATACATAAAAAACACTACAAATGGCAGAACAGAAGAAACTCTTGCTCCTGAAAATGAAATTACAGTAGTTATATACTGTATAAATAAATCTGAGAAAAAGAAAAAGCACCGAAACTTTCTGGAACTGATTGTACTGTATAATAGTACTAATATATTCCACTATAACATGAATGTAGAAACAGCTACATTAAAATAATATTCAACACACGCGGAACATCACTAGGAACAAACTCACCTTTTTTTTCTGAGGAAAGTGCTGGATATAACTCATTGCAAAGCTGCACGTTGCAGACGTCAGATGGGATCTTCTCTTGAATCTCTTCCTTAAAACAACTGCTGCTTATATTAACTTTTAGAAAGAGGGAGAGAGACAGAGTTACAGAATTCACAAAACCAAATAAATAGCCTTCGTGCATATTAAAAAACGGTATGTATTGTACACAGGGCGATGACAGTGGCAGCGAGGATCACAGTGACGGCGAGGAGGATGATGGACATCGCTCGGTAAAAATGAATCCTTCTCTGAACCTCTGCAATCAGAGAGAAAGCGGCGTTAAATACGTTGATGCATTTCTTAACATCTAATAAGACTATTAATGCACCAATATGCAAATAAACCTAAAACGATATATATGAATAAATAACTCAAAATGTATATTCACTATCAAATGTCTACCCGTATAAATAAAGCTCTTTTGCAAAGTACCGTACCTTCATATTCCTTTGATTCATCTGACCCTTTCGCGTTTTCCTCCCCAATCAAATAATTTCGGCAAAATTTGATATACATTATACATGGATATTTTCACCCACTTTTGTAACAGTAGCGACATGCACTGTGTGAAGTCCAGTGCATTGAATACGTATGTTTTTCCTCAAGGAACGCTTTCCTTTTTTTCAGGAGAACATGGCGTCGGGTGCTTAAATTAAACTCCATGAAAAGGAAGGGGTGGACCCCCTGCGTTTCTTAGCAACCTCAAGGTCTTATTTATTTATTTATTTTCATAGATTCCCTATAAGTGTGTGGTGTTGAGGGTGGTATGTTAAGTCAGTGGATATTACTGTCGTCCTACATCTGTGGGATTGTGGTATACTGCTGTGTTTTTGTGAGATTTGAATGGTATTCTCCTGTTGTTGGAGTTTCCTTCTGTTGTTATCAAATACTGACTCTAAATTGCCCATAGTGTATGATTTTTTTGTGTTTAGCCGGCCATGGGCTGGCTACCCCCCACCCAGGCTCTCCCTAAATAATTGGCAATGAATATACTTGCTTAGATTAATTCTGTTACAGTGTCTTTTTCCACAAGTCACCTTGGTGAGTATGAATGCAGGTTTGTGAATGACACATACCTCAAACAGCATGCACAAAACATTTGGCCTTGGAGAGACCATTTACAGACTAAACAGAACATAAGGCCTCTGCTTTTTAAATCAGCAAATTGCTTAGCCTTCAGTACTAGATAGTAAGACAATGTAACATAATGTTCTTCCTCAGCCAGGCTGCTTCGAAGAACCAGTCGTCATATTGTAATGTAAACTGCGCTTTGTCCACAGGCACTGACTGGGCTTTGGGAAGGTTGCTCTTTCTTCTACAGCAACACCATTATATAGCCTATATACCAGGGGTGCCCAACCCATGGGTAAATCACATATGTTACTGATTTCTAGAATAAACTCATATATACAAATTATAGGAGGCATACTTCATTTCTACTCTCACACTAACCATTCTGAAATGTATACTGTGACATTAGCATAGAATTGCTACCCTCAACAGCTGGCAACCTGGGGTCTGCCATTTACCTTCAAGTTTCTTCAAGCTTTTGTAAACCTTGGTTAAAATATTGAACAAATAACAGCAGTGACAATATGGCTGGGTGTTTAAGCACATCTGTATAAGGTTTCCTTATATCAATACATTTTTTCCTTCCTAAAGCTGACTGTAGCATAGACTAGGCTTCCATCATACTCTCCAGAGATTACACAGCAGTGTACAGTATTTGTCCCGCAAACAATTTTTCATTCTATAAACATTGAAAGAATATTACGATTAAGGTATCCAAACATTCAGTCCAGTGTCCAATTTTCCTGATGTTCCCAGAATGTTATCCCACTACTACAACTACTACAAAGGAGACTAACAATATCAAAACAATTAAGGGCATGGTACGGCAGCAGGTTACACTGTCACCTTACACCTCAAAGATCATGGGTATACAAAACAATATTTTTCAACATTAATAGCATTAAAGGATGTCCTGGTAATAGTGTTATTGTACTGACATTCACAGAACCTTTTTTAAACTGTAACATAGGGAGCAATGTTCCATTAACATTACAGCAATAACGTTTACTGCCAACTTTGAGAAGACCTCATTGTAACGCTGAATAAAGTTCTAGTAATGTTCCCATTTAGCTGGGTTGACGATATTTTTAAATCTTGCCAGTAAAATTCTCTGAGGTGAGAGGAGGTCCCATAATAAAATTCAAAGAATGGGTGTGTCATGCCCCGCTCATCTGCTCCTTCCGTGTGTCACGCCCCCTCATTTACCCCATGTGGATTCCCCGTGTTTACCAGCTGTTTCTTGTTGGTGTCATTAGTGCAATGTATTTCAGTCATGGTATGTTTTCCCCAGTCCGGTCATTAACGTTGCTGTGTTTTGGAGTGTGTTCCCCCGCAATAAATCCCGTTCATTCGTATCTATGGCTCCCTTCACCTGCTTCCCTGTTCCCGACGCGAGTGAGTGGGGGGGGTCCTGCACTATAAAATTTGCACAGACATGAGGAGTTCTTAGACAGCCTTTAGAGACAGAACTGCATATACATACCTGAAGCCCATTAGATCAACATTATCCAAACATGTGCAGCTACAGTCAACACTAAATAAAGATACTATTTCTGACCTGTTTCAAATTCATCTCTTCCAGACTTTGTTTTTTTTGTTACATTCTGTGATAGCATACAGGTATTTGATTTTTTTTGTGTCATTTTCTTCAATGAAAAATATTTCTTGATGAATAATCTTTGCAATAGTTTTCATCAACAAAATTAACATGGTATAAGACTTGCCATTTTGGAGATGCTCTGACCCATTTGGTTTTCACTAATCTGATACTTGTTTACATTTTTTTAGAGAGGACACCTGAGATTTCTTTATTCAAGTTCTGTGCCATGAGCATCCATCCATCATGATTTGGCTGTTATCAAAGTCGCTCTGATTCTTACACTCGACCATTTTTCCTGCTTACAAAATATAAACTTCAAGAATTGACTGTTCAGTCACCATATATGATGGTACCCTTGACTGGTGCCATTATAACTAGTTATGTTATTCACTTCATCTGTCAGTGGTTTTAATGTTACGGCTGATCAGTGTACATTCCATAGTTATCCTTCTTTCTTTTTGCCTACCTTCAGAAAGTTTTCTGTGATGTATGGTAATCTCACATGATTCTGAATGAGACAGACAGTACAAAAACAGTATAAATAGAATATTATGAAGAAGTTGATGTCAGCCAGTGCACTTTCATTATGACTGCAATGCGATTCTTTCATAATCTTTTCTTTTCTAATTCCTCTTTCTCTCATTTTTCACCACTTTTTGTCAAATTCACCTAAGCAAGTTCTGTGATATTCATTTTTATTTGTTTTAATAATACCAACACACTCTGGAGCCTAACATTGTAATAAACTCACACCAATAGGTATTAAAGATCTTATTATACCTTAACAAAGAATATTTTGGGACATACATCCATTTTATGGGGCATTGTGTGGCTCAGTTGGCTGTGCCTGTAATCAGGCGATCACTGGTTCAAACCCAGCCTAATCAATAAGGTATGTATTATTACTATTAATCAATGAAAACACTGTCTCCCTTACTCTGGGTCTCAGTGTAGGCTTGCTCTTTACAGTAGCAAACTGCAGAGGCAGATAGTTCATGTCCAAAAAAAAATCCAGACAAAGATTTTCTTTCTTCCAACCAGTTCAGCATAAAATGTCACAGTCAGAGAGTGTTCAACTGGTTAGTTAGAACAAAATTCCTGAACTGGAACTATCCTCCTCTGGGCCAAGACAGTTAACAGGCTATCCACAGAAGCAATTTGCATCTTATGATGGTGTACATCTTTTCTTTTTTAACCCCCAGACAACCGCAGTATGGAAGTAGGAAGGATAATTTTTTGTTACCTTATTATCAGATTAATTAGCTGAATGAATTCTTCAGTAGATTGAAATTCTGCACATCCTGCATCCTCTAAAACACAGGTGTCTGACTCCAGTCCTGGAGGGCTGGAGCCCTGCACATTTTTGGGTTTCCCCTGGTTTAACACACCAGATTCAACTTCTTCTGCTAATTACCACATAGCTGTTGAGCTGAATCATTTGTGGTGGAACAGGGAAAGAACTAAGCTACGCAAGACTCCGGCCCCCCAGGACTGCAGCTTGATACCCCTACTCTAAAACACTGCTTCAGAGCCCTTTAAAGTTCAACTAAAGAAGGCAGTGGTGTTGATAGTCATTTGACTGATAAATAGGGATTATTTGCTGTACCTGAAAGCCATCTTATTTCGTGTGAAAATGTTAGATAACAACTCTGAATTTCCTTCTACTAAACCAGACACACTATGATATCTCACTAGTGAGCCAAAGAGCTTCTCATTGCAATGACCTGATGATGGTGGCCTCTTTGAGATTAGATTAGATTATATTAGATTAGATTAAATAATCCTTTATTAGTCCCACAAGTGGGAAATTTGCATTGTCACGGCAGAATGTGGAAAGATAATGCTCCCCATCACACTGCAAACTTTATTCAAGAATGAACATGAAAAAGAGTTCAAGGTATCGACTTGTTCTCCAAATTCCCCAGATCTCAATCCGATGAAGCATCTATGGGATGTGCTGGACAAACAAGTCTAATCTATGGTGGCCCCAACTCGCAATTTACAGGACTTAAAGGATCTGCTACTATTGTCTTGGTGCCAGGTCTTGTGAAGTCCATGCCTCTAAAAGTCTGAGTTGTTTTAGTGACATGAAGAGAACCTACACAAAATTAGGCAGGTGGTTTTAATGTTATGTCTGATCGGTATATATATGTTTATGTGTAGATTTACTTATGCAAAGTCAGCAAATGGGCAGTGAAAATCATCACAAACACCTCACACCCGGCCCACAACTTCTTTGAACTTCTCCCCTCTGAGAGGGGATACAGATCACTGTGTGCCAGAGCAGACAGGCACAAGGACTGTTTGGTCCCACAAGCTGCCACCCTTACGAACAGCTGTCTCAGCCTGGTCGCACTGTTACTGCTACATTTTTAAAAAAAAATTAATGGTCAGTAACTTTTTAAAAAGGAAATGGGATGTACTATACACGAAAAAATGATACTTGAAGTCCATTATGGAATGGAACTTTTCATCGTTTTATTGTTGTATGTTTTTTTTTCACTTCCAATTATTGTCCCCTATTTACAGCAGCTCATGGCATATAGTTGTAAAGTTGTGCAGCAGGTAGTCAGTATTTTTAAACCACGCACTGGCAGCTTTAACGTGTTAGTAATTATAGGAAATGTGACAGCTTTGTATTTTGTGCATTCTTAACTGAATTTGACAATGGCCACACTGAGTGTTACCTCCTGTCTTTGCTGTGGAGGGCACCAAGGCTGTCTCGTATATGTTGTCAGTTGGCCTGACCAGTGTCCTGTATTCGGACTCATTATCTTTCCCTGTGAAATGAAAGGAAGAGCAGAAGATGCTACAAATCAGGGAGAAGCTATAGGAAAATTAAATGAATACGTGAGATGGTCCCTCTTATACCTGTTTTTTCCAGAAGCTCACTTTCTTTCACCCTTCCCTGTTTCTCTTCATCTTCTCCCTTCTGAAGTTCTTTGCTTACTTCCAGCTTTTCAAACCTTTGCAACTCCATCTTGCCTTTCTTCTAAGTTTCTATTTCAGTTTAGCTGATAACCCTACTAAGTCAGAGCCAAAATCATGTTTACAAGACTGAAATCCTTAAGAACCCCCCCTTCCCAAAACTAGATATTTTTACCATCTTGTAAGTATCAGCATGTGCAAGGTCAAGATGATTTTTTTTACCAGTGAATTACAGAAGTGTAAGAAACTTCAAGAAAGTACTTGGATAGATAACTGAAATAACAAGGCATAGGACAATACATTGCTGTAAAGAGATAAAGCAAATACAAGGACATATTTCCACACTTACTACCATTCGGAGCACCACTTCAGGTTTTGTCTTTTCATTTAGTCTGCAACACTTCCCCTTTATGCAATTTATAAATTGTTCCCTCCTTTCTAACCCCTTCCCTTTTACATAATTTATACATTTTCCCTCTTTCCTAACCCCTCCTCTCTTGAAATAAATTTGCACATTTCAACTTTTGTTCTATCAAGCTTAAGTCCACACTACAGTCTTGTGAAAAAGAGAGTACAAAAAAATCTTTTTTTCAACACTGACAAAAAAACAAATATTAATCTTCATTTCAACAATCCTTATAGAGAAATATAGTAAAATTGAGAAGGGAAGATGTATCAGGAAGTCTCAAAGAACCCTTGGATGCCATCAAGGGATCTAGAAGCAGCTCTTGCCACCCATCATGTGGAATTGCCAGAGACGACCATAAGAAAAAGATAGCCCACATGGCAGGTCTACAAGGAAGAGGCTTCTGCTCTCAAAAAAACATAAAGAACATCAACACAAGACTGAAACATCAGCACAAGGGACAACAGTTCAACAGTATGATGCTCTGGATAGCTGAGACAAAGGTGGAGTTGTTTGGGCACAAATCCAAATGTCATGTTTGGTGAAAAAAAAACATTTTGGAAAACTAACATCAGCAACTGTGAAGCTTGGTGGTGGGAGCATTTGGTTTGTGGCTAGCTGATCTGCCACCTTTTACCATTTGGCGTATGAGTGTTTTTTGGGTGTACAAATTTCCACACTTTTGAAGTGCACATATTCTTCCCCAGGCAGTATAGTCACACCTACAGCGCTTATCCTGAAAACGAAGACACAGTGTGCAATTCAACATGTAAGAACACACTGATATACCCTCAGTGATTTTCACTATTTGGAAGACATGGAACAGGGACTTTTTAATTTAATGTAATATCCACAGAAATCCAACAACAAAATGTCTGTTTTAAAAATGAACGCATGGTGAGGTAGCCTATTTGGTTTAGGAATGAATCCATATACTTTTCAGTTTTTTTTTACTTTATTCAAAAGAGTTCTCTAAACAAGCAAATATATTTAACGAACAGATATAGTGTTATGTTCGTAATATCAGTAAAAAGTTAGTAATGCTAGCAACATGGATAGAAAGTTTAGAATGCATTGCTGATAAACAAATATTGGGTAATGCTTTACCCATGACTGTACCTTCAAAATTCCTTTATAATTATGATCCATTTGTAGAACATTCAGTGTACCATAATAATGCATTCAAAGATCATTTATAAGCAGCATGTAAGTAAACAGTAACATACTAACATACCTGAACAAGGATTGCATGGACACACTACTTCCTCTTTTCTTCTGCTCATCTTAACTGCAACATGGACTAAACTACTAGATGATGCACGCTGTTCAATAAAGGTGTATTAAGACGAACTTACAGGTGGCCCCGTAATTGGCCACGTCGCCCCAGTAGCATAGAATTAAAGAAATATGTTGAATGTCCCCCTGTCACTGTGATGATTTGGGAGGTAGTAATTGTCCAGCTTCACTACTCACGATTTGGAGGAGTACCTCCATCTCCACCTAGCAGACATACGTATGAGGTGACTGAGGTGTGGATTGATTCTGATCGTGTGTGGACTAATCATCCTGAAATTCAGATACAGTACCCATATCCTCCATGATTCACTTATAATATTGTTGTGTTAAGGTTCAACTGTGGTTGAACTGTATAACTTGTTTCTCATAAGAAGAATCAGCTTATCTTGTCCCAAGAATTCTTGTCCTGGGATACTTATTCTGTTCAAGGACACTTGTCTTGTTATTTCTGATTCAGGAGATGCTAACCCCGTTCAAGGATGGTTATTTTGTTTTTTAGGGGCTTTCCTGGGAAGAAAGGGTGGTCCAACATGTGTTCCAACATGTGTTTTATAAATTATCGATTAGTGTGTGGACCGCTTATTTTGTTCTCAGAAGATGTTCTCATGAGAAAGGGGAAGTTGATCAAGGATACCTGTCTAATTACTTTTGATTGAAACCATATCTAGCAGTTGGTGTGTGAGATAAAAATCTTATCTAGAGAAAAGGGGAATGTGCTGATTATGGGAACTTGTCTTTGTATTTTTAATTTTAACCACGAGCCGCATTACCTGGACAAGATTGGAAATTTGAGAATGCCTTGCCTGAGGGGAGGGGTGAGCCTGGCCAGTTCGTCTCCTGCCCACATGTAATGCCCAAAAATTAATGCATCGCACGGCCCTTTCTCGGGACTCACATGCTGATCTCCTACCAGGACTGAAACGGGCTCCTCAGTCTAAAAGTGAAGGTAGGTGATGATGGCACGTCTGAGTGTGAATAGCTTTGCAGTGTCTGTGTACTGATTTAATCATTATTGTGATTATTATTGCACTAGAATCACAATAATAATATTAATTTGTATTTTCTATGTATGCATGTTTCATTGTCACTTTTTTATGTTTACATATAATCAGTTGTATTGGCAGTTTGATTATTGTTTATGATTTATAATACCATTGGATATCACTTGTGATATGAAATTATTTTGCATTGCCTTTGATCCAATATTTTGGTATTGATTTTAATGTAAAGTTATTTTGTATTACTTGTAATAAAGCATTTTTGGAAGCGGACCTAAGTGTGCCTGTTTGTTCCTTCAAAAGCCCTATATCCCCCTCACATCATCTTAAAACAAAAGGGCACAAAGCATGCCCCAAGGCATACCAAAAGCACCATCTAGTGGGGTCAGAAAGTACAGCAAATGGTTCATGAGGCATCCTTTTGTCCACCACTACCTCTACCCATCAATACAAATCAAAGAAAGATTAAAATAATGGTTTGTCAAATTTATTTATTTTTAAGACACTGTGCATACATCAAACCAACCAGCTTGCACTCCACTTCAGTATAGTGTCATTGGGTGATTCAATAATGTATTCATTAATCTCTTATAACACTTGCTGTGAGGTTGTGGCACCTATCCCAGAAACACTGGGCACAAAGCAAGAAATAACCAAGGACAGGGCACCAGTCCATCACTGGACACACACATAAACTCCAGACACTGAGCAGATTGGGGAATGGAGCCCTGTTATCCAGAGGTGAAGTGACCATGACAACCACTGTGCCAGTGCATTCCCCTAATTAATTATCACTTGTATAATGTTGCTGAAAAACTGGAGTTTATGATGCTGCATCACAACACACATCATCCCTTTGCATGACACCTAAAAATTGGGAAATCTCACACGACAAATGTTTCATTTTTTATTTTGCTTGAAAAGTTTAACATAACTCTAGAAAAATTAAATGCACAGGACTCAGTTGAGAGCAAAAAACAGAAAACAGCTACATTTCCTCTGACTTTTTCTTCTCAAACACACAGTTGTTTTCCAGCATTGCTCTGACTTTGCTCTCTCATCATTGTCATTAATTAATGAATATTGATAACCAATGCAATACAGGAGCAAAACATTGAGAAACTCACACAAATGAACCTGCTATCTTGTTGTATAATTTTTTTCAGAGAATCCTGAATGTATGAAACAGTGAAACAAAAGTGAAACAGCAGTGGTATAAACATACAAAAGTAGTGTCACCTCTCACAGCCCCAGCCCCAGCCCCTATTCCCTCCTTCCCCCTTCTCCTCAAGCGCCATAAACACTCTCAGTGCTATAGGTCATGTACAGAAAGAGATCCTCTTCATGGTGTTCCTGAAATAAATGGACACAGAGAAAAAAAACAGGGTGTAATCATCCATTAAAAGAGGGCATTGTGAGAACCCCAAAAAACAGCAGGAGGGTGAAGGGATTACCTCGTAGACAACCGAGAGAGGGGAGCTGGACGGAGGCAACGTGTTATTGACAAAAAAAAAAAGTGCCTCCTCCGGTCGCATAGAAACCCGCTGCCTGATTAAGAAGCACAGTTGACCCACTAGGAGAGAAGAGCAGAGAATCTGTCAGCATTACAGGTAAATATCGTTTTGCTTTAGTTTTGACTGGAACACACTATTTGATCACATGTTATGACAGTATAAAACGTGAATTGCTGAGTATTTGATACGTCTGATAGCAACAGGAACAACATACAAAATCATACGTGCAACATGCAACAGTTCAAAATAGTTTTAAGTAACCTGTGAGATCAGATGGAACAAGGTACTTCTTCTTATCCAGGTCTGGTGCTCTTGATCTAGGCGCCCTCTCAACGATAATCTAAATAAGGAAGAACATTTCAAAGTTTTTAAGCAAAAAAGAAATCTTACAATTTCCATATAACCTACAAAAATGCATATGCATGGACACAGAGATAATTAACACACTCCCGGGATGGACGGTTCGAATGAAAGTGTATCAAAATAAATGGTAAACTTACCGGTATCTTGTCCGGATGCTTCGCTCGTACTCTCTCCCCCTCAGCCTTCCTCACATCCAGCGGCACATTGCGCTTATACTGGCTGCCCATCTAGAGAAAAACAGAAACTGTGCGTTTAGTGATACTGATAGGAAAACCACCCTACTATAAAATCACGCATAACGCTACCAAAACATCTCATACGCGTAAACAAATTAATTATTATAGAACGACAGAATGACATTTTACAGTACATGTTGCGTTTTGAAACGAAAATCAAAAACAATATGTAAATGTAGCAATCCCGCGGCTAATGATCCTTCATCCGAACTCGAATGCGCATTAGTTGGAAGTCATCTGAACGAAAACAGCAATAAACAGGACATTGGTCAGCTGAAGATTTCCAGGTAATGTCAGTGTTTAGTGATACAGACACTTGCGAGCTAATTAGCAATCCACCCGACGCCCACGACCCATCCATATCATCACAGCTTTCCTGATCTCCGAAACTCACCTTTGGATTAATAATTAAGAAAAAATATGAACAAAAATCCCAAAAATTTCAACTTTTTCTTTTAGTCACTAAAGAATATAAACCATTTACA
The DNA here is from genome assembly GCA_019775915.2 of Cyphomyrus plagiostoma. NCBI lineage: Eukaryota > Metazoa > Chordata > Actinopteri > Osteoglossiformes > Mormyridae > Cyphomyrus > Cyphomyrus plagiostoma. The sequence goes on along the minus strand of JABFEA020000138.1, from coordinate 21,326,649 downwards.
TGCAATATTAATGGAAATGTGTAACTTCAGTTTTATTAAGTCTTGTTAAAATGTCGACTGTTCCACTTCTCCTGCAGAAACAACAACAAACAGATCAACGCCCCATTAAGGCTATTTTAACCAATCATCCGCATGTACACAGATTTCTGTCCATTTGGCAGCAAGTCAGGGGAGGGATTTCATCTGTTGACAGCACTTCTATTGGTCTGTTTTCATGCTCATCTTGTACATGCAGCCCATTATTCCGCTTGGTTTTGCACAGATAGGACCAATGGAAAGCAGGTACATAGATGGGGCGTGTTTCGTAGTGTGAGTTGTACGTGTGCTGCTTGGTGTTCCTTAACCTTCGGGCGAGTCGCAAGTGCGACTGTTCATTTCAATGCAGTATGCTCTAGATAAATCAGCTGAATCCGAAATACAGTTTACTTTAAACAAATTGTTTTATCTAGTTCAGTTATTTCGACGAACATGCAAATGTTGTGGGTGTCTCTCGTGTTAAATTTTGCGACTACAAATGCAAACTCTAACCATTTGCTACGTGAGGAGCATGTATGGGCATGACTGATATGGCCTGGAGCTAATTCATTATGTGTAATATTCAGCCCAGCTGCCCTCCGTTATTATATTGTACATTACAAAATTCCCACCTGGAAATTTTCAGTTGAAAAAATGGAAAATTACACATTTATAAGAGAGCTATCTAAATTACTCTTGTTAGCAATTAAGTGTCAGATGGGCAGTCCCACTTTGGTTATTCACATAGGAATTCAATCTTTAGGGAGTGTTTGGTGACACAGAGGTAACAACCCCATGATTCACCTGGCTTCTGTGCCAGCTATAAAAACCTGTCTTAAATATTATTTAGCAATTTCAACATGACAAACTTTCAATACACAAGAACAGCAAGAAGGTTACATGGGTCGGTAGCTTTTCTGTAATAATGGATGACAGGTCTCATCTTGTCTTGTAATGTATGTTTATTATCTTATCCAGTTGTTAAGGTGATTTTCGTACTACTGTGACAAACACAGTCTGACCTTTTTCCATAGGTTGTTCAGTTGATGGTTTCCTGGCTGACATTAGCCATAGCCTATAGCGTTCCTTTGCACTGGATTGTGATTACTTTCTTCACATAGTGTGCATCATGTGTGCATAGAATTGGTAGCAGCTTTACAAAGAACTTCTGCAAGGTACAGTACATGGAGCCAGAAAAATACTGATATTTGCATTTTAATGTAACTATTTTCTACATTAAAAACATTCCATTCTATTCTGTTCTGTTCTGTTGTTAGTATGGAGTTTTGAATGTACCATGTGACAAAATATAGTGGCCCACAAGTTATTTAGTTTTATTCATCCACCCACCCATCCATGTTCCCTTACTTTGACTTCAGTACATGATCATGGTGAGTCTGGAGCCTATTCCAAAAAGTAAGTACATTTTATTCATAAAGCACATTTACATTTTAAAACAAGTGAAGTTTACCAACGCGCTCCATAATATTTACAAACAGTATGTAAAACAACACAAATATAACACATAGCCAAACAATAGTAGTGCCAGTCCAACAGCAACTCCATAGGAGAGAGAAGGGAGTGATGAAAACTTTAGACGGTAAAATATATTGTTAATTTGCACTGAATGCAAGTTTGATGTACAGGCTGGGCAATGGACACCCTAGATGGGATGCCAGTCAGTCATAAGGCAGAGCAATGCAGGCACTCACACAGCCAACCACGTGCTATGGGCAGTTTAAAGATGCCAAATCACACATGAATACTATCTATTTCGTTTTCCTGATTGTTTGGTTGAAGTGTGCTGGGAGCTCAGAAGGAGCAAAAATGTGGATTGTCTGAGGGGTCCCAAGGACCAAACTGAAAAATACTGCATGTTTTGGAACAGTGACAGGAAACCAGAGTATCCACATGAAATAGAGAATAAAAAGTGCTATTTCCACACAGTCATATCGGATTAAAATTGAAAAAATATATATATATTTTATATCTTGGCTATAAAATGACATGTAATCCAGATAATTCAATTCTAAATCTCAATAAAAAATTTCCAGTGGAAATCCAAGGTGACTTTATTCAAATCCTAAACTACTTTCTGCTTAGGGTATAGGGACTGTTATTATCTGTTTGTATTACTCTTTAGGGTGACAGACAGCTATTTCAGTTTTCTACATATTTCTTTCCTTCCATTAGCTTGTAGTTTGTAGAACATTCAGCTTGACAACATTTTATTACAAGAATAAAAAGTCTCTAGTCAACCAGTTTTAATGGAACAAGAAGCTACCCGTTTCCACAGTTAATCTATTTAATCTATTTACATTTTCCTTACTAATATACACAACAAAACACAAGAATATTTGTTATATGGGCACCTGCAGTAATTAGGTTTATCTTTTGAAAATTATACCATCACTTGAGCAATTAACAATAGCAGATGTCATACACATGTAATTCACCTTAACATACAATTTTTACTAAACGTTCTGAGGAAATACCCAAGCATCTTCATTCTGAAGTGTACTCATTGCTGCCCTACTTTACTATATATACATAATACTTTCCTTGTTTATCTTGCCAGTGGTATATATACATACATACATGATTTGTACAGGAAACACATTATTATAGTATTGCAGTGGCATGGGGGAAACAGGAGTGAAACAGGAATATGAAGAGCTAGCCTTCTGTAAATCGATAGCTTGTAATTTGCAAACACATGTTCCTCAAATCCTATTTGGCTGTTATACCTTTGGCATCCAAAAACAAATATTTGGCTGTTATACCTTTGGCATCCAAAAAGAAATAAAAAAATATTATTCCTTATTTGGTGTGTCCCCTAATAATACTTAATTCAAAAGTAAAAAAATATATATTTGCCTGTTAGACATACATAACTATAGTTAATGTACATATTCCCTAGACACTGAACTTAAAGAATGGGTTCTCACTGCATATTTTTGAAATTTCTTAAGTCACAGTCTTGCTTATTACATGACTGTCGCACATATTCTGCACTTGCTTAGTGAGTCGCGGTAGCAGTTTTAATCTTCTGCGTATCCAGTAGGTTGCGCTGTCTGGCTCTTGCGTTAACGATGGGCTCCAAATGTCCCTCGGGAGCCCACCCTCTCTGTCTGTCCGAAAGCCTCGTACCCTCAACCCAGCCTGATAGAAAGGAAAACACAGACAATGAACTAATGAATATATCCGTATAAATGACTGGTATGTACAAACACATTTATAAAAGTGCTTCAAAGCAGCATTTTAAAGGAATCTGTTTCACCTGTGGAACACTGATCTGTCTTACCATCACTGCTCTGCTGGTGAACCAGTAGGACATCGGCTTTCTCCAAGGATATTTCATCTGGTTGCTGGGCAACAAAAGCTTTGACACACTGAACCTGGACAAGGTCTGTGGGTTAGAGTATATGAAGTAAATAATGTGAACACATAGCACTGATTCAACCAATAACACGGAAAATGCTTCCAATAACGGTACTGAGAAAGGCTGGTACCTTGTGCCATGATGAAATCTATGTCGGGATGGGGTCGGGAAAGAGCAGACATCCAGCGCAGTTTATCGCTGCTGAAAGGGTAAGAAAATTCAAGGCCAATGTATAAAATCTTTTTGTTGACGTTGTAGAACCATCCTATATATTATAAAATTTTATAATGCTTAATTCATTACAACCTATACTTCACAAACCCCAAGTATAAGATCATCACAGAATCTGTAGTGAGTAAATTGAACTGAATTCAGTTGAATTCCTTTGTTGTCACTGAACACCGTATGTTAATGAGCTTGCTTCATTGGATGCAGTTTTACTACAATATTATAATGCATAGCAGCAAATAACTGCACATAATGTATCTGCATGACCATAGAACATTTTTGTTTGAAATTTCTCATAATGTTTTTTTTTCTGTGTTGGTTGTCTTTCCCAAAGTTACTCCACAGCAAAATGGTGAAACTAAGCTGTGGTATGGATGGAGATCTATGCTCATCCCACACGCCGGTGGCAGTGTGGCGTGGCTCTCCTACTGTGTGTCACTGCGAAGCAGCAGAGCCCTCTGAGGCGCCAGGTGGAGGCGGAACACGTTCTTCTGCAGGGAATGCAGCTTGAGGCGGCAGTTCTCCACACGAATCTCCTTTGAGGGAGCGTAGTCAATCACATAGAACCTGCCACTTCTAATAACCAGGAAAGCAGAGGCTAATAATGTGTCCAGAGATGCACAATAACTTGATCAATAACTATAACAATCCTGCAGACAGAGAGACCCAGATCAATACGTAACAAACACTAAGTTTCTGGTTAATTAATACATTGAGTACGAGTGTGTTACTACATTATCTATGCACCCTCAAGTAAAGTGCTACCTCCACTTTTATTGAGTTGAAACAGGGTACACATGCTTTTTCACTCTTTCAGCCAGGGAATTTGAACAAGAGACCTTCTGATCAGAGGCACAGATTCCTATATTGCTGAGCTACATGCAACCCACATACTAAACACTAAACCAACAACCACATGGGCTGCACTCCCCTTTTATAATAAGGGAATTCAGCATGTAAAAATGGATTAGGCTGTGTGTACAGGAGCCTGTTCACATACTCACTCTTTCTGGTGTGACAGCAGCAGGTAGTCATTAAAAAGGTGCAGGTACACAGTCCTCTCCATCTCTTTCAGGGCAAAATCACACATTTCTGCTACAGGGCCCTCCCGTATTAGCCTGCGGGACTGACTGACCAGAGGCAGCGTCTGAGGAGAAGAGCATCCTTTTAGTATGTGCCACAAATGATCCATCCATCTCTTAATCACTTATCCCGGACCAGACTGCTGGCTAGAAATGATGTCTTGTTTAATGAAATCATCATCCATGCTTATATAGTAAGGATTTAAGGATTGTACTGGTATTTTAACAAACCACAAGGATGAATAGCTACCCAATAATTGTTAATAATAATAATTTTTATATATTTATATAGTGCCTTTCTCATACTCAAAGATGCTTTGCAACGCAAACAATAATACAATAAAGAAATGCACATACAGCAATAACAGCAACAGCAAATCAACAACGACAAGAATGTCACATACTGGTTATATAAATTATAGCATTCCTGAAATAAATGAGTTTTCAACTGATGCTTGAAAATATTAACTGACTGTACCACAAACAGACTTTGAGTAAGTGTATTCCGAAAAAATCCAGATTGAGACTGACAAAACGGTAGACGACAACAATAAACATCGGTGAGAAGCCGCAGCCAAAACACACACAGCGTTCACTCGACCGGAACCAGAAATCCCCCAATCCTCTCTCTGTGACCATGGAGAAGGATAAGACCATTGCCGTTCAATGATATTTACCTTGCATCCAAAGTCCACCTTGGAGCTTAGTGAGACTAATGATTCAATACTCTTCATTTGAGTAATGCTGTCATTGCTTTCCTTTATGATCTGAAAAAAGATGGGAGTGGATGACTTCACTCGACACTGGAGTAAAACGTCAGCATAGAGGAAAGAAGCAGAGTGATGGCCTACCTTCTCAAGTAACTTCAACGTTTTGATAGCCAGTACCTCCTCCACGGTGTTTAAGACCGATCTCTTGACAATGTTCTGCAGAGGATAATAAACAGTCACCTCTGACGTAGTGTAACACGGCTTTACTATGGCAGAAATGCAAATAGAGACACTAATTTGATGCAAGCAGTGACAAGGACCTGTACAAGGAGCTTAAGTCGCGTGATCCTCTGGAAGGGCAGGACAAGGAAGGAGCGCAGAGGCAGACGCTGACACACCGGACTGCGCTCCAGGGTCTCCACAGCATGCCGGAACCCAGGACATTCCTCCCTGAAGCAGCAAGAGGGTGCATGCAGGATTCTGACTGAACCGAATGAAAACACTGAACATATAGATGCCTATTAGCAGTAGAGGTTACATGCGACATTCTCCAAGTGTGTATGACTTTGAGTGACAATTCATATAACATGACATTAATTTATTTTGCCCAAAATTTAAAACAATCACAGAAACAAAGAGAAACTTTATAATAGATTAGATTAGATCAGATCAGATCAGATTAGATTCAACTTTATTGTCATTGTATTGAGTACGGTACAGAGCCAATGAAATACAATTAGCATCTAACCAGATGCAAATAAAACATATACACTCACCTAAAGGATTATTAGGAACACCATACTAATACGGTATTTGACCCCCTTTCGCCTTCAGAACTGCC
>JABFEA020000138.1:21295301-21320291 GCA_019775915.2 Cyphomyrus plagiostoma | reverse complement strand
TGTGATTGGTTGATTAGATAACTGCATTAATGAGAAATTGAACAGGTGTTCCTAATAATCCTTTAGGTGAGTGTATAAATACAATAAAGTATAAATAAAACAGATAACTTATAAATATTAATTATGTCTTTCACAAAATCTGCAGCATAAGCTGCAGACAGAAAGTTCAGGACAGGAATGATTATGATGGAAATATGACAAGATGCAATGAATGTAATAATCAAGATACCACCACTAATGCAAAACATTTACAACACTTACAACATTTAGACAAAGGTACACAAAATAGTAAAAAAAAAAAAAGTCATGAAGAGAAAAGCATATTTAAACTTACATAAGTCTTTGGTAAGTCTTGTCCTGGTATGATTGGTTGGTGAGATAAGGCACATAGACTGATCGAAATCGAGGGCAGTAGCGCATGATGATGTCACACACAGTAAAGTGCATCATGTCCTTCTCTACCTGCTCCTCCAGTCTGGACAGGAAACTGAAAATGGATGAGAAGGGTACAACTGTTCCCAACAGTCTATAACAAGGCAGAAACTCACACACACACTACACATTACGGGCAATTTAGAAAGACAGATTATTGTAACTATATGTTTTTGGGCAGAGGTTACATAAAGTACAGCAGGGTAATATTACAACAAAACGTGTAATTAAAACCTATATACATGAATTAATGGGAAATGGTTCCATACCTGTGACTGAGAGCTCTGACATCCCTGAGTCGGGAAAATAGCCAGTTCTTGTCCTGTGCTGACAGCAGCACTGCCAGTTGCTTTGACCTAACAAAGTGGTCTACTGCAATATCTAAACTCCGACAGTAGGAGGCCTCGGAGGTCACCACCTCAAACCGCACCTGCAAAGTGATACTTCACTAAAGTACATGTAAGGAAAAACAGTGCTGTGGCCATAAAACAGACCATCGTTTCTGAGAGATAGTGAATCCTGATCTGGAAGGGAATGCTGGATTCACCTCCTGTAGACGTCGCTCATCTTCATTTAGGTTGCTCAGTTCTCTGCTTTTCCTGACTCCGGGTAGGTCCTGCCAGAGAATGGGGGATAGGAAGAAGGAGGCAGAGAAGCGTGGAGAGGAGAATCGTGGAGGTGGTGGCGGCGGTGGGAGAGAGCGTGTGCTTGTGTTGGGCAAGGTGTTGGATTGGTAAAGTGAGTGAGGGTGTGGGATAGAAGGAACTGTGGGCAGGGGCCGCCGGGAAAGCTGGCACGCCAGGATTGGCAATGTGGGGGAAGTTGCATCCGAGCAAGACTGCAGGAGAATCTCCTGGTTCTGAACCACCTCACAGTATTCCTGATAGAGCTGGGAACCTGGGGGAGGAGAATAGAGAAAGATTGCTTTTATATGCACACCTGTGGCCTGTGCCCTGTTGTAGGTGGTTTATTTTTGTGTAACTGAATGTCCCTTCGATGTTTTTAGCACATTCTACAGGATCTTGTCTCATCAAATAAAATAAAATTTCAGAAATAATAGATGATTATTATAAGAATCCAGAAAGATTTTACTAATCAGACATATATTATCATCCGGTGACAAGGTATAACAATTAATGCAAAACTATAAAAAATGAAACAACTAGAGTGATATAAAGTCAACAGAATGTCAGCAATGCAGGATTTCTAACTAAAATCAGATTAATGTGCAAATTCCTCATATCAGAAGATGTGGTTCTGGAGCTGTGAGGCAGAGATAGTACTGACTGGATCGCTATAACTATTTTTGCGGCTTCTCTTGCTGGTTTTGTTTTTATTCTTAGATCCAATCAATGATTGGTCCCTATATCAGCAAAATGTGCGCCCCCAGATACACCTCCATCAGGGCCAAAAGGGTTAAATGATCTGGATGGAAAACTACTCACAAAAAAATCTGGAGTTCTTCTTCTTGGGTCTTCTAAGGGAGTCTGATAGTGTTCTTCAGGAGGAAAGGATACGGATATTTAATTTGAGCTTTCAGATGATCTTTTCTCACTTTTTCACAAGAGCAAATCGATCAATAAAAATTATGTGAAGAGTATTATGCTGCTTTGATGTTATTTTTTATTCACTAGAAGTTAAATACCCTTCTCTGTTTTACTTTGTTACTTTTGCAATATAATTTGCATTTCAAGTGATTTGAATTGTTATTTTTCAAGTATTTTTTGGTATTGTTGAAAAAAAATTGCTATCATTAATTGGTATAGTCTTTCTCTACAGTATGTAGAGGACTCACCCTGCGTACTTATTCAAAAATATTTAACATGTGATTTTATTTCAGGCCTACAGTCACAACAAATAAAATGACATAATTCATAAGTGCTTGGGACTAGCTGTGTGTACAGTGAGTTGCACGTGTTGTGTCACCTCAGCTCCGCCTCGCCACAACTGAAACTCAGCTTGTTGTCATCTTCTGGAAAAAACAATGGAATAAAAATGGCACTATTTGACAGTATGTCCACTTCCAATGTTTTCACAGCTGTTAGGTGTCTCTGTTCACAGACTGACGAAACGCTACTGATACATTTAGAAAGAGTTAAACTGGTTAATGAAATAGAATATGCATTAAAGTGTCCATAAACTAAAAAAAACCCAACCATCCATATACCCATCTGTGGCTGGTGACCCCTAACACTTGTCCCCTTAAACTCTGTGTAGATGGTTATATTCATTACTTTAAGCAAACAGACTGAAACTGGAATCGAACTGGCTCATTCCTTGTTGATTTCCCCTTTTCTCACCTGATATGTCAAAATCTCTTGGGTTGATAATTCGTCCTGGCTCATCCTCCCCATCTTCACATCTGTCCGTTGCCTCGCGGCACATTGTTCTTAATGCTTCATCTGCCTGAACTTGAAAATAATAAGAGTCTTCCTCTTCGTTCTGCATCTCGCATCTTTTCTCAGTATGTCCCTTGGCAGCTGATGTTGGGGATTTGCTGGGGCTGCTCACGGGGCTGGGGCAACTATCAGACTTGGAAAGCATTCGTTTTGTGATTGGCGAGTGACAGATTTGGTCTGTCTCACTATTTGTACAGCTTTCATCTTTTGCAGTCATCTGGATGCCTGCATCTGCACCAACCTGTGTATTCTCCCCTTCTACACTTACAACAGTGATTGGGTCTGATTCCACATAAGCATCTGTGCCCAGTTCTGAATTCTTCATTTCCTCTTTTTCATTGCTGGTCAGCATGCCACTGTAGGTATGTGTTTTTATCTGTATACATTCCTCTGTGTTGTTATTGTCACAATTTACAACTGGGTCTGAGGTATCCTGTGTGCCCTCTGGACTTTTTCCCCATTTTTCAGTGGGACCATCCTCAGATGCACCAGGAATTTCAGTCGTAATATCCACTGAACTCTTTAAATAGGGGGTAGCCTCTTCCTTACATTGTCCTACATTGTTCCTGCAGGTTGATTCATCGGTTGTTTGGGTAATGGCTTGCGTCTGTCTTTGGTTGTCTGATTCATGTTCTGAACAGGGCTCTGTGTCAGGCTTCCGGTTGGTTGTAAACATGCTCTTGTTCTCCCCTCCATCGCTAGGTTCTGATGGTAGATTTAAACAAGGCTCAGTGTGTCTCTTTCCCTCTTTGGAGCTTTCAGAAGTATTTTCTGACCCTGATTCATTTTCCTCAGACATAACTATCCCGCCATTTCCAAAGCATTCATAATCTCCATCCTCATTTAAATACTGATCAGTATCTTTACTATTATTTGACTCTAGAGGGATTTCAGAGTTTCCATCACCATGTGGCTTTTTGGAGACACATAATGTATCCAGACTGCTCTCATCATCAGATTTTTCAGTGTCTTTTTTCGCTTCTTCCTCCCTGTCAATGGCATTCTCACTTTCAGCCAAAGGAGGGACGCTACCATTATTAGGCTCTAGATTTGTATTTAATTCTTCTGTGTACTGATGTTCCTCATTTTTATGCAGTGTCTGTCCAACTACAAAGAACACTGTAACTTTTTTAACATCATCACCATCTCCATTATCACCATCTCCATCATCATTGTCAACATCATCACCCTTCTTTCCTTCAGGTGCTTTGCTGTCTTGCGCTTCATCCATTCTGTTTCTTTTCAAATCTAGATCATCCCCCATGTCTGTCAGGTCTTTGGTGCTCTCATGTTCTCCTTCCAAAGTTCTATCTCCATCATCTCTTTCATGCTGCTCTTCATCAGATGTAGCAGCAGATTGAAAAAATTCTTTTCCATCTTCAAGGGTCTCCTCATGCTCCTCCTGTCCCCCACTAGAGACTGCTGCCAAGCCATCCTCCATCCCCTCCTCTTGTTTCTCATCTCTTGCACTTTCTCCTTCGTTCTCAGAGGGACTGCATTCCTCACTTACATTCCCTACCTCACCCTCACTTTCATCTGTGCTGCCCATCACATACTCTGTCAGGTTTTGGTTTATGTCTTCTCGCGTCTTACTCTGTGCATCATTCTCAGATTCCAAATCCCCTTCACAGCACATCTCCTTCCCTAACCATTTGCCATTTTCATCCTCATCCGCTCTATCTCTTTCTGGGTTCCTTTCAGCACCTTTACCAATTCCCTCATTCTCATCCCACTCTGATACCCTCTCTTCTCCTATAGTAAATTTCCCTTCATCCATGGGGTTTTGTATATCCTCATCAAGACACTGTTCATGAATTGGCTCTCTCTCTGTGATCTCCAGGCCCTCTTTCTGTGAGTCTATCCACATCCTGCATGGCCTTTGCATTTTGTCTTGTGTTGCCTGTCTCTCGTTCTCCTTTTTCCCACACCCCACATCACTGGCATATCCCCATGGTCTACTTCTAGTGCCCGTCCAATGCTCATCTATACTTTTACTTTCCATGTCTCCTTGTTTATTCGGACATCTTTCCCTACCAAGACTGTGAAGTTTCTCCGATTCCTCTCCGGAATATTTCATAGGATCTCTACTTTTTTCTCCATATTTTTGCCATCTTTCCACATGCCATGACTGTGTTCCTTCTCTTCCTGTTTCTGACCATCTGATTCTCTGTCTGGCATCATATCTCTCCATTTCTATTTGCATTAATCTATCTCTATATCTTTCATTTTCTCTCCTTCCCTCAATCTCTCTGTATCTTTCTTTTGCTTTGTCTTGTTTCTTACCTCTTTGCATGTCCCTCTCTTTATACCCCCAGCCATCCATGTACCTTTCTCGTCCCTTCTCCTCACAGTCTCCCTCACTCCTACTATGTTTCTGCTGATGTCCCCTCTGAGGGTCTAGCTCCCTTCTTTGTAGAATATCTCCTTCACCATCTCCATCACTTTTTGTCACTTTATGCTTCTGTCTCTTCCTCTCCCATCCCTCTTGATCGGAGAACTTCTCAGTTTCTGTCTCAGGTATTCTCAGTCTCTCAGCTGGACGGTGTCCCCTGCTTCTCTCATGATGGTTGGTTCTCCCACCTTCTCTTTCTCTCTCTCTTCCCCTCTGTCTTTCACCCTGTAACTCCTTCTCCTCCCACACTTCTCTGTGTCTGTATCTTGGACTTGGGTCCTTCCGTATTTCACGTTGCTCTAGTTGTACTTCTTTATCTCTCACTCCTCCTCCATTCTTCCTGTATTCTTTCTCTCTACTACAATCATTCCATCTCTCCATGTCTCTATACCTCTGAATGTGTCTCTGTTCATCTCTTGGACGGCCTACTTTTCTTTCTCTGTCAATGATTTCTTCCCTTTCTATTCCTCGCTGTCTCTCTTGAGGCTTAGTTCGTCCATCACCTTCTCTGCACATACTTCTTATCAGTCTCTCCACTCTGTCCCTGCTTGTTTCTGGCATTTGATGAAATATCCCACCTTCTCTCGATCTTTCCTTCCCAGTCTTCTCACTGGCAAGCCTCTCATTTTGTCTCCACACTTCCTTCTCTGACTTATTGTATCTTCCCTCTCTTTCCTGCACTGTTCCTACCGATTCCTTTTTCCTTTCCCCACGACCTAGTGCCAGCCCTCTTTCTCTCTCCCTCCTCCATTCTTTCCTTCTCTCTATTTCTCTTTGCCTTTTCCATTCTTCATCCTGGTCACATTCCCGTTGTCTCACTGCAGTGTCACTTTTGGGACTTGGTCCTCGAGCAGTGTGATCCTTTCGTTTGAGGGCACTCACGGATGGGTTTTGTCCAGAAGACTGCAGTGAACCAAAGACGTCCCAGCTGAAACCTTTAGTCCCCATGGTAACATGCTTTTCAGTATCTACAAGACAAAAATCATTTTTCCATGCACTACAATTAACTTGTCTATCTTTTGTTCACATATTAATTGAAGTTCATGCATGACCAACAATGCATTTAAACATTTACTGCATTTGTGTGTTAACAACTATTTTACAACTACAATTACATTATATATGCTTTGACCTATGAACATGTATTAAAAGTGACTCACACCACAATTTTATTTGCTTATACCAAAAGACATTTCTATGAATTAGCCACCCTGTTACCAATTGCTGCAATATAGCCATTTTGCTGATTAAAAGATAATCCCACAGCCCTGACCAGGAGAACCAGCTAGAATATGGATGTATGGTTGTAATAATAATAATAATTATTATTATTATTGTTGTTATTATTATTATTATTACTATTATTATTATGGGTGACACTGTTTCAATTAGCAATACTGCTGTAAACAGCAATGTGACAGATCTGAATGCTCCAGAGCATTACCGAAAGGCACATAACAAGAAGATTTATCAGCGTCACTACTGTGCAGGCTGTAGTGATATTTTTACTTTACTGTCAAACATTCATTACACTAAGAAAATGTAGGTATTTTAAGAAAGATTTCATGTCAAGACTGAATACTGTTCATTACAGGGTGCAGCAACAAGCTGCAACTGTAAAAATGGGTTAGGAGTGTTGTCTCATATTTAAACTGGAAAGACAAGTTAAAACAACTTACTTCAACTTGATTAAATAATGCAAAAATGCCAAGACTCACCTGAGTTTGTTAAGCAAGGAAGTCTCTCCTTTTTTTTCCTAAAGCAATAAACCAGCCCGTTTTAGAATTGCACAATATAACAGAAACACACATTCCTGTAGTCCAGTAACAAGATCGTTTTATGCTTTTGAAAGTGACTTTTATGAAAAAGTAATAGTAACAGTAACAATCCAAGAAACGATAAGAGAAGGAAGGTTTTTCTTTTTCCCTTCTTCTGAAAACAAGCGTCTATGCTGCGACTGACTTCCTCTCTCCGCTTCACTCCAGATTTCACTCCTCGTCCCCCTTCCTCCCTCCTTTCTCAAATTCCCAAACAAGTCTGAACAAATTGCCACTTTACCTTTCCCAGTGCATTTTGTCTTCGATGGAATCCATGTTAATCAATACTGAAAGGTTTTTCAGTTACACAGTTCTATTATATTGCACCAGTCTTCCTTCTCATTGTTTAAGAATGGTATGGACACTTGAAATTATTAACTCTACTCAAGTTATCTTTCTTTCTGACTCCATTCCAAAGACAGGAAGTGTACCTGCTGGGTGTTCCTCTCTGTGATTGGTGAATGGTGAAGGCTGGGTGTGTCATTGTCTTACAGTAGGTAAGGCAGTGGCAATCCAGGGGGGAGAGACAGAGTGTTTACATTCTCTATATGTCTAGAGAGAAGAAATTAACCATTTAAAACCCAAATTCCATATTAAAGGCACCTCCATATTTTATACATATCATCATGTAAATTGTTTCATTTTCTCCAGTTAGCTGTATTTCACTGGAAAAGAAGAGTACAAGGGTATATTACTCAAACCTGCTGATCAACTGCAGGCACAGGTGTATATATAAATACACACGTGCACAGACACACACCTCAATTGTATTTAACCTCGAATAAAAGCCTCAGGGAAAGAAATAAATAAATAAATAAATGTAAAAACAGATGCATAAACAGGCTGAGTCTTTTAACGAGGATCAACAAATAAGTGAAACAAAACACACCTAACAAAAAAGGCTCATCTTCTACAATGTCGGTCACATGGTAGAAAAGAATGACTATTTCCTAGTTCAGTCACATGACCTGTATGTTTAGTTTCACTTCCGCGTTTCGGATAGGACATGGGATAATAACGATAATCTGTGTAGTGAAAGTATATGATAAACCCAGCAACTATGTGGATTTCGCACGTTTGCGTTTGATAGTATCTGTAACCGATGATGCTTCTTGAGTTTTCTTCCCGCGTCTGATATTTTTTTTCAATCACACCGTTGCATCGCTCGTGATTTTCTGACAAGCGAGGCGTAATTACAGGAACCAGTTAGCTGTAGCCATATTAGTAAAAAGGATATTTATCCTGATTATATTCGATCTGTTTGCTCCTCTTAACTGTGTTGGACAACGCCGAGGTAGGTTGGAAATGAGCTCGCTTCGTTTAACTTGGGCCACTTGTTTTTTGAGGGAGTAAGCGTCATGTGGCTGTCACTGATTCTTCTCACTGTTCCGGTGATCTGAATAATATAATGGCTAATGTGGAGTAAAACGCTTTTAAAAAGTCTTTCTATTTCTTCTTTGCAGTTCTTTTGGGAAGCTGATTGTCCTGCTCAGTCACTTCAGATTATGTTAGTTTAAGTGTTGCATGCCATTGTATTTCAGTAATCGTATGTCTTTCCCCAGAATCCCATGTATATATTCCACAAAATGCCAGTGCTGTCTTTAGTTGTTCTATTGGTCCTCATCATTGAGGATGGGGAAGCTGGCAACAACACAAGCAACTGTAAGCTGGGCTCAGTATCGAAGAATTCACAGGCTGAGAAAGAAGCTCTGAGCAGATTGGAGCCCCTCACAAATAGGAAGTATGAGCCAAAAATCCCGATCCATCCTCCAGCATCACTGTGTTATCTTATAGCAGATAGACATCTATTTTGAATTACACAATACAACAGTGTCCCACATTTCTGTAATCAGTCATTCATAATCACATTATTATTTAGCTCTAACGTGATGTTGTGTCCCACTTCTATCTCTAAGCTTTACTGTGAACACCGGTGGAGATGAAGCCTACACGTACCAGTTTCGTGTGTGTGGAGATGCTGGGGAAATTCCTGGAGGAGGAGTTGTGCAAAAAGACAAAAAGGGAAAGGAGACCGTTGTAGGGAGGTACACCTTCACAGAGGCTATTGGTGGCAGTAAGTATCGCTGTTTTATCTGATCTTCCTCCAACATTTTGGGAACATTGTGAACATTTTGTATCATCAGTTCAGTGGGAACCTGGGTGAAGAATGGCTTTAGTAATGAAATTGTAAATCACTTTTGCTTTACACTAGAATTCCCCAACCCTGTCCTTGGGGACCTTCTGATGGTCCACATTTTTGCTCCTTCCCAGCTTTCTACCTGGGAGGGATTGTGTGGGTGTCCGAGCTGAGAAACATTGCTTTAGAGACACTGTTAGGGTTTTTCCTGCATTGTGGACACTGCATAGATCTATAGATCCCGCAGATCAGTATACATCCTATTTTAACACCACACCCCCTCCTCCAGGTGACTGGGTGATGCTGATCTACAGGAACGGCTCTCAGTATGAGACTCACTGTACCAGTGAAGGCCGGAAGGCCATCATCATGATCTCTTGCAAGCCAGGAATCCTGGCAGTAAGTGTAATTCTGGAGGTCGGATTGCTACATTGTAACTTTATATTGCAGTATTATGTTGTTGTTATTATCACCATCATAATTATTATTATTATCATCATTGAATTTATTACATTGTGTTGAGTTATTATATAATGAGGTATTATTACATAATACATTGTTACATGGGTCCAGGCCAGAATCACTAAGGCTACGTTTACATTACGAGCCTCTGTGTTCAATTCCGAAGTTTTGCTCTGACCAGATTAGCATATCTTGGTTTACATTGATAATTACAAATGACCTGTATCTAACTGTAATGTAAATGCAACTGTCCTCTGAAATGGCACAATTATAAGTTTTTGCACTGTCTTCTGTGTTACCAACAACAGAAAATGCTCAGCACATGCATATAGGCAAAAAAAAAAAACACACAAATTCCGATCTGACTGTTCCCAATCATGCCTCATGGCTGCGATTCGGTTATGTATCTCATCTATGACCACATATGAAAGGAACTCAAATCTGATTTGAAATGGTCTGATTTCTGTGTCCACAACAGCCATTAAAACATCAAATTTGTGTTACTACTCCCTGTTAATGTGAGCGAAGCCTAAGGGTGCATCTGAAATTTGCGAGTGTGCATGATCCAGTCATGGACTTACCGATACGTTATTAATTTGAGGTGCTGTGCACCATTAGGCAGTCCTGTAAACCTGGGTCTGGGAGAACTTCTGTTTGTCTGTAATTTAGTAATAAAATGATTCACCTACCACTTGTTTATTTGCTCATTTATTTTGTCCTCCTTCCACCACAGGGAGATCTAGCAATAACTCTGGAGGAGAGAGAAAGGGAGAAGGACTGTTTTTATCTGTTTGAGCTGGATTCCAGTGCTGTCTGTCCACCCGTGTCCTCTAAACTGAGCTTGGGTTCGATTCTGCTGTTCGTGTAAGAATGAACCAACATGGCTTCGTTAGCTGTAGTTGTATTTTGGCATGTTAACAGTATTGGTGATTCTCTGAGCCGTGTTCATGTGTTTTGTCAGTGGTTTTTCCTGCTTGGCGGTGTACATGATTGGCGGATTCCTCTACCAGCGGCTGGTTGTTGGAGCCAAAGGAATGGAGCAATTTC
The DNA here is from genome assembly GCA_019775915.2 of Cyphomyrus plagiostoma. Taxonomy (NCBI): domain Eukaryota; kingdom Metazoa; phylum Chordata; class Actinopteri; order Osteoglossiformes; family Mormyridae; genus Cyphomyrus; species Cyphomyrus plagiostoma. The sequence goes on along the minus strand of JABFEA020000138.1, from coordinate 21,309,605 downwards.
CCAACATCTCCTTCTGGCAGGAAATTGGAAATCTGAGTGCAGTGAGTGTTGACGATTTACACCCATAGCCATGGCGTTAACGGACGCGTTTTGAACTCATCTGTCTTTTCATCGTTTAGGATGGGTGTGACTTTGTGTGTCGATCCCGGGGCAGTCGGGAGGAACCGCCTACCTACCGGGGTGTTGCCACTGAGCCTTTGGGGGAGGAGTCAGAAGAGAGAGATGATCACTTGCTGCCCATGTGACCTCATCAAATTCATATTAGGATGTTTATGTTTATAGTGACTTTTTTTGGAATTCAAAGATATGAAACATTAAAGGATAATCAAGAATCGTAAAAATGATGAAGAATAGGAGATTCGTGTTATGTTATACATGTATCTAAATATTATGGAACAGTGTTGCACATCCCAGATAGAGTCATAATGTCTGAGCGAGTACCAATTCCAACGAGTAACGTGGGAAATAGAAATATATCATGTGCTGTTACACAGAGTTTAGCTGTGATTTGACCAAATGAAATATCACAGCTGTGGCAAAATTATTGATAGTTACGACTATAATGTAAAGATACGGATGACCAGAAAAACAAAAACTGTAACTGTGATATCGTTATTTTTTTCAAGAAGGAATGTGACACTGGCTAAGCATTTGGCAAGAAAATGCAGCTACTGAAATAATGATTGTTATTTTAATACTGTACAATTCCTAATATACATGTGATTACTTTTTTGTCCGTTTCCATTTATGTTGTGGTGTATATATTTCTAAGCTTGGAAGAAGCCACAGGAGTATTTCTGTATTCGGACGCACATAGATAGCTGTGATTCCAAAGAACAGCACTGATGCATAACCGTCCAGAGTCAGCTCTACTGCAGGTGTGTTTGATCTTTAATGATATTCATGAATTCCCATTGCAGTGCTCTTATTTTTACTATTTACTTCAAAGCAAATTTAAATAGCTATTTTTGTTTTCACCGTTGAGGCAACATTAGTAGTAAAGAATAAAGTGTGTATCTGATTATGCCTCTGCCTTGTACTGTTTGCTTCTTTAATGAGTAGGACTGTGCTGTAGTGTTGTAGGCAAGTCAAAAGTGTGACTTCTTCATACAACACCCTACGTGCTTTTGTCACCAATCTAGAATGTAAGGTGGTTGACAATGGTAACTAGGAAGAGCTCCTGTTGCTAGGGGGTTGCCAATGCTTGTGGTTGTGAGATATTACAAAAAATGCTGCGTTTACATAAATAAAACAAGAAAATTACAGTTTGTCTTGTTCTTTTTTGCCCAAATTTTAAAAGGTTTCTCAAAACAGTCCTTCGGAACTCCCAGACAGTCCTCGTCTTTACTTTCTCCTAGCTATGGACTGCCTTGGAGTCCCCAAGGACCTGCTTGGGATATGCTGCCTTAGAGCAGCAGTTCTTAACCAGGAATCCATGAACTTTGTTACAAAAAAAAGTAGCTATGTTGTCAGCTGTAGTTGAAATCTAGCATTTCCCAATTATGAGTGTAGCCCACATACCACCGCTGTATCATCACTACCTGTGACTTTGTCACTGACAGGGATAAAGGATGTTTCCATGATTAGTCTGAGAAAGAGTCCACAAGCCTCAACACACTCCCAAAGGGGTCCCTGACAGCAAACTGGTTAGGATCCACTGTTTTTGAGATGGTTTTACTCTGTTCACGTTTAATTCTTTAGCGGCTGCTTTTGCTCAAAGAACCATAAAAGTGAGGTACAGTGCTCGCAGAAACTCTTGGGACGCTTGCTTAATTCTGTAAAGATTATGCAAATTTATTTGTTTCATAACATTGATAAGGAATTTTTAACTTATCTGTGCAGGTCTTCTGCACAGACATATTATTTTTGTTGTGACAATTTTTTTTGACCGAGTCAATTGGTTCTGTTTTTGCCATTTTGCAATAGCAATTGTAATCATTGGCTCCAAAAGGAAATGTTTAGTGTTTTATGATATTGCAAAGTGTTACTAATTTAAAAGCATGGATTGAGACTACCTGTCATTACACTTCTTGAATCAAACTAGCTTTTAGAACTGTAATTATATAGAGTTATAATTATATTGCTACTTCAAAGTAAGGTTTGTTTAAAACTATTGAGTGTAATATATCTTGTAAAAGAATTAAGTAATTAACTTTGTTATAAAGCCAACAATATTTTTACTGTACCAAGCAAACAACCCCAAACTTTGTGAGCACTGTACATAATACGCTGTATTTTAAATTATTAGAAATTAGTAAAAGAACCATGAGGCTCAAATTAATTTTTCATTTGACCTCTAGGTTATGCCTTATACATATTAGTAACTTTTACTTTTGAGGACACTAAATTTTTGTTGTATACATGAAATGTGTTAATATTGACCTTCGTTTGGGAGCTGAATCTATACTTGTGCCCTGGGACATTCCCCTACTTTAATCTGCTCCCCTGCCTCTTACACCTCTCCATCTTTCTTGCTTTCTGCCCACATTTGTGACCACATCTGCAATGTACAAAGCAGTTTATTAGTATTTGCACCCTTTCCCTTCATTTTCTTCTTTTATTCCCCTCTTCCCTCAAATGATTTTCCACAGAAATGCATCAATGACGAATAGCAGAAATGAAACCAATATAAAGTAAAAAATGACAGTAAAAAGACTAAATTGCATGTAACAAACTCTTATTTTCTTATTCTTTTCTGTTGCTCTGTTAGTCCTGGGAATCAGTGGAGCTGTAGTATCATTCCTTGGAGATCCAGATCTGCATGAAAAGGCACCTGAGTCAACTTCATTGTCATTGTGCAAACATCACATAATTATAGTATTACACAATTTGTTACTTGTCAATATTGCTCAGATCCTTACACTTACACTTACAATTTTTCCAGCTTCCAACATATCAAATTCAAGATTTAGCTGTTCATTTGCCTAATATACAATGGCACCCTTGACAAATGGCTTTGTAATAAGAAAATCAATGTTATACATTGCATACATGAATTATTAAAAAATTCTGTAAAGATTACAGTAAATTACTGGCAAAAAAGTTGCCAATAAGATATTGTAAATTAGTTGGTAGTTACTATAAATCAGATCTACAATATGTTACTGTATACTAAATTACAGTTTATTTTTGTATATTAATTACAGGACTGTTGTTTTTATTTTACAATAACACTGTAAACATGTTAACAGCATTATTTTGTAAACTTTAATTACAGTAATTACCTAGTAACTAGTAAAAATACAGCAATTTTCGGATATAGTGGACTCACATATAACGGAATTTCGCTTATAACGGACAAACAATTTAATCCCCAGGGCAAAATTGGATTACTACATGTATAATATTATAATCTATACCACAAGTGTGTCTGCTGGGGTGTGGCATGAGTAAATGGTGTCTTGTAATTGTGTTCTGGGCATACAGCAATATAACGGACTGTTTTGCCAGGTCCCTTGAAGTCCGTTATAATGGTATTTTACTGTAAAATAAAAGCGTACGCATATTACAAAGGTCAAACATGAAATGCAATGACTGAAATTGGAAAAGAAGATCCGTTAAAGTAATATGAACAGGGCAACAGCACAGAAGAGCCCAATTCAGCATAAATGACAGTCAGGTCACTTGCAGGACTGATGATACCTGGAAGAAAGTGTCGCAATGAGACTCATACGGTGACTTCAATTTTTATTTAGTTACATCCATCGATACATAGAACGAATGAATGAATCAATGAATCAATCAATCAATCAAAAGTGACCTGTGCATACCCATAATGCAACAGTGACAGTAAACAATATGTTGTTGTAAAGTGTATGAAATACAGACGTAACACATATGAGCTGTAATTGGATTCGTCAGTCACTAAAAATACTGCAAAATATTGTATTTTTGTTCCTTACCCACAATGCATTTACAGTTACAGCTTGTAAAATGATAAAACGGTTATTTACTGTTGAATTTTACTGTAAAAACTACAGCAATTTGTTACAGTGTGGTTTTAATGTTATGACTGATCGGTGTATATATTGATACCAAAAGTTTTGTTTGATGTTCATACTGGATTCTTTTTGAAGGGGTTCAGGATGTGCACTGTGTAGGAAAGAATCCATTTGCCATCTGGGGGTTCAACAGCACATGCTCTGATGGCAGAAGGGCAAAGAGTTCATGACTGGGGTGTGTTTTACCTTTGTTGATCCTAGGTGCTCTCTTAAGACACCCCTTTTACTGATATCGATTTTTTTTTGGAGCCATGCTCCAGTAATTCATACATTTTTATCACTGCTGCAAAGCCTTGGAGTCGCCTGCTGTGTAGTTGTCATGGCAGTCTGTGACGCTGCTGGTCGGGCAGCTTTCCATTATAATGCTCTGGAGTTTGTGAGAATGTGGTTTGTAAACTCAGCTTTCTTAAGTTTTCTTAAGAGATACAAGGGCTGCTTGGCTTTCTTTGCAAGAGCATAAGAATAAAGCAGTCCATGTGAAGTCCTCAGAGATATGAATCCCAAAAAATCTTAACACATTTTTTGTTACTCATCTTTAGGGTGACCAGATAATCCATGTCAGGGAGGACACTTTGAGCTAGGACAGGGATTGTAAATTACCATTTTAATTAAAAGGACCTGGATTATTAGCTGTGTGCTAGTTGGTGTCTCCTATAATTGTGCATGTGTCACTAATGCTAATGTGAAACAGCTGGACGAGTCTTTCAGTCAACAAAACAAACCAGTCAAAGCACAAGAAAAACTGAACTAATTAGCCAAGCACAGGAGCCTTTCAGTTTGAAATTATTTTGTAAAACTCGAAGTAGCTCAGTGTCCTCCCTGACATGGATTTCTGGTCACCCTACTCATCTTAGGTTACAAAATAAAATAAATTCAAGGAATATGAAGTAGGTAATAAAGAGATTAAATTAACAAATTTCATCAGGTGTTAGGACTTTTCTTGGAAGTTGTAAGTTTCAGCCTAGCCGTTACTTCCAGGGAATACCAAAAAACATTTAAGTAGGCTATGTTGTAGTTTCATCGTACCATATTTTATTATATATCTATAATACTATTGTGTGTAACAATGAGTCATAAATCTGTTTAAACGTTATAACAAGAACTCTAACAAGAATGCATACGAAAATACGTTTCACATCGCGTCAGAATTTGTTCAAAACGGGGCCCGTGCTATACGGACGAGTGGGAAACCTAACTACAATTACGAAACAGTCATTATTATTATTATTTTGTTTGAACTTTTACAATATAGAACGATGATAAAACAAAATATACAATAAGAAATGTCGTACAGTAATAGGGTAACAAACATGCTATATTATTATTATGTGCGCCTTTCCTCGCGGCTGTTAGACGTCATCAGTCTACGCCGGAAATGCATAGACAAACGCCAAAAAAGGAGGCGGAATATTTTGTCCATTAGCAGAATCGCGGATCTTTATATTATTAGGTGCTTGGGAGCGAATTATATGAAAACATAAACAAACGACTATAGAAAAGTATTACACAAGAAGGGGGAAATAGACGTATGTATATCCAGAAAGAACTTGATGGAAAGACTGTTCTTGGCTCATGCAAAACTAATAAAAAGAAACGTATATTGTCACTATAGCGATTGTATTTTAGCTGCAAGCGCGCTTTTGGTTATTTTGGTCACTGTTTACAATATGATATTTTTAATAGGAATAGATATTAATATAATATTAAAGTTTTATAGTAACGGTGTTATTTATCTGTAAGTTATTTTAAGCACGTAATTGCTACACGTAAGTAGCATTGCGAGTAGCTAAGGGGTTAAGGTATTTGAATCGCGGCACAACTCGCGTTGTACTTGTTATTTTGGCTAAAGAAACGGGACTCTTCCAATAAATTTCACTGCTATGTAAATTATGTAGCTCAACTATGACGACGGGGAATCCGTTAACCTAGTGTTTTTTACTTTAACGTTTTATCTGAGAAAACTGAGAAGATGTGAGCTAAATCATCCAATTGAATTGTGACTGCATTTTAGTGTATGGAAGCTTTTGTATATATTAACATATTGCATGTGCTTGCAGAAATAAGTTTATTATTTGTGCACAGTTTCAAGTGCTGATTTTGAGTTTATGTCCACCTTATGTTTAGCTGTGTATTACATAAAGGCACGTTTGTTTGTTGGGGGGATACATTAAATCAGTTTCAAATAAGTTATGATTGGTAATCGAATTTAAAAGGATAAAGTATTTTTGACTGTTGCTTTGTACACCCAATAACCATCAGCCTCCATGCTGTGTTATTTCTTCCCCCAAGTCGATGTTTTGTTTTCTGTTGTGAATCTTTGATTGACAGCTTTGTTCTCCACTCAGGATGGAGACTGATGGGGACCAGAATGCAGGTTCTGCTAATGGAAACACTCCATCTGGGGGAAACTCTCGCCCACCTCAGATATCTCAAATGTCTCTGTATGAGAGACAGGCTGTACAGGTCAGTGGGTCTATACATGTATATCATGTTTCCCCTTGTAGTGTCCCTTTCACCTTTATAGGTAGTTGTCATGCCCTAACATATTGTCAGGATTGGCCACCCAGAGTCATTATCAAAAATGCCTGGATCATCAGTTGGAGGCTGCATGAATAATAGATGGAAATGTATAATAAAATTGCACCAGATTTATTAAGTGTCCACTCTGATTGTTGTGGTTGCTATAAAGTACACATTTCTACCTCTTGAGTTTGTATGAATGTTAATAAGCTTATTAATAATGATAAATAAGACGAGGAGTGACTACTTCATGCAGGTTGACTTGCTGTGAGTATTTAATGGGCTTTTTCTTCAGTTTATTCAGTTTAGCCTTATTAGCAACTTAGCACAGTGAAGAGAAAATTCAGCAGTGCTCACAGGAAGAGAAACCAGTAATAAAAAATATAATGTTGGCAGATTCAGACATATAGAAACCCGATCAGATGTAGTACACATGTACATAATTTAGTGTATGTTGATGTAGTAGTGGTTTTTTCCTTGTACCCTGGCTTAATGTTACACTAAGCATTACCTGGGAAGTTTTCTTATGCCTTTTTCAAGAGCTGCCTAACCAATATCAAAAATAGGGCCTCCCATTATAAGCACTGTTCTCATTGCTGGATACAGGCTCTCCAGGCCCTGCAGCGGCAGCCCAATGCGGCCCAGTACTTCCAGCAACTGATGCTGCAGCAGCAGATTAGCAGCGCCCAGCTCCAGAACCTTGCGGCCGTGCAGCAGGTACCAGTCCTGCCGCGAAGCAGCCGTTTTTCTGCCGTTGGCTGCCTGGGTCAGGGGAAGCTGTTAGTGCCATGTGTCTGAGCAGCTATGACACTCTAGGAGAATCCTGTTTGGATACTGATTTTCTCATACGTCTCATGCCTCTCTCTCTCCAGGCCACCCTCGCAGCCAGCCGTCAGTCCAGTTCCCCCAGTAACAGCGTCTCCCAAGCCACCAGCACAGCTCACTGCACCGTGCGTCCAAATGTCTGTCTCACTATACCAGGAATATTAATCTTTCTTTATTAGGCTGATATTTGCACTCGGTAGTTTTATTTGGTTAAAATGTATCAAATAAGATTCACTTGCAGTTTGAAGTTACTTTTTGAACACATACGGAAGTGTTTAGGAATTAAAGCTTGGTTTTCTTTCACATTGTGCTCATTTATTGATTACAGAGTAGACATGACAATATTTAAATGGCTTTTTGTGACAAAAGTTTAGGCTAAATCCTTTCTGCCTAACGTCAAGTTAATATCACAGGTGAACTTAAGTTCTTCGGGAGGGGGAGCCATGAGCAACCCTCGGCCTCTTGGCCCCGCCTCCTCTACGACATCATCAGCCCTGAGTCAGTCGGTACTGCTGGGTGGAAACACAGCTGGACAGGGACAGATGTTCCTCAGGGTGAGTTTGAAGTTTCATTTTCTCCCTTCTTCTTCTTCTTTGATATTTTAAGATCTCACAAACGTTGTATGCAAGCCTTAAATTTATACTGATCAGAAAAAGCATTGCATTTCCAGCTGTTATTTTAGTATTCAATGTAGTATGAGGTTTGCATTATTATATCTTGTGTTGTTTTAAATGGACATTTTTATTAACTGTTTAACTACCATCCTTTACCAGGTAAATCGCTCTCTTAGGACACCACTCTCCTCGCAGCTTATATTCATGCCTTCTGGCACAGCAACAGCTGCTGTAGCAACAGTCACCCAGCAACAGACCCAACAACATCAGCAACACGAAGTTACTCCCGTCTCTTCTAATAGCCAGTCTGATACTGACCAAGTAAGAGCGCTTCCAAAGAATCCGCGAGACTCGGTGCCTGACGAATCGCTCTCCTTGTTTTCTGACCTGTGACCCTCTCTCCAGGCCCAGAACCTGGCCCTTCGCTGCGTCTCCAGTTCTCAAGTTGCCACAGTGAAGACAGAGTGCCCCGACCGGAAGGACACAGGTAGAAAGAGACAACAGGAGTCTCACTCTATGACATCATTAATGCCAGTCATTTTCTAAACTCCTCCTTTTCTAAATAATTAAATAATTAAAATTTAAGAACCAGCAAATGTTTTGTAGCGCATGTGACTTTTGAGCAGTGTTGAGGTCACTGTGCTCAGGTGGTATGTTGAGGGCTCCTAAACTGATATTCCCCCCCCATCCGTTTCTCTTTTTTCTTGTGTCCTCAGCCGCCTACTCTATGGTCCAACAGCAACAACAGCAGTTCCCCCAAACTGCACAGCAGACCACGGGGCAGCAGCTGCAGCCCCCACAACAGCAACAAATGCACACTAAACTCCCCTCTTACACCCAGCCCTCCACTCCCACTCTTCCCAGTATGAACCTCAAAACTGGAAACCAGCCCAGCATGGCCCCTCCGCCGGCCCCTCCCCTCCCACCCTCTTCCTCCCCTTCTCCATCCATTCCTCTCTCTCAGCTTCTTCTCTCTACTTCTGGCTTCTGTCAAGCACGTGCTGTCACTACAGTTACCTCTGCTACCACGGCGACTCACATCTTGGTTCCGACTTCCAACACCCCGACCCCATCGCAAGGATATCCTGTCAGCTCTGCAGGGCCCAAACCTAATATTAACACCCAGACACTGGTGGTTCAGCCACTCCAGCAAACCAACACTAACATAAGTTCTGAGAAGATGGCCCATACTTCTGGGCCTGTCCCCATTCAGCCGAAAACTGTCCAAGGCCTCCGCTTGCCCCTCCAGCTTCCCTCAAGGCACCCCCCTCCAATTCTACCTGCACCACCCAGCAACCCCCAATCCAGTACCTCTCACCTGCCGCCGCATGTTCCTGTTCAGTTGGTGGGTGCCAGGCAGGGTTCTCTAGGAAACTCCCAGGCTTTGGCTCTAGCACAGGCCCGAAACTGCTGTGCCCAGGATAGCGGGTCTCTGAATAACTCCACCAGCAAGGTGACCTCTGTGGCCACAGGAGGAAGCGTGGGGGTCAGTGGAGGCACCAGTGCAGGCCTGAAGTCAACCCAGAGTGCGCTGCCTTTGAACCAGGTCTCTCAGATTCACCTTCCTGCCACTCAGAGTCCTGTGCTAAATCCAGCTCGCTCTTCCTCCTCTACCTCTACCTCATCCTCTGCCTCCAATTCTTCTGCTCCCTGCCTCTCTGCTGCCCACCCTTTGGACATCCAGGCCACCCCGTCACTGGCAGTGCCTCCTAGTGGAGATCCAGTGCATGTGCAGTCTCTTCAGATGCAGGTGAGTGAAGTACACATTCTCCTGCATCAGTTAACTTTTATAACCATCCTCAGCCAATTGGTGTGAGCATGTGTGTCTAAAAGCCCGACCCATCATGTTGCCTGTGACTTGAAGGGGAAACCTGCAGCTGGCTCTCTGAAGAGGAAGTCGGAGTCCGATGTGAACGTGACGGTGGCCGGGCCCAGCCTTGTCTCCACCCCCCCAGCCAGAGAGCTGTCCCCTCCTATCTTAACCCCAGCTATTGAAGAAGGCAAGGGATCAGTGTTTCTGCATTGCTGATATAATGATATAATACTGTCAAATTACTGTGTTGCTGAAAATTAAAATATGAGTGACATCATTGCCACTTATTTGGTTTCTCATTCCTTCTTTCTTTTTTTAATTCCTCTTCAGGCCATGGTATCACTCCCACTCCATCCAGCCTGTCCCTTTCAACTTGTCGAACAGGAGGTGGGCAGGAGAAGGGCCCCCCTCCCCAAGCTGTAGTCAAACCCCAAGTCCTCACTCACCTAATTGAGGGCTTTGTCATCCAGGAAGGTGCAGAGCCCTTTCCAGTAAGTTCTTTATCAAGGCAAGAGCTGGACCTGCATTGGGTTGCACCAGCTAAGCGTAAGTCCAGTCTTAGCCTCCGTAGGACGTAAGCTGGCCCTATGTTCAAGTTAACACACTAAAAATAACAGTTGGTTTAGTTGATGGTCACAAATAGTTTCAACGTAGCACTATGTTATAATGTAAATTTTACACTACCTTAATATCCATCTTAAAAAAAATCTTAAACAGTGGTGAAAATGGCATAAATGTGAATAATCTAAACAAACCTATTATGTAATAGTATAACATTATCAGTGATAAATTTAATAATTTGTTACCTTGTCCGCTGACTTAGGATAAAACAAGGTCACTGGCTTGAACCTTAATCTAGAGAGCTAATGTCAGCAGGCAAGCCAGAGAAATGCCATTATTTGTTTCATGTGAATTAGTGCTGTCTCAAATGATTATTCTTTAAACGATTAATCTAGCAATTATTTTTTTGATTATTCAACTAATCTAATTTTCCGATTGATCTGATGGTAAATTTATTGATGAGCAATTATTTTCAAGTCAGTCATTTAATACAATTCACCCCCCCCCCTTATAGTTAAGCTTACATCATGGAGCAAGGAACGATTTAGGCTACAGTGTGTAAGTCCCCTTCAGTCTCAGCCTCGCATTCGCTGTGATAGCATCATGCATGTTTACACTAACTGAATACATTATATTTAGACAGTAAAATACATTTGGACAATGAGACAGTAACCGTAATTATTATTTAATAAAATACATTTTAAAATTAAGATTTTTTATTGATTATTTTAATATTAATAATAAACCTTTAGTACATTTAATTATAATAATATTGTCGTGCCGAGCTGGACGTAAGGGAGACAAAGGTGAAGACATCAGGGTATCGGGGAATACAGGGTTTAATTACAGGTAAGGCAGGCAAAATGCAGACAGACAATACAATGATCGGACTGGGGAAACAAACTGAAACATGGACTAAATACAGAGGACTAATGACAACAACCAGAAACAGCTGATCACACGGGGATTCCACATGGGGTTAACGAGGGGACGTGGCTCACGGAAGGAGCAGGACACTTTTTTTTTTTTAACAAATTGTTTGTATACATTTCTTTCCTTACTTTAAAAATGTTTTGATAAATGTGCTTAGATGTGTTTAGTACAGTATATGCTTTTCTTGTTTTGTCCGATTCATTCTGTGTTTAAATGCTAAAAAAAAAAACATATTTCGGTGTAATTATTTTGTGGCCGGGAACCAATTAATTGGTTTTCCATTATTTCTTATGGGGAAAATTCGATCAGAACTTGAAATTTTTAGGATTCGGACTGGAGTTCTGAAATGATTGATTTCAAGTTCTGAGGTACCACTGTACTGTGAGTTTTGTGATCCGGTGCACTCCTAAACCAAACCTAGCAAGCTACCTAGCGCACACTTCTTACATCACACCATCCAAATTACAGGTTTCATTACAGCTGTGTGTTAAACTGTTCTCATAAATACACAGAAAACAAATTGGTAGCTCTGTATAACCCAAACACAACAAACATGTGGAACAGTGAGTTGGTTCTGGTAATATCAGGCGGAGATTTTGATTGGTTGTGCACGGTGAAAACGTCATTCTGTGTGGCAATATTTTAATTTATTGGCTACTAACTTAGATGTAGTTTAAGCAAAAGTGGTACGGCTGACAAAGAATACGACACTAGATTCAGTGACTTAAGGTGCACTTTACACCAACTTTATTATTGTACATACGCTAAGCTGGTGCAACACACTACTGGACTGTGAAGGAGAGTGGCTTCTGTAACCATGGTAACCACTTGCTGATTGACAGGTTACTGGACCAGTGAAGGATCGACCTGATGGGACATTGCCAATGGCCGTACCACCTGCAGACCAGACAGAGTCTGAGTCTCCTGCAGGTGAGTCTCTATGATATGTAAAAAGCAAGCAGATGCGCTCAGCTGGAGTCTCTGTGTATTTCCTGGATGTAACTCCTTATCCTACCCCTGCACTCAGTGATGAAGTGCGAATACTGTGAAGGTTTTGCTCCAGCGAACCAGTTCCGGGGCTCCAAGCGCTTCTGCTCCATGACTTGTGCCAAGAGGTACGGTTTCTATAACTACTGCTACCACCTCCACTGCTACTTCAGATATACAACAGTGACTCATACCACCTTCATATCTCAAACCTCTACTCTTGTCTCATGTAATGAAAATATGGCAGGCTGAATGGGATGAGACTATTAATAACAGGCCAATTCTTGGTAAGATGACAAAACTTTAGTTACCATTTTACGTCAGAGACGTTTTTAGTAAAGTCAAGCCAAAGGTTTTTTTTTTATTTTTTATTTTTATTATTGTAAGCTAATCTTAAGCATCTTATTTAGATTTTTTTTTTTAGCTGTAGCTTTTTGGAGTCATTTATACAGTTTTTACCTTTTTGCAAGCTTTATTTACTCTCACCCTGGTTGCTGGCATGGAATTAACAATCAACATAACTTGGATTTTGCAAGAGGGATGGTTGTAGTTGACTTATTCTCCACTAGGGGGTGCAAATGGCCCGTACTGTGGAAGTGCTGCCTTATGATTCATGGGCAGCCAGGTAGCATTCTCTTATTACTGAACAGCTGATGGCTATACACTATGGCCCCTTCCCCTCACAGATACAACGTGAGCTGCAGCCACCAGTACCGCTCACGGCGCGGCCGGGCCCTGCGAGGTGTGGCTGGGGGGCCAGCAGGCCCAGATGGCATCCTGAGGCGCAGGGGTCCTCGCAGAAGCAGTTCAGAAATTGCCAGTGCCAAAATAGCGGGAAGACACCTGCCCGTCAAGGTGTGTAAGCATCCCTGCTAACGTGTGTTGTGCAAGTGTAAACTTTTGTGTCTCCTTTTCTGTGCACTTTTTGCTCAGCATGCAGCTGGACTGTGGAGGGGCGGGGAGAGCTTGTAGGAGGGATCCGCTGTGTGATGGCTGCCCTAAATGACACCCAGCCTGAAGATGACGGGGTCCTTGCTGGCACCATTTTGGGCTGCAGGGCCGCCCGTTCATTGATGTGTTGTTACTTGCTAGTGCCCAAACTCACTGGGAGCCTCTTTCTAATCACCCACCACCCCACCCAAAGTGTCGATCAGAGTCCAGCCGCTCTGAAGAGGTCTCCAGCTGTGAGGAGGAAGAAGAGGAAGACTCTCTGTCTCCAGGCTCATCGTTTTCTGTCCCTCGACCGGCTCATTGCAGGCCCCAGCTGGAAGGGCAGGCCCCCGGGGGCCTCTCGCTAGACGGGGCCCAATTCCTGTCTGGAAGCCCTTCTCACTGGAGCGTAGAGGAAGTGTGTCAGTTTATCTCTTCTCTGCAAGGTGAGGTTCCCATCGGCATCCCTGGTTTGATGTTTGATGTTTTATTTAATTCCTCGCTGCGTTATTATTATATTGAGGAGTCTGTGTCCCACTTGGCTAGTGGAACTGAAAATTACCATGTTCTGGGCCCCTCTGTCTTTTTTCTAAGTAGCGTTGCTTGTTCCAAAATGTGAAATCACACCAGGTTGAGAACTTGAGATGAACATTTACCTACAATGCATTGCTGATCACTTTGTACGTCCATGTCACATCCCCCATGTCACAGAGAGGCTCATAAAAACCAGATCTACCCAGATTTCCATATATTGGATGCGTATAAGAGTTAACGATATGAAAATAAAATTCTGTAAGTGCAAAGGGGTCCTTTATCTTCTAGTGACAAGAAAAACTTGTTGGGGGAAAGAAGCCAAACCGACCAACTGGGTCTCCTATGTCCATTTGCACAGCCTCAGAGTCAGACTATTCCTGTACTTGCAGCAGGCTCTAAGTTTGACATAGAGTAAAATACACTTATAACGAACTTCAAGGGACCTGGCAAAACAATTCGTTATATCCAAAGTCTGTTATGTCCAGAGTTGCTGTATACCCAGAACGCAACTCCAGGACACCATTTAATCATGCCACACCCCAGCAGACACACTTGTGGTATAGATTATTATATTGTACATGTAGTA
>JABFEA020000138.1:21260034-21278829 GCA_019775915.2 Cyphomyrus plagiostoma | reverse complement strand
TTTTGTAATGCGGATAACTGCAAATTCAAATATATAAAATTCAAATTCAGTTTCTAGTGGCACAAATATCAGCCCATATAACCCACTGTACTACACACTGCCCTAATTCTAGCATGTAAACAAATTGCAAAATGTTAGTGCACCTTCTCACCTGAAACAGCCCCCTTCCTCCCTCCATAGCTTCATCTTCCCTGTGAACACGCCTAACAACAATAAAGCAGTGAAGGAAGTGGGAGCTGATGATATCAGAAACGAATGGGACTTGACCTTCTTGGTAAACCAAGGCAACAATATCATTGCCGATGTGCCTTTTCCTCTGCAGCTGACAGACAGAAAGGACAACAAATGTTGAGTAAAATATTTGTATTGTGTGTTTTATCTAAAATTGAGCCTTATTCCATGAAGACCGTGAAACCTCAACTTACCTGCTGTGTGTCACCTTCTGTGAAAGGCAGTTTTGTGGCTACGTGGAACATTATTTCCCTTCCCGAAAAGGAGGTGTAGACGGCCTTATTTCCTGTTTGACCGTGACACACATCCAAACCTCCTCTAAACCTAAATAAGACAAAGACATTCATTAAGGTCAACAAAGCTCTTACCTGTATATGGCTCCATATCTGGTGAGAACAACATGGGACCTCGCCGCAACACTTTCACTTCTGTGGTTCTTTATAGTGTAATAATATGCTGAAAGGGACATTTTACGAATGTCTTTCTGCAGAAAATGTTCTGTTATTCTTTGTTCGTTTCAATGGGATATTGATTTGCCATGTCCAGGGCTGAAGACAAAATGGAACTGGCATCATAGCTAAATGAAAAAGTATCACATGTTCACAATAGAGATTATAGCTATAGCTATATAGACGTGTCAGGCATGATCATCCACAGATGCTTAAGGCACTGGCAAACCTCAAACCAGTACAGATGGCCTTGGGCTTTTGTGAAGTAGGAGCTTGGCCAGCATCCCCAAGGCCTGGTGAAACAATTAACCTGGCAGACCTACTCTTATGTTAAACAGGGGGCACTGGAGATTACAGCATATTACAGCATTTGCCATTCATTACCCGGTAAAGCCTTGTAGCTTAATTGTCTCCCCCAGAATGGAAAGAAAGTCCTGAAACTCTTCACTCTCATCATTGTTGCTCAGTATATCTTTCTCTGTCAGCTGAAACAGTCATGAGGGGGTGGGAGACACAACAAACACCGTGGTGTGAGAGCTTGGAGAGAGCAGGAAGGCTAGATGTGTATAGTAACAACAGACCAGTGAAGAGCACAACAGAAGAAAGGTATGTCTCAGGTGGACGTAACCAAAGCCACATCATCCAGAATGTTTAAGGGGAACAGATGCAATGGGGTGCGGTGCTTTAATTGACATTGTAGCCATAATATTCATCAATGCAAATATCTATCTTCACAATAAATACATTTTTCAGCAAGTGTGTGAGAAATGAATGAGTCAGCATGCCTCTAACAACACTGTGTGGATCAGAATATGTATTTATAGCAGACTGCTGATTTATATGTAGTCAGAAAAGTCAGATCTAAACATATCTCCACCATTGTCGCCACCATTGAATGGAAATAAATGAGGCATGCATTTTATTTGTTTTGCAGTGACACTCAATAAGGTAACTGAGAGTCATTCTAGACCCAACAACAACTTTGTCTGAAAGCATTGTTAAATATTTAAACCCATTCATGGATTTTTGATGTTTTGTGTTAGGCAAAGCCATAATGAAAATGCAAACCTTTTATGCCTCCAGCAAGCTAACAGTTTTAATTCATTTCACCAGCATTTGTGCATTTCACAAATCAGAACTTGAGAAAGCCTGGAGAGTGAAGGCATTGGTGGTGCCCGTGGTCATCAGGGTACTCGGGGCATTAACCCCCAAACTGGAGGAGTGGCTAAAGCAGATCCCAGGAAAAACATCAGACATCTCAGTCCAGAAAAGTGCAGTACTAGGAACAGCTAAGATACTGCGCAGAACCCTCGAGCTCCTAGGCCTCTGGTAGAGAGAGCTTGGAAGGACGAGACCAAAGAAGAAAAAATCTTATATTATACACACACACACACACACACACACACATATATATATACACACACACACACACACACATATATATATATCTCTTTTTTTATATAAATGTAGGATGTTTATCATCCCTGTGATATCTGTTTATCTGTCAATGTGGATTTCAGATTACTCGCTGGAGCTAAAACTGAGCTGTTCTGATCTCTTCTGAAACAAGTTGTTTAAAACCAAGGGTGTTCATCAGAGTTGTGAAAGGTCAACTGAAATGTACGCAAGAGCAAATGACACAAAGAAATCCAGGATCTAATTACAACTAAGATAGAGTTCACACACTCTTACTATTGCCCTGCTCATTTTACACTCAGAATTTTTCAGTGTTTTACCTGTCCCTCTTTCTGGTATAAAACACCAAACTTGAAGTTCTGTGACACTCTGTGCTCGTCAAATGTTGTGATAAGTTCCGGGGCCTGAAGAAGACAAACAAAAGTGAGTTCTTAACAAAATCAGGAAAAGAAAACTAATTTAGAAACACCATTAAATTTATAGTCTGCAATTGATTTGTAGTTTGACTTGCATATTCAAATTTAGTTTAATTTTTTAATTAATGAAACAGGTGAACTGATACTTTAAGTTAATTGAAATGGAGGTTGGCATTAGTTGAAGAAAGAAAACTTACCTTGAGGTAGCTGACCAGTTCAAATCGGGTCACAGTTATGTTATTGCAAAGCATCTAGGAACCAAATGTCACTGTTAGTCTTACTTACCATTTTGTCTTGTATAATTTTTTAGTAACTAATAAAATGCATTGCTAACAAATTCAAAGGAGTCGCAAACAACTTAATTATAGAAACAAGAGTTGCTTTTAATAACATCGACATAGTTCGTAACTGTTTAAAGACATCAGACCTGCTTTTTACCAAGCTGCTAAATAAAGTTCAACCTTCTTAATAATAGAAATGTCAGTATATGCAGAACTATATATTCAAGTACCTTAGCCAGCTCTACAGCATTAGGGAAATGATGGAAGACAGAGATGGAGAAAACTCCATGTAGTGTGCATTCTCTCATTCTGCAAGAGAAAGAGATTCAGGTGTAAAGACCCTATCAAAACGGTTCCCTTTATCATACCAAAAAGAACAATTAACATCACTCAAGATTTTAATTCAGTAGTCCATTAGATCTATATATATTCTCAAAATCATGCAATCTAGCAGGATGCCAACAAATAACAATACAAACCTCAGTATGACCCTAATTCTGTTTTCTTCCTCCTCCAAGCAGACAGACAGAATGAGGGATCCTAGAGCTGTATCTACTGCTGTGAATGAGTGATGATACTAGGAAAGAGGAAGAAGATCCGGTCAAGAAGTGCATGTGTTGGCTTATAAGTCTTTGGTGTGCATCACTACGTCAGAGCACTGAACTGACTTTGGATCTGAAACACTCTCTGTAGATCTTCGCTTCCAGGTCTCTCTCCATGATGTCATAGCTGTCTGTAGCTTGTCCAGGCTCACATAAGCTGGGACTAATGGCAGTGAACTTCTCCAAAGGTGGATCTATCCAGTAGCCTCCACATTTAGGGGGAATGATCAAAGGGAGGACCCCACTAATTTTTAAAAGCTGTGATTAAAGAAAAAAAGGGAAAACTTAGCATTGCTACCCATTTACTCTGCAATCTAACACACTTAAGGTTTTGGAATCAAGTTCTTGCAAGTGAATGCATGACCATCTCACACAGAGTTTGACATTTTGAATGCTTCATTATAAGGACCCTACCTTCAAGGGAGGAGGGAATTCACAGCGCTGCTCATCAAGCCGACTTCCCTAATGGGAAAAGATACGAGAGCATCACTGATTGGAAAGGGGGGCAGTGCTACCAGGGTCTGAACAGACCCGATCAATAGGAGATAGTTATGAGTTACCTGAAGTTTTTCAATTATCTCAAAAAGCTCGGTGTCCTTGACCAGAAAAGGAGGAAGCAAACGTCAGTCGACATAGAAGTAGCTTCTTGTGGTGGAATCCTCAGTTAAAAAGCAGACGCTTACCCTCTGGCCAGAAGCAGCGGGAAGGAGAGGCTTCGTCTCATTGGGGGGGGGATCAAGAATGTCTAATATGCTGTGCTGTATGGACTCCGATCTGGTGTGAGACGCCATTAGACAGACATGCATGCTATAAGGTCAACAAGTCCTGTATATATACTGGCATTCCAAAGTCAGCTACACAGGTAGATAAAGGTAGAGAGAGATTACATATTACCGTGCCTCTTCTGTACCAATGAACTTGTCCACCCTATAGACAAAGTAGCAGCAACTGTTAAAACAGTGTGTATTACCAAATTATTCTGTTTTACAAGTGTGAATGACATGAAACACAAACATCTTCGAGACTATATTCCTATAAGCATCATCAAAGGTGATAAGATGAAAGTGGAGTCTTCAGTCTGTTTAATATCGTTGTCTCACTCACCCGCCATAAGCCCCAAAAGTGAAGCTTCTTTTTCTGGAAAACACCTTCTCGCCCCCTCTGTCCTTGTCCATTTGCCTGTGCCGCTGTTGATACACTGTGACGTCTAGTGAGCCAGTCAGTCACTGCATCTACTGACTAAATATCTCCTTCCCTTTCGATCTGTCCTTTACCCCCTGTCTCTTTTCTCGTTTAATCTCCCTACTTCCTTCCATGTATCCCGCTGTTCGGGAGACTGACGCAAATAACCTTTTCACTTCCATGAGAGATGTGTCCAGATGTAGACAGATATATAAGAAATTCATTAGCATTGGTGTATAAATAAATAAGCAGGCTATGTGTTCAATGTACACAGACACATAGTAGCAGGCCGATTATTGGTATATGCAGAAAAAGCTGGAGCAAAGTGAATACCTGATTTTAGACCTGTTACCCTTTGAGTCATAAAAAAATCATCAATTATTGACAGCACTCACTGAGACAGGAGAGCATGCCAGCAGGAGGGAGAGAGAGAAAGAAAGTGAAAAAGCAAATAGATTTATATTAAAAGAATGGGAGAGTATAAATTGACATGGGCAAAAAAGAGCTTGTAAAAAATATAACAACATGGAACCTTATATAGCTGTACATCTTTAAATGGATCCCTCCAAAACATAAACGTAGGGTCTCTCTGCTTTCCCAGAAAGATGACCCTGTTTATCCATTCTATCTCCATAACCGTTTATCCACCACAGGTTCACAGCATGCCCGAAACCTATCCCAGTAAGTAAATGGCACAAGACAGGCTAAACTCCTGGAAAACGAATGCCAGTGCCACGCAGGGCACAGAATCCTGTGCTAAAGGCTATTTGAAGACCACAATCCATCGAAATCAGGGAACCTAGGGAAAATACCTACCCATACAAAGAAAGAAGATGATAACTCCACATACAGAGTGGAGCCGGGAAAGGGCAAACCAACTTCTCTGGACATGAGAGGCAACTGTGTTACAGTCTGATGGACCATGTCTCCTTAAACTGAACAAGAAGAGATGCTGAAGAAAGATCTTTTGAATCACTTATGAATTATGCACATAAAAGTATACGTCTACTATATTCTGCAGTCTAGTGAATTAACCCAACGATTACATATCTACATTTCAGAGAGCAGGGTCAGACAGTGTCCCTTAGCCTAAAGAAAAAATCACTCTGCTGACCATGGGATCTGAACCCATGAACAAAGAGTCTTTGTAATTTTCCATGGCATACTTAAGATCGCTGCTTCAGCTTTCCACTCTCAGCTACATGTGCTGTGTACATAATGAACACAAGAAAAAATGTCTAACTTGCATCTAGAAATAAATTTCTTTTACTCTTGGAAGGATTCCTAGATATTACCTGCCACTGTGGGAAACTGCTCATGAAATAATACTGTACATCTAAAATTGAGTAGGATGTCATACAGGATCAAGGTTAACCTTAAAATCTGTCCCAGGAAAGACAGGACACAAGGCAAAGAACATCCTGGTTGGGATGCCAGTCCATCACAATGTACACACGCATACAGTTACACACAATTCACAGTCAAAATTGACCCTGATGTGCATAATTTAACTGTAGCCACAGGGAAGAACATGCAAACTCCACACACAGCGAGTCAGGAGCAAGACTATAACCCACAGTCCTGGACTATAAAACTTAAAGGCTACAGCATTAATCAATTCAAGGGCATCAGTTCCCAATATCTATTTCACTGTTTCTGCTCGAACTTTATTACACAAACTTCTTGAATGAAAAAATCCAGGGAATTTGTTAAAGTACTATCTATTTTCTTTCTCAGCAGTCCAGTACTGTGATTACAGCATAAACATGATACTATTTATAAAGAGCCTGTCATCTATCGCAGACAGGTTCTTCCTCAAAAAAATTAATTTAAACAAACACTGTTCGTACAATTTTAATGCATTCAGGCCGAAATTTTATTTCGACTATCGATGTTACTGTCCCGCGCCTTTTTTTGACAGACATGCCGTTAGAGTCTGCCCACTTTTTAAATTTCATTATAAAAAATGGAAACATTTCACAGGACCAGTCTAACTCAATACGTTTTTATGTATTTGGCTACGACGTTTACTATTTCCGATTGGTTGTTTATTTTCAGCGTTCTGAATTTAAGCAGCTCGGACTGAAAAGTCTTGTCTCTTGCCAGTATTTTACACGATCGACCGTGCCAGCCAATCATAGACCGATCTTTAGTTAACCGGGACTCTAATTTGTCCACAAAACGTAACTCAAACTGGAGCCGCTTACTCATTGGCGGAACCTCATGCTCATCATTGCGTTCCAACTTTGCCGTGGATTTGTAATTGCGCGGAAGTAGCAGGAAGGTTTGGAACGATGGGTTACCTCAAATTATTTTAACTTAGGAAAAATATTTTGGTTACCTATACTTAAAAAACGCAACTAGTATCTTTCGTCCTCCTCGTTCAAAATTGTGTCCAAATATATAGTTCTTCTTCCATAGACTTCTCCGCCTTATTTTGTTTTGATAAAGCCTGCTAATGTTAGCCTATCGGTGCTTTTACTTAGCTAACGAGCACTAGCCGAATTCTTTTTATTATTATTATTGTTTTAAATAGTAACCTCAACTTATTGTTTTGTAACAATAGTCAGATCATTTCGAATAATCTCTACGTCTGCTTAGGGGTTGGTTTTCTTTAGAAAAAGAAATGTTGCTAGGTATTTTCTGCAGGCTGCTTTGGAATTTTTAACTACAGAGTTAGTGGCATTTCTTGTTTTGTGCACTTTTCCCATTTCCAAGCAAATTCTTTGCAAGAAACTGATTTTTTTAAAACGTTTACGGGAATTGCTTAACTACACTGCAGTTTCAATAGCAACAAAATACTTTACTGAAATGTCAATTTAGTGTCTAAAGTTAAGCTTATATTTGAGCGGGACTACCAAGGAAGGTAAATGCATTTCCCCCGTAGTGTTTTCGCTAACGTAGTCTTAAATGATCTCTCGTTGGGTGATTAGCTAGTCTGTATTTAAAAATGTGCCGTGCACCTGTAGTGGAGTACATTCATCCACAGAGTGCATAGTTTAGTTACATAACTTTGAATGAGTTATCATATACCACGTTTCAGCTGTTGCTGTAAGTTTTACATCTAAATAGTAGTAAATGTGGGTATAATGCATCTCGTGATCTACTTAGATATTATTTGAAGTTAACTAGATAGATGGACGTATCCGTTATTGATGAACTCATTAATTTAACCGCATATTGGAGAAATTCTGTAATTGCCTTTCGTAAAATTTTCAGTTTTCGATACTGCTGACCTGATAATGATTTCATTCGTGAAAATTGAGTGGTGACTTTGGATTCGGCGGCAGGATGCTGGGCGAATGCGGCATGCAGGAACAGGAAAAACGGGCGCTGCGGAAATGCTCCGTGTCGCTCTGCAACCAGCTGGTGGTGGACGAGGAGCTGCTTCAGATGCTCCAGGCCGATGACATCCTTACTGACGGAATGGCTGAGGGGATCCTGGTAATTGGGCGCTCCAGGGCACCTTGCCCCAGTTCAGCAAAATATGGTCATCTTCCAGCCCCTTATGCAGAGTCTTGGGAGCCTTCACACTATAGTACAGGGATTTTCAACCCTTCTTAAACCAGGGACCCCCCCCCCCATACCTCTAATGCATGAATAATTAGGATCCAGGAGGTTTTAATGTTCTTTGCTCCAAACCATGGGGCATTAATGTTTATCATGTAGAGAAATACCAGCATTTCATCGTTATATAGATCATCTCTGCCAACCCCAGGTTCTATGCTATCCCCGCTATTGCCCGGTCTCAGTGCTTTCCTCTTTGGATGAGTTCCTCCGCGCTACTGTTGTGCTTCATGGTTTTACTAGGGGACTTTGTTATTGTTGTGAGACATGAGCAGTGGCACGACACAACCTGTTCAGGCCGTATTGTAATTCTAGTAATTCGCAGTGTTAATGTTCTTGTGCGGATTTTGTTTCTTACTTCAGGCGGAGCAGACCTCCCGGAAGAAGAGCTGGCGTCTGCTGGCCCTGCTTCCGAAGAGGGGGCCCAGGGCCTTCAGCAGCTTCTGCTTGGCCCTCAGAGGCACAGAGCAGCAGCACCTTCACGACATGTTGATGGACCAGATAAAGAGGGGGAGGGAGGTGAGTGCTGGGCGCACGTCATTTCGAGGGGGGGCTACAGTACGCCAAGCGTCTGCTGCTTGGAACGGCTCAGCTCTGGTCGGGGTTTTGTTGACGCAGGTACCACCGTACATTTTTCAGGACTGCGTGGAATCCTGCCTGCCACTGCCCACCCAGGAGGACTCTGCTAGAATCAAGAGAGCCAAGATTCATGGTCAGTAAACATCTGAGCATGGGGTGAAGGGAGTGTTAAGCACATAAATTCCAGAGTTAGATGAATTTGTGCTATTTCAGAATCCTCAGAGATGTGCCTAGATGCAGACAGTCCAGTCATCACGGGTGTTCTTCCCTGTTCCAAGGGATTCTATGATGCTCACTGCAAACAGGCAAGCACCGTCTCCCAAAGCTTCTTGGTTTTTAGAGTTAAATCACTTCAGAAATTTCTGGGAACTGGCACCTTCATGTGAAGGTGTTGCCTCTCCCAGTTTAGTATTACCCTTACCTGCCTGTTCATATTGTGGTTGTAATTCCCCTCCCCATTATGAACAGGCATACAAGATGGTCTCTAGCCCCCGGGGTTTGGCGCTCATCATCAGTAACGTGAACTTTGACCGTGAAATTCCCGAGCTGGTCAGTCGGGTCGGAGGAGAAGTGGACGAAGAGCTTCTGAGCAGAGTCTTTGCAGATTTGGACTTCTCAGTTATGGTGTTCAGGAACTTGACAGCTCAGGTACACCCAGCATCACATAACACCCTGCGAAAAGAGAGGATGACATGCAGCAGCTAGTGTGTAAATTATCCCTTCAGTTACACTTTTTGTTTGACATATAACTAATTGTCCTGTTTATGGGTGGGGGGTACCTCACAGCCCCCTGTCAGTAACCGCATATTCGGAACTTGTCCTGTGTTCGTGCTTTCTGTGTACTTGCTGTCATTGTGCGTCTCCTCCAGGGCATGAAGGAGTGTGTCGAGCAGTTCCGTGGGAGGCCGGAGCACCAGGCCGCAGACAGCTGCGCCGTTTGCCTGCTGTCTCATGGTGTGGAGGGGGCAGTGTATGGCACAGATGGCCAGCTCCTGGAGGTGAGCAGGATAACCACGAGAAATGTCAAGTCGCTTTGTCGCCAAGAGGCTGCTGAACTATAAATATCATTTTTGTCTTGCTCTCTCTGGCAGTTGGACTGGGTATTTCAGGTTTTTGACAATGCACGCTGTCCCCAGCTTCAGAACAAGCCCAAAATGTTCTTTATCCAAGCCTGCAGAGGAGGTACGCTGTTGCCAGACTAATATTCTTATTTAATATTTTCCTTTTCTTTAGAAAATGTACCGGACGCATTCCTCCATAATTGAGTCGATCAGGTGCCACTTTGTTTGCTTGTCATGAAAACCTAAACTTTTATTATCTTGTCCTGCCAAAGCCTGATTTTTGAAATCTGGGGTGAGGAAATGAGTTGAAGAGGTGAACTCTAGAAGCAGTCTGCTTTTTAGCCCTTAGCTCAATCATTTTACAGCGGCTTCACCTTATTTGAAGCATGTTTCTGCGGCCTTTGATGTGACCCGTTCTCGCTCTACGCTTCTTCTCCCCAGAGGAGATGGACGGCGGGGTTGAGCAGGCGGATGGCAGGGACCGGATGTGCTCCCCAGGTTGTGAGGAGAGGGATGCCGGGAGAGAGGAGCAAAGGGAGACTGCTGTCAGCCAGGACAGGGACAGAGAGCGGCTGCGCGTGAAACTGCCTCAGCGCTCGGACATGATCTGCGGCTTTGCCTCTCTGAAAGGTGGGGTGGGGGAGAGGGGCTGTTTCAGGGACATGAACCCAAAGGAGGAGTGCGGGAGAGCCATCTGACTGGCTGTCCTCGTGTTCGCAGGCACGGCAGCGATGAGGAACACGAAGAGGGGCTCATGGTACATCCAGGAACTGAACGCGGCCTTGAGACAGAAAACCCAGGACACGCACCTGTCAGACATACTGGTTCAGGTATCTTCCTCTTACCCATAAAGGTCGCAGCTTTGTATTGCACATCTTTAAGTTCTGGCTACGTCCTACTGGAGTCATATTTGAGCAAGTGCTGGCTGCATGGTTAAGCAGCTGCTTATTTTACTTTTTTATGCAAACTAAACATACAACTTAAATATTCATTAATTTCTATGGACCTCAACCCTTATCCTGGCTGACAACCCAAACCCACCCTGAAAATAGGCTTTTGGCTGTTTTTAGTTTTTTGATTGCATTCACAAATTTTTATACAAACCGAGGTCACACTTGTGGGGACCGAAAAAATGTCTCCACAAGATAAAAAGTATCAGGCATCTATCACATTGGGAAAATCCAGTCTTTGTGATGTAACAATTAAATGCAGACACACACGCAACCGGGGGTGAGACTCAAACCCCCTGCTGTGTATCTGTAAGGCTGTAATCATTACGCCACCCTTCAGTATTGCCAAGTAAGGAAGTCAAGTTCATCTGACCGTTTAATATAGTCACAAATATAATCAGTACATTTTTACCGTTGGACAACCAGTACACTCCCAGATACTATATTTCCCTATGTTTGGTTACACTACAATAACAACAAGATAAGCCAAAGACCTCTAAAACAAGTTACTTATTAATTATATAATGTCGATAGCTAGATGAGAGCATGGTGAGATGGGTGAACTGAGGTGCGCATATATAGCACGAGAGAATTTAATCAAACGTCCAATTATAACTAGTACTCTGAAATTTTAAAATAACAGCTACTGGGTATTTAACTTTTGCCATTAGAGGAATTTAATTATGCACCGGTACTGAAACAATTGGATGTTTTAGAAATACCCATCCATTCATGATGTGCCTGTATGGTGTAGAGCTGGTCAGAGCCAAAGGATGGCTAGGGTGAACTGCGGGTGGTCTGCTGAATGGGAATCTTGACAAACTCGGGCAGGGAAAGAAAGCTGGACACACGGAACCAGGGTGAGGAATCCATCCTGTAGCTGTGGGGATGTGAGCCACAGTAGAGCCTGCTCTGCCCAGTGGAAGCACGTAAATTTCACTGCTTGCTCCATCGCAGTTTTGCCTCAGTTAAAGAATGATGGGAACAGGAAAAGGAAGATGGATGTGACTTAAAAACGCCTTTTGGGTATCGGCCCCAATAAACGTCGGGGGCGGCGGGTATGATGGGCATTTTCAGATGCAAATGCTCATTTCAGTCTACAGGTTGCTGGCAGGAATATTCTTAAAGAAATGTGTGACCGTGTCCTAGTCAGTGAAAGTGCATTTTCTACCCCTAGACCCCAGAGGGTTAAAGCTGGGTTTTCCATGGAAGACCTGAGTGAAATCTGTAGAAGAAACACTTGATGTATGTGTATATATTTGGAGCTTATCAGGTTTCGTTTGTCAGCACAGTCAGTGGCATTTTACTACCCTGTTATTCATATGCTGGCATGTCCAACCCAACATTCCCTGACATGTTAAAGCCATCAGACAACTTGTATGTTGCCATCTGTCCTGAGCTGGGCTGTCCCCCCCCCCCCACAGGTGAACGCCTGCATCAAGCAGAGGGAAGGCTACGCTCCTGGGACCACTTACCACCGCTGCAAGGAGATGTCGGAGTTCACCAGCTCACTCTGCAAAGACCTCTACCTCTTCCCCAAATACTACCCCAAGCAGTGACTTGTCGCTGCATGTGTCCTGGGTACCCTTCTGCCCTCAAAGGAGAGCTGAAGACAAGGAGGGATCTAGATGGGATGATTCTACACAGTGCAGCCAATCTCTGCAGTGAAGTGACAAGCGTCCAAAGGTTGTTCACAACATACCAGCTCGCATTCATTCCAATTGACCATCTCCCTGTTGTCATCACAAGTTCGAGGTGTTCATATGAGTTTTAAAATAACTAACATTTTATGCAAATAACTTTTTTTTAACTGATGGTTTTTCAGTTTTATATCCTGTTTATATACATCCATTATTTGTTTGTTCTGGGCGTTTAAACTGTATGTGTGAAACTGGATAAATGTAGTATTTAGGATGCAACAGCACTTAAGCTGGAAATGAACGGCTAGTTAAATAAATGGGCCTGGGAAGACCAGGCTGCAGCATTATTATTGACATAGTGGGAAATGTGCCTCGCTTCCATTTCATTGGGTGCCAGTACGTATCGATTTCACACAGGCACGTACAGAGATGTGCATGCAATTTAATAAATGTGCGAATGCACAGTAAGGGATCAAAACAGATAATGGAGATGGGTGAGAACCTCCTCTGGTGTCTGAAATATCCCTCCGAGGCCACAGGCGTATTGCAAATGAGTCTTTCCTCCCCTTTAGTTCTGTTTTTAAAGGAATACTCCTTTACTGCCAATCGTCCGCACCCCAAAAAAGTGGGTCCTGACAGACCTTTACAAGTTTAATTAGAAAGGCTAAAGCACTGTATTAGAGATGCCCCTCCCTATACATAAAGACTTAGAGTGTTTCAGCTTCATTTGCTATATCCTTAACCCCTGTAGAGGCATTGATATCGCTTCAGAAACACTTGCATTAAGTGTGTTGTTTGGAGTCAGTCATGCTGGTTACCAGTTTTTGTAAGCTGGTCAAACTTTGACAGGGAAATGTTTCTGCTGGGATATCCTGTTTGTTATTTTAAACATTCCAGTATTATACTCTGTTAAATGCCAAAAAATTCTCTGCACCTTGTGTCTCAAAGGGTAACTATGTTCATTGTGAGGCAGCAGGTCCAGGATCGTCTCAGTATAGTTGAAGGTCTGGGGAGGTGTGGGATTAGTGCGATGGCACAGACAGACTCGTGCAGAGCTTTGCTGCAGCCTTTAGCAGCCTGTGTGTATATGGGCTCGGGAGCAGCGGTCTGGGTGATGAGATGTTCTATAGTAGCAACGAGCAGAAGATTAAGTTAGCGGCCATGCCGTCTTCACTGGGCTGATGGTGCTGCAGGGTGCAGTTGCTTGGGTATGAAACTTGGAAATGAATTTAATTCCTGATTTACGTTCCTGTCTTCCAAATGTCGAGATGCCTTTTTCCGTGGTGTTTCTGTTTTTATTTTTTAATAAATGGTATTTGAATCTGCTGTGTTTGCAGTCATTCTTCTGTAAGAGGAATCATGTGAGTGTAGCCGTTGCTGGGCCCTGGGCAGCGCAGGTCCCCTGCTGTGCTCGCTGTGTACCTTCCCATGTCCACAGGAAGGCATGATAATAATAATTAATACCTTATTGATCCCTGTGGGGAAATTGTCTTTACACCTCCCTCAACTTGCTCTTTGTAGAGCGAGCTGTCCACAAGGGGCTGCCCCCCGTAGCGGCATCCAGGGAGCTGGGGGTTAAGGGCTTTGCTCAAGGACCCGCAGACATGCTGATGCTGGGTAGTACCGGTGACCTTCTGGTTGCAGGCACACAGGCTTAGCCCACTGAGCCACACGCTGCCCCCATGTGTTGCTTTACTGCTCTCTGTACAGTAGTAAATCTAGCCAGAGATTTCACTTTTGTCTCTTCATTTCAGCTGTTCTGCTTTGATCTTGGTGGCCCTGCTGTCATTTTACGCTCAATGCTGCCGTTTCACACGGTGCATCTTAAAGCCGTCTCAGTTAGTGGACCTGCCTGTATCGATGCTCCGAAATCCCCCTCTCCGTATGTTAGACAGGAAGTCTCACACCCTGACGTGTCTTATCCCATGGGGAATGTTGGCGAGTACCAGCCACCATGGTTTTATTGCAGACATACGATGAGTGTCTCATTTCCCTTTGTTTAGGTAGCCGACGTATGAAATATGACTGATATATAATGAAAACATCAGTTCGGACCGACGGGACCATGTTACAAAACCCGGGGGGAGCATCTGTCACATGGGCCTGTGTCCAACAGCCCCCGTCACGTGGGAACAGCCCTGAAGGTGCATAGCTGCCTGTGAAGCTCCCCAACCCCCTTCCCCTACAAAACAAAAAAAATATCTGCGGTTGAGATCTTCATGTGCTGCCAAGGATGACTGGAGTGCGTCCCCCTGTTGTTCATGTGAGCCCGTAAGTGTGTGAGCTGCCTTTCTAATAAAGGAAACCGCCAGGCCGGGCCGCCTCGTCACTCACACGTGCGGGGGGTCCGGGGGCTCGTGGCCGGCGCTGGATCTACAACGGGGCGTCGCCGCCACTGGTTCTGTTGGCAGAAGCCAGTTAGTGAACGCCGTGTGCTCTGCAGTGGGTGGAAATGCTGAGGAGGGCAGCCGGTTTATTTTTGGGTCAGTGACAGCGCGTCAATGGCTGCAGATGCACCGCAAAGGATGGCTCTGAGATACCAACAGACCCTGGTCAGTCCCTGCGCTCCGGCACCCTGCCGCCTTGCTGCTCGCCTGTGCTCCTGCTGCCCGCATGGTCCCTGGCGGCACCGCTGGCTTCCCCGCCCAAGGCGCCGGAGCCCTGACTCAAGCTCCCGGCTTGCCCCGACTCTGCTCCTCACAGCTGCTCTGTCAGTCAGCCTCCCGCTCGCCGTTTGCTACCTGCGCTCTGCATGGAGAATGGCTCCAGCTTCCCCCGACACTCAGATGCATAACACTGTTTTGGCGTGTTGTCGTCCTGCCACTCATCTTGATGTCAGACCTGTCTTACGCACTTTATTTATGCTTAACAAAGTCTGATGAATCTTCTAGAAACTGTAAGCCAGTATATAAATACAGTTTCAGCATATCCAGTGTGGATACGTAGAGTACACTACCAGTTTCACTAGTTGATAGTGTATATGTTTTCCCATTTCTACTAAATGTCAAAAGACACACAGCTCCTATTCTCTCTGAATTAGTTCTTCAGACGATATGTAAAGTGTGTTCTTGAAAAATCTTTAAATCCGAGCCGGTTTCGCGATGAGCAGGAACGTAAAAACAGACATGTAAACGCAGCCCAGCAGAGATCCTGAAAGATGACACAGGAGGGACATTTGTGGTGCTGAGTGGTGTGGGAAGGGCACGATTAAAGAGGGGCAGTTATAAAGACCTCAGGCAGAGCACAGGGGCAGGCTCAGCCAGAATATTGCAGCGGCCAATCGATGTGGGGAATTCTGTGCTGGAACTCGTGCGGGGAGTCAGGGCTCTTTTCTTGCAGGCTGGATCGGGACAGATGGGCACCAGAGAGAGTTCTGGTTATGGGGGCGGGGGGTGAGAGAAGGGCTCAGGTTATCAGAGGGAGCGAACCCCTGAGGTGCCGAGGAGACCCCAGATTAATGTGTCAATTTCTTTGCTGAGTCACGAACGCAGCAGAATGATTTTTTTAAAAAGGTGATTTTCAGCACAGCATGTGACTGACACTGGTGTGGAAGCTTACCGGCTATTTTTAATAACATTAATTAACTTTGCTCAGTGGGAGGGATCATAACATGGCTAACAGGTTGAGAGGGGAAATTTGGCTCAGAATCGACAAAATAATGATTGGCGCATTATCAATCTGATCAATTTTGGATCTGTCAGCTATGATTGATCCCCCTTAGCCGGACGCAGAGATGAAGACTCTTTGGGAGGTCGATTCACTGGGAAATGGGGTCAGGGGAATTGTCTGTGAGCCTTGTGGTGTGCGTATTGCGTGGGGAACAAAGAGGAGGGGATTTTAAATGTCGAAATTAGCAGCAAGTAATCTGGCTGTGAGCGTGATGTGAAATAAGTCTCGGATTTAAGGCTGACATGCCAATATGTCCCGGAGCGCTGTTGGCGCCCTGTGGATTTTGGTTTCACCAGAAGTCATCTGAGGAACAATTAAGCTTGTGCGCACAGCTTCCCACAGCTCAGAGCTGCCAAAGCAGAGGGGCATTACGGGGGCAGATGTGGAGATAGAGCCTGACAGCGAGAGGTCGCTGGTGGCGGACTTGGCGAATTGTGTCAGGATGTGCTTTAATAGTCATTTAAAGGCCAGCGGCAACGAGGCAGACAGCTTTGGTGGAGACTAATACTGCACCTTTTTAATCCACTTTTGGATGAGATGTGACTGGTTTTGTTTTTTTCCAATGGGAAGGCGCCATAGAAGTGGGAATGGACGATGCCATAATTTTCAGGGTGCATAAAGATCGCAGGACAGGCTTGGAGAAATAAGAAGGGATACAAAGATAAACAGAGAGCGAGAGAGAGAGAAAAGCATGTGGAAAAGTGTGTCAGTGAACATTGGGTCACACTGAAGCTATATATAACACAGCGTTGGGTTACAGCGAGTGGGTAGTGTTGGGGGTCGCGGGAAGAGCTGGACAGGGCTCCGCGGCAGTTGTAGGAGGTGTGGAAATGAAATATTGTAGTGAGACATGATAGGAATATAAGTGCAATATGAAAATAGAATTCAAATCAATCGAAAACTCACAGCTGCCATACGAAGGCATTGTGAATGTAACCCTCACTTAATTAGCCTGGCTAAGGGCCGCACTGCAGTGACACACGTTCATTCACACCAGGTTTTACCTGCACAGCTATGCTGACGCACTGCACCGTGTATTAAAGCAGCGCTGCAGTTGGATGAGGCTTTATAATCAAAATAGGCAAGGACTTAATGTGACAGGCCTGGGATAAATTCTTTGAATTAAGAGCTGCTGACATGTAATTGTCAACCCAGACTGCCTGCATCAACATCCCCCAAACTCCACCGGGTCCCCCTGGGTTAGGGTTCCCATGCTGCCTGTCCCATCCTGTGTGGGTCACAATGATACTGTATCACCACCCCTCCCCACCCCCACCCACACGAAAAAAGGCAGGTACAGTTTGGCTAATTAGAATTGACGGATAAAAAGCAGCGATTTGGTGTGATTAAGTCCCAGAGTAGGAGTGAGACGGGACGGGGGAAAAGGGGACGAAAGAATCCCGAGGTGGGCCAATAGACACGGGAAGAAGATGAACGAACAAAGCGACACAATTGAAAAGGTGATGAATTTAGACCAAGTTCCGGTAAGACTTAATATTTGCAGTCATCTCTGCGGAGATCTCCGTGCCAGCAGCATCACTTGAATGCTCTCAGTAGTGTGTCAGCTGTAGATGTGCTATATGGTTCCCAGTTGCCTTGCGCTGCACTCTGCCATTCATGTGCCTGTGTCTCTGCGTGTGGCACAGGGTGAAGAGTCGCTTCTTCATGTTTAAGATCGGAGTTTGTGCGTACACTCGCTCGCACACATGCCCAAACTCCTGCCTGAGAACCTTCTCGCTGTCCTTCACTGCTTGGGTCAGATTTTATCATGATCCCCGCTATATTGTGGGCAATGACAGACACGCGCGCTTACATGGGCAGCACCCGTTCACCGGGGAAACCTAAGAATTTGTCATTGTTGTTTCTTTTAATTAACTCTCAAAGTCAATGCGTCCTTCACCTGTCCGGCACTCTCAGTTTCCTTCTAACTTCCTTACTAATCCACTTTGCTCCTAACTCTGTCTGTCAAGCAGCATCTCTTTCCCCACTTAGTGAAAGCTGTTTGCATGCATCGTCCAGCTACGTTGAGGCTGGATTCTTCCGGCCGATGGTGTTCATTTCATACCTGGTTACCATGCTTCGCTGCCTTTGTCTGAACAGTAAGGGAAGCCAAAGTGCCCGGTGTAGCTACCTGGTGGTGGGAGGCGTTCTGAGCATTTACGCCGAATAGCGGGGAAACAATAAATCAGTCTCCAAAAGAGAGCGAGTGTTTCACACGCTGTCTGCCTGATTCATTAGCTTGCTGTAGTTAAGCATTGATGTGATTTGACAGCAGCTTCCGCCAGCAGACCTTTTTATGGCTGTGCTTCTTTGTACTGGCTTTTATAACAAGCATCCATAGGTATTGAAGTGTCCATTTTTAATCGTAGATAAATTCCGGTATCATGAATTTTTATACCTGTCCCAAAATACAGATGGATGGGTGAATGGGTTGTATTGCAATAATTAACAGCTTTATGGTTTTAATCAGATCCTGCCTCATTCTTCACAATAAAATGCCACTGTGATCATAGCTGTGTATTTGAATATATCCCCTGATGCATTATTACAGGGATTCAGATGATATTATTACTCTGAAAATGTTACTCTAAATCCATTGACTACATTGGATCTCTATTGGTCCAGACCATCATCTGGGCCCTTTGTGTTCCCAGACCCCCACTTATATCTGCTCCTACACTGCAAAAACTCAAAATCTTAGCAAGTATATTTGTCTTATTTCTAGTCAAAATATCTCATCACACTTAAAATA
>JABFEA020000138.1:21230448-21254609 GCA_019775915.2 Cyphomyrus plagiostoma | reverse complement strand
GGGCCACCCCCTGTGGCATGGCTGTGGGCTCTGTGGGCTGCGACCCTTTTTTGGTGGTCATTTATTGAACCACTTCTTCCGCACCACTGCCATACAAACATCATTTTAAAAACTTACTGTCTTTTTCTTTTCTATTACGTCCAGCAAAACTTCCATCTCATTCTTGGTGAAGTTCTGTTTTGCATCTCCCTTTGCAATTTTTATTTTTTACTTTATTTCTTAATAGCAAAATACAGTTACAAAACAACAATATGAGCATGTATTGCACAGTATATTACAAACAGGAATAAGGGGATAAGGGTACGTGGGTTATATTTCTTCACTGTTTCCATTTCTGAAATATGTTCCCCAATTCTGCGTTATATGCTCATATGTGGTTTATTTCTTTTTTTAATTAGTCTTTTTAAATTAGTCTTGTCATGTGCGTGCAATAACATGTAAACCACTGTTTGTGTGCACGAGTGATAAATGCCAATTTGCCTGTGCATGCTGGTGATTCGTACGCACACGTTTAGGAAATGTTCTACGTACACTTTGGTAAATGAGAGGGCAGGTCACACTGGTTTGATGACAGCTGGTATCAGAATGATGGATGCATCTCGCAACAGATTCACTGATATACAGTGCCACTAAGATCATGTGTGAAAGGGCAGAATCATATAGCTACCTCAGATTTTAAAGCTTTTTTTGTCATTGTACAGGTAGCAAGTACAAAAGTAATCTTTATAAATCCAATCTTGTTTTCCTATGGGACAACCTACATACAGGAGAGAGTAAACCCTGAGGTCAGAGCACAGGGTCAGCCAGTGCTCCAGCACCTCTGAAGCAGTTTTAGGGATTAAGGGCCCAGTAGTGATACGGTTACACAGCCGCAGAGCTGTACTCTCCGCCATCATCATTCTGGGAGGAGAGCCAGGCAAGAGATGCTGTTGGATGACGAAGTACACTGGTCCTGGCTGTACTCTGATTACAGGACATACCAGGAGAATTTTAACTATTGCAGACATTCACATTAGTGTGCAGAACTCCTAGAAGTCTATTTATAAGTTTATATGTTTGTTTCTTGACATGATTTGGAAGGAGGATTTGTCAGTGCATTTAATATTCCTTCAGTTCAGTCAGAGAAGGTTCTGAATCCTCATGGCCCACCCTCAGTGAGCTACACACTTTGTGCCCAGTGGCCTTCCTGTTCTGCTTTGCACTCTGCTCTGCTGTCAGTGAACGCAGTTTATGAGAACAGGCTCCCACACACTGCTCTTCATTGACAATCTGTGCCACTGGGACGACGGCACCATCTGTAACCTTTATATATTGATGCTGGCATTCTTTCTGACCAACACACATATGCTCTGTGTTCATTTTCATCCTC
Source organism: Cyphomyrus plagiostoma (assembly GCA_019775915.2). Classification (NCBI taxonomy): domain Eukaryota; kingdom Metazoa; phylum Chordata; class Actinopteri; order Osteoglossiformes; family Mormyridae; genus Cyphomyrus; species Cyphomyrus plagiostoma. The sequence goes on along the minus strand of JABFEA020000138.1, from coordinate 21,253,240 downwards.
TGCCTCTGTGCAGAGTCCTGATTTACTTTGCTTGTTACTTGCATTTTTCTCGTACGATGTTATCTTACAGTGTCATATTTCTCTATTCTGCTCTTCTCTTTGCACCTTTCTTGTTTCCTTTCTCCTTCCCAATCACACGGCTCTCTCTGCTGTCACTCCTTCTCTGGTCCCGCCTCCTCACTTGTGGCCCTTCCCCCTCCCTTTGCATCAGTAGAATCCTTATGCCTACACAGACATCCTCACAGTGGGCTGCGCTGTGGGGGTGGGCTGCTGCTTTGGCACACCCCTTGGAGGTAACCCGCTCCTTTAACCACCTACACTCTCTTGGGCTGTAATTGAAGTGGTCTGCTTGGCCACTCACTCACTGTCCCCTATATATGAATGTAGTTCCCATACAAGAAATTAGTGAAACAAGATGACAGTTGGGGACATAAGATGTTCTAAGGTGGTATCTAGCAACCTTTGCCAGCTGACATTTGTGAATAGTACAATACAATAATATGATAAACTGAATATGGAATATGAAGTGTATATGAATGTGCAAGAATTTAATTAGAAAAAATATTTATTTATTTATTTATTATTATTATTGTTGTTGCAGTTGTTATTAATGTTGCTATTGTTGTTGTTAATATGAATAACAAATGGGTTTGCAGTGCACTGTGGGTATTTAGTAATTTACTATACTGCGATGGCAAACACCTTATAAACTGCACTATATAGGTAATAGGAAGTAATTTTGAACAAAGCCATAAAGCCCAAAAACCTTTTCAACAGTTAGGCCACCAAAGGAACCTCTTTGCTCTGTGAAATTCCTCCCATCATTTCTCTGCACATCCACTGCGCCTTTTCGCTTCTTCTGCAGTTTGACCCTCAGTCTCAGAATTAATTCCATCCCCCAGCACCCAGTCCTTGTCCCTCACTCATGTCTGTCTCTCCTTCAGGTGTGTTGTTCAGTATTGAGGTTACATCTACCTCTTTCGCTGTGAGAAATTACTGGAGGGGATATTTTGCTGCCACCTTCAGTGCCTTCATATTCCGAGTGCTGGCCGTGTGGAATAAAGATGCCGGTAAGATTAGGCAAACCTCGGACCTCTAGCGAGAAGCCTACTGTTGAGAACTGTTTATTCGCAGTCAATAAATATGAGATTAGGGGGTGGGTGGTGGACTGTAACTCGTGCATGTCACATTCCGCAGTGAGATGATTAGAGCTATAGAAAGCTCTAGATGTATTTGTGCAGTGTGCTGTAATGAAGTGTCGTCTCTCAGTTACCATCACCGCTCTCTTCCGCACCAATTTCCGGATGGAGTTTCCCTTCGACCTTCAGGAGCTGCCAGCGTTTGCCATTATTGGGTGAGAGAGATGGAGAGAAGGAGCGAAAACGTGAGAGCGCCATGGCCACCCTCTGTTTGTACCCCAACCCCGGCCATGCAGTACTAACAGCGCAGGGCACCTGGCCCACACCTCACCGCCCTTGTCAGTGTGGACGCGCCATGCTCCTCCGCCACGCACTGACAGTCGTGCTCTGCTCTTCCCGCAGCATCTCATGTGGATTTCTCGGTGCCTTTTTCGTTTTCCTGAATCGCCAAGTGGTGCTGGTGATGAGAAAGCAGAACGCCCTGACCCGCTTCCTGACCAAACAGTGAGAAAAGGGAGCACTCATGCGACGGCTGATTTTGGCCAACCATACTGTTTCCCTGTGAATAAATCATAGCTGTACCAAAAATCATAGCTACTGCTGTTTGTGTCCTTCCACATTCCAGACTTCTGGCCTTAACTCCAATGTCTCTGCAATTTATTTTTCAGCCGACTGCTTTACCCTGCCGTGGTGACCTTAGTTATCGCATCGCTGACCTTTCCCCCTGGATTTGGACAGTTCATGGCCGGAGAGGTCAGAGATCAAATTCCTCTTTTAGTGTTCGGTTTTATGGTCAAACTCAGACTGAAGCTTTGCGCACTGGATGTTACTTGTTGTTTATGCTGGTTTGTCTATAAAATCATAGGTTAATATGACATGTACTGTAGTAAAGACTATAAATGTAATGATAACTCCTGCTGTTATCACCATGTAACTTCTTGTATTAACATCCTTTATCCCACAGTTAATGCCGAGAGAAGCAATTAACTCCCTGTTTGATAATTACACCTGGACCAAAATCTGGGGCTCCCCCCCCCCGCCTAGCCTTGGCCGTTCGACGGCATGGCTGCACCCCCAAGTCAATGTCTTTTTCATCATCATTCTCTTCATTGTCATGAAGGTGCTCACCAAGTCTCTTTTTCTTTAAGTGTATTTATTAGCAAAATAGATTAGCATTGTGATCAATTTAAAGATTAGAATAATAAATTAATAGAGGTTACACGAATGAAAGGTAAAGTTATCTAAGGCTGTGTAAGCAGGTGTTCCCATATGGGTACCTGACAGGGGTCAATAGCCTCAACAATAAACCACAAAGGATAGCCCGATGACCCGAAGGCCAATACCCATCACCCAAAACTGCGGATGAATGGAAACAACCTCCATCTAGCAATCTAGGGAAAAGTAACAGTCATAATGTGAATTTATAGATGTTTTACTGTATAACATGGAAGAGCGCAAGCAGGGTGATATGTGATAGAGGTAGACAAGTGATTTTGGCTCTCCTGGATTCCAGCACTTAGGGAACATACGCAAGTACAATAGAAATAGATGGGTAGGGCTCTCCGGTAGTGGTCAGTTTTCCCATGAGGCTGAGACCAGTAGCCTGGCTTCTCTACCAGCATATGCTGAGACTGTTCAGCAGGTCCAGTCCAATAGAGAGCAGGCTAGATTTCCTCCCCATAGGGTTCTGAGAGTGATGAAATGTAAAGTAGGGGTAGCTTATCTCTGTATAAAAATATATACATAATATATTTATAAATATATTTATTTGTATATATAAAACATCATATAAATAACTGCTTTATTTAAGAATGCCTGAGGCATATTTATTTTAAAAACAATGAGTCAACTTTACGCTGTTTGCCAATGTCAGCTGTGAATCTCCAATGTTTTTATCCCGCTTAATCGCTCAGTTCTGGATGTCTGCTGTTGCCACGACGATGCCCATCCCATCAGGTTCCTTCATGCCGGTCTTCGTCTTGGGTAAATACTGGAAATGAATAATTTTTCTTTATCATTGAGATGAAGCTCAATAACAATGTGGATGTTTAGGGTGAACGTGTGCGTTTGATCTGCTTGGAAAGTGCAGTGCTTTGCCTTGTGTTTGCCTGCCTACTGTCTGATCCAGGAGCAGCATTTGGTAGATTAGTGGGTGAGATCATGGCTACCCTCTTCCCCAACGGCATCCTCTTTGATGGCATGGTGTACCGTATCCTGCCAGGAGGATATGCAGTCATCGGTCAGTGTCTGAGCCATCCAGAGTGCTGCTCCAATCCCTACTCTCCTCCTCACCAATGGTCCTCCATTCCATTTCTCCAATTGTTCTTTTTTCCACTTCCACCTCGTCCTCCCCTCCAGGGGCCGCTGCCATGACAGGGGCTGTCACCCACACGGTGTCCACAGCAGTGATCTGCTTCGAGCTGACAGGTCAGATCTCTCACATCCTGCCCATGATGGTGGCTGTCATTTTGGCCAACATGGTAGCCCAAGGGTTGCAGCCTTCGCTGTACGACTCCATCATTCAGATCAAGAAGCTACCTTACCTCCCAGAGCTGGGATTGGGGCACATCAGGTAGGGCAGCACAGCCCCTGGGCTGGGCGTTTAGGTACACAGCGTTTTACATTCATGTGTCCTTCTATTGTAACTATGGTCCAACTTTTCTCACAGCAAGTACAACATCTTTGTGGAGGATATTATGGTGAAGAAAGTGAAGTTCGTTTCCTCAAGGTCCACATACAGAGAGCTTAAAAGCCTGCTGCAGTCCACATCACTGAAAACTCTCCCGCTGGTTGAATCAGAGGGTAAGAGAAATGCAGTTTTTATTTTCTGCTGAGGGAATTTTTGCCGTTTTTCTTTGAAAATAAAGGTGAATGCTCCTACGGCGTGAAATAGTCATAGCGAAAAGTCAAAGGGAAGAAAACAGATATGTTACAGGACGAACCGCTGAGCAATAGCATTTAAACTGCTGCTGTTGACTATAAGAGGTTGTTTCTAGAGTAACTGAAAGTCTGTGGAAGAATATTTTTCATGCAAGTTTTTAGGCTGTGATATGGTAAAGAACATAAATACATTTATATGAATTTAGTAGCTTGGGCCAAAAAAACATCAGCTATTCTATATAAATTTTGCTGCTGTCATAGATCATAGGTCGTCTGTCATAGGTCGTCTGTTTTATCGTGCTCGTTTTCGTTTTTTAGAGTCAATGATTCTTCTGGGCTCAGTTGAGACGGCAGACCTTCAGGTGATCACTGATTGGTGGCTCTCAAATGAGCGCAGGCTCCTCTGCCAGGGCCGAGGACTGGCATCTAGGGTCAGCTGGGAATCATTCGCCTTCGTGGACGAGGAGGCAGGGGAGGAGACGAGAGACAGGGTTTGTGACACATTCAGGAAGAAGTTGTGTTTATCCTAAACAGCCAGCACTCTTCACTTCAGTGAATTCTTCAACTTTCAATAAATGAGGCTTAGAATTCTAGAGACAGATACAATAGATCCGCCAAGTTAGTCTAGAGTAATCAGCCTACTGAGTCATACTTTTACTTTCCAGAGCACCTCTGTGCAAGAGGAGCAAAACGGGCCCCTCCCACCTCCTAAACCCCAGGAGCCACTAGCTAGCCACCCAGTTCCCAGTAAGTTCCTTTATGATCTCATTAACATCTTCTTCCTGCCTGCTTTCCTATGCAAATGATATAATGTTAATATTAAATATTTGCAATGAGATTGCAACCTGCAAGCATAAGCAGAGTTTGAGTTTTGGGCTGAAAATACTGCGTCCCGCATACCTCACGTGTTATCACACATGTCTGATGCAAAAATAACTTATTATTTTGTCTACCTATAGGGTACCAACAACCTGCTTATGCAAATGTGCAACATCGTGCAATGCTGCTCTTGCCAATTAATCGCAATTCTGAATTTCGGTCATCTTGTGGGGGCACTGCCCCCTCTGCCCCCACATCCCCCCCCCCAAAAAAAAATACACCCATGCATGTAAGCAGCATACATCCAGAAATGTGGAGCTCTTGCATTTGATCTTATATAAGAAATGAAGTTCTTCTGGAGTCTGGGACTCGAAGCTCAAAGGTGGCCCAAGACATGAGTGAACTAAATGGCTGCTTAGCATCCAGCAGCCCCCGGGGGCCCCCATCTGACCAGCCTGTGAGAATAGGAAGGAATACAACCAACAATAGCTAGGTTAATTAAACTTATGGCTCTGAATAGGGTTGGGTTGGCCCTGGTCATGATCTTTACAGGCATCTCTGTGATATGCATAACTTCCTGCCTCAGAAAAGGTGTAGATAGTGTACTCGTGTCATGTGCCTGGGGCGGGCTGACCTCCACTGACCTCTGGTGAACTCTGCTGACCTCTGACCTTTCCCTTGAGACCAAGGCCCCCCGCGGGCTCTGAGGAACGCCTTCCTGCATTTCTTCTTCCCGTGTGCAGACAGGCACAGCGATGCGCAGGTATTCCTTCCAGATGCTGGCCGCCCTTTACGGACCATTCTGCTTGTGTTGAGCCTTTGCTGAGATACTCGGATGGAGGCAGACATCCCAGTGTAGCGCGATCATAAAATGAAACCTGCCTTTGGGATATTTAAACCTTACACTGATTAAGATAAGTATGCATTACGGACTGAATAACAGATATAATAAGCTTGTAATATGTATCTGTACATATATAAATATCTATCTTCCAACTGCTTATCTGGGACAGGATGACAGGGGCCCTGAGCTTAGGCCGTGGTACACCCAGAACAATACACCAATCCATCACAGGATGCGAATATACACTTTGAGAAATCATGAAGTGCTAACTCACCAAACTGCATGTCTTTGGACTGTAAGAGGAAACACACATGACTCGAGCATGCAAACTTTGCACGCACATACTGGGTGTGATGCAACACTGTTTTTGCACCACCGTGTCGCCCATATATAGACATGAATATATTTATCTGTATTTATGTTTGCGTTTTGTGTGTATTCCAGGGCAGCTGTTGCAATTTCAGGTTTAAATTTCATTCCTGTAATAGCAGGCAGAGTGCAATATCCCCTTACTGCCACCAGATGGCACCAGAACTTTTGCATGCCATTTCAGATTAAATATCTGGCGTCGCAAAACGGCATCAGCTAGTGAGTTGTCTACAAATGTATGTGACGAAATAGGGTTCATTGCTGCCAACACTAGTCATTGATACCCCTTTCACATTCTCAGTCTTTGTTTCTCTCTCTCTCTCTCTCTTTCTCTCTCTCTCTCTCTCTCTCTCTCTCTCTCTGTAGGCACACAGAACACCTTCTCTTGTGGATACAATGACGCCAGAAGAGGTATAAAAAAACCTTGAGTGGAAAATGGCCCAGTTAAACCTAAATTATTCATTGTGGGTGACATCACGATGCCTGTATAGACCCGCTGGTTTCCATGTTCAGATCAAAGCCTGGGAGGAAGTGGAGCTGGACAAGCAAATAGACATCGAGCAGCTCCGTGTGGACCCCTCCCCTTTCCAGCTGGTGGAGAAGACCTCCCTGCACAAGGTCAGTTGTGACCAGACGAGCAGCATGTTTAATGTGCTCCACACGCCTTCGGCATGCAGCTTTGGTCCCATCCCTCAGCCCTGGTATATTAGAAATGGGCTGATTTGGACTGGAGCTGGTCTATATTAATGTGACATAGGGCACATGTGTGACAGAAAGACCGGAGTTGAAGCTGTAGTGTAGCCTTGGCCTGCACTTGGGCGCCCCCTAGACCTCGCCTGGCTTCATGACACTCTGTCCTTTTTACTCTCAGACTCACGCCCTGTTCTCCCTGCTGGGCATCAGTCACGCTTACATTACCAGCATTGGGAAGCTAGTTGGAGTCGTTGCCCTGAAGGAGGTATGAATCGCTCCTCCCCCTTTCCTCTGTAATTGGTAAGACTTATTATTTAATACGTCCCAGTCCCCGTCCCCCCCGTCCCCCCACCAGCCCCACCGACATCCTCCTGGTCATATGATTACTCCACTGTAATCTTATATATATTTTACTCTCACTCTCTTTCTTTCTTAATTTCTTTTCATTTCACCTTGTGTTTCTCTGTCAGTGTTAATTGCGCTTTTTACCCCAATCTGGCTTTTTGCCCCCCTACCCCCCCACCCCACAGCTCCAGAAGGCCATCGAGGGCTCCACCCGCAGTGGGGTGCGCCTACGGCCCCCGCTGGCCAGTTTCCGTGAAGCCAGTCGATCGGCTAAGAAGCCAGCTCAGGCCCCCTCTGCCCCATCCTCCCCGAAGGACGGCTGGAGAGAGGGTTCCAGGAGAGACCCCAATAATGGTACAGGTGTAGGAGATGCAGGAGGTGCAGGAGGTGCAGGGGCAGGACGGGGTACTTCTGGGGGTGGGACACCGGTCGCTGAGAAGGCACCGGTAAGTCCCCAGACATCCACCACATCCTCCTTGCCCATCACTCTATCAACTCTCCAACCTACCCTGAAGCGGAAGAGGGACGTGGAGAAACAAAGTGAGGAAGAGCAAATCTAGACAAAGCAGGAGTAAGGTGGTCAAGTGACCATGTCGCATCAGAAAGACTCATTTTCTTATCTTCTTATTATTTGGTGGCTGTGTACTCATCTGGAGGTACTTTCAAGGTTGGCAAAAACGTATGAGAATGCTCTTGGTGCAACTGAAGTACATAAAGAATGATACAGGGCCACTGGGAGCATATGGGAAATGTAGTTCTATTGTGTAGTTTCCATACTGACACTTTTATCTGATCTGTAAGGTGTCTGTTCTCATTTTCCGTTTCTCAGGATTTATTTCTTAAGTCTATAACTTAGAAAAGAATGAATGGTTGATTTTCTCTCTCTATTTTGATGTATGCTTTTTAAGTGCCTGTCCGTGCTTTTTGATTTACTCTTGTATGTTTTCGTTGATCAGCTCTGGTAATCAGCGTGCTTGTGAAAAGCACACGTCCACCCCGTGTATGTTTCTGTCTGTCTACGGCAGTAACTGTCAGGAATGTATGAAAAGGGAATCAGCTCTTTTGTTGTGATTTAGTTTTTTTGTGATTAAACCTTCATTTTTAGACGATTTGTGTAAGTTAACTAATGAATGTATTTACTTAATTCAGTCAGAGATTACAACAGCTATTCACACTGATTATTATTACTATGTATAATAAATACTGAATTTATCTAGAGATTTCTGTTATTTTCTGTCACAGAAATTGAACCCTCCTAGATGCACACTAGCAAACAGGTTTTACACTGAAGCAGCGTTTTGCACATCCTTCTGACAGTCGGGAATAGCTAGTCTCATGGTATTTTCCAGAAACAAAGGCACGTCTTTCTGCACGTTTCTTTATTCGCTTGTTTTTCCTTTATTCGCTTGTTTTTCCTTTTCCTTGTCCCGCTGGAGGTGAGACCCCCGGAGGATGGTTGGGGTGGAGGGGTCCGAGTGACAGTTTGGGGACCGAGCTGTTTGTTTCATGTGGGGGGGGGGGGGGGCACAGGAACAGAGGAGAACGGAGTCCAGGTGGAAGAGCTGCGTTGTATACAGAGTAGACATGTACATGTAATTTTAAAGTGTTTTCCAAAAAAGAAGAAGAAGAAGTTAATTTACTTTGCAGTTCGGGTTAATATTTAGCAGTTATCCATGAGCCAGATCTAAAAGATCCTGTATAACTTGTAACATGTAAAATATGAGGAGAATATAGAGAATATGATTCTTCTGAATGGGTTGAGGATAGAGACAGGCACAGGGATGTATAGAGAGGCAAGCAGGAAGCCAGTAATACTCATGCTTGGATGACAGTTCGTATTTAAAGATGGCAGTAGTATCATACAAAAAATCAGAAATCAATTAACAGATAACTGAAGACATCATTAAACCTCAAAATATCCCCAAGAAAAGAGTATTCTTAATTCTTCATACCGTCCTGTTGCAGACAAAAATACTAGTGTAGCTTTTAGGAAGCAATATTCTTTAGTAATTTGTTTCATTTGTGTTTAAAAAAGATGTATTATTCATTCATGTCATAGATGTTTTAATATCTAAAAAGTAGTTACTAGGAATTGGTGTTGACAGTAAGGATTTTTCTCCAGAGAAAGGTACTTGAACCGAATTTCTCAAATTGCTTCAAACATTTTGGACACATGCCTTCGCTAAGTAAATACAGTACTAACATTTCTGAAAATAATCCTGAAATATGAGGGATTTTCGCTGTCTAATGCGTGTTGCATTATGTGGAAGAGGAGGCACCAACAGTTTCCTTTCTCACTTAATCGACATGGAAGTAGGCCCATTTTAAGAGTTTTAAATGCTTTAAACACAAATACACAGCTTCGAAAAAAGCTAAGTATATTTTTGTCTGTTTCTATGGAGAGGCAAAATCTCTTGTAGGACAAATGAAGATGTTCTATATAAAATAAAGTTGATTCACCCCAAATCACTCAGAAATAAATAAAGGAATATCTATCATTTTTTTGCAGTTTTCCTGTTTGAATGTATATCAAACTTGGTCCCAGTTTGATGCAGTGGAGTACAAATGTTCAACAGAAGAGTATCAAAGACAGAGATTGCAGCTGTCTTGTATTTTACAATGTTTTTGTGCTCTACAACAAACAGGGAAACTAAAATGATATATATTCTGTCAAATCTGGGTTGGAGTATTGAAATTTCTGTTATAAAAAAAAGTCGCAACATTGCATAAATAGTCAATCATTAAATTATTCAGTTCAAGTAAGAGTGACTTTGCGTTTCCCAGATAATCATCCAGACCAATAAAGGTGGTTTTCCATTAAAATGATTATATTCATCATCATTCTTGTTAATGGTTCATGCACATGTCCTCGGGAAACATGTGTAAGAAATCAGCCATTCTGCTTCTGAGGTACACATACTCATACATACTTGGACAAGACAAGCACTGTCCCATCGCAGAAAATCCACGAACGAAGCAAGGACAATTTGGTGCTGCTTCTGGATTTAACTGTGGTGCATATCATAATAATAATAATTATCATTATTAATATTCCCATTCACATGATCAGGCAAGCTGCTATTAAAATCCTTACCCATTTTCCCCTCCACTGGCAGCACAATTAAGAGACGGGATTCTCCCGAACAAGAGTTCAGACTGTGAGATAGTACAAAAATAAATAAATCATTGTAAAAGCTCAGGAACATAATTCAAAGTGACAGAAGCTGTGATTTTTCATGTGTGCGATATTTACATCTACATGACAGAGTGGCCACGAGCCCTTTAAAACATTTTCCTGCAAATCTGTTACAATTTTGATTTATTTTCCCTAAAATCAATACTGCCCTCACAGTTTCTCTCACGCTGAATAATAGTTTCATTTTAAAGGTAAATGTCCTTAAGCCCAATGCCTCTTTGAAGTAGGGAAATCCTGACTTGTTCCATCTCAGTCCACATCCATGATCCGACACTGAAATCCCAAATGTGATGTCCCTGTTTAGAGCAGCTTTGCGGCAAAATAGTTCATTTTGTTCCCAGGGTTTGTGACTGACTGTCAAAAAGCTTCTGGTTCTTGGTGCTCCCAGAGTTTTGCAGGAGACAAAACAAAGACCATCATTCCACATGTATCCTTGCCTGCTTTTTCCAGCGTAAGTGCAAAGTTTCTTCCTTATATTCTCTCTGACTCTCCAGCAAAGTATGGTATGAAGGAAATGATGTTCAGAGCATTTCATATTCATTACACTAAGGTTCAGTGCAGTTTTATACTGTGTTGCACAGTACTGTTATGCACTGTCCAGCAAAGCATGCATACAATAGAAACACATTCAATATCAGACAATGTGCAAATTACACATTGTGCAGTAAAGTACAGTCCAGTCCAGTATAGTGCCAACAAGATAACAAGATATTAAGAAATAGTACATATTTTATTGGACTCTTTTGGAATGGGCTGCACTATACTGACCAGGTCTAAAGAAAAACTTGCCCTGATTCATTTCATCAATGATGTTTTTTACCACAATGTGCTAATTTGATTAAAACTATTTCACCCGTGTTACTGAGTGCTTCTTTGCGCGCGAGTGTGTGTGTGTGTGTGTGTGTGTGTCTGTATATTTGTGACTGAGAGTTACATGTATGGGAACCACTTTGCAGAGAAGTGGGCAGTAACACAAATTATGTAGGGAGCCAAGTGCTGTGTACATGTTCTTGAAGATGATCTACAAACATTTATCATATCTTATCTCAAATCGGATATTCGAGATTTGAAATTATTCAAAAATTGTGTTAGTGTTCTAAAGTATATATTTTTATAGACATATACATGACTCATTATATGGTATTTTTGTTTTATTTTAAAAAAGTATTATAATAATTATTCATTATGACTGTTATATTTATATGTATATTATGCGCTGATGATGGAGTTCAGTCAATTGCATCATTGTAAAAAGCATGCACATATCTATCTTTTGGTTTCTTGTTTCGTTTTCTATTGCTCTCTGTTCCCTGATTCAGGTACAGTCCCTCTGTCACTCTCTCTCCATTTCCTCCACTCTTCACTCTATTGGGGAACGCTTACTGTTCAGTGACATCAGGCTTCCATTAAATGTTTGTCCTTCATTCTGTATTTTCTCTCTGCTCTTTGTTCTTCCTTGCATGAAAAATGTCTTTAAAACAATCACCAAAATCACAGGGAGTCATCATAGAGATAGATGTCTCAAACCTGGAGAGAAACAGATAAATAATATGTATATTTAAAATGAATTGATATTAAAAATTGACATTTGTGTTACTTGTATAATTTCAGCAACGATGGAAGTATGTCTGTCCATAACACCTACCACTCAGTTAGTTTGCCGCAATTGCTACTGATGCTTCCTCCAACTCTTCATCCTTTTCCTCCAAAGGCTGACTGACACAGGAAGTGACATCACAGGCTTTCCGCTCTGTAATTGGCTCACCAGGTGCCTGCCCTGGGCTGCTTCCTCCAGCACTGGAAGGCTCGTCTCTTGGCGCAAGTGGGGTCAAGGTTACAGCTTCAGGCTCCATACATAATGTAATTTCTTCTTCCTGTCAATATATGAACCTGGATTTAACTAAATCAAATACAACCATTCACTATATGGTAAAAAGTATGTGGACACCCCTATTAATTAGAGGAATATTCAAATTAAGCCACATCCATTGTTGAAACAAGGGTATAATTAAGCAGACAATCACACAATCTGCGGTAACATACATTAGCAGCAGAATGGATGGTTGTACAAAACAAGTTAGGGATTTTCCACTTGGCCCCATCATAGGACATCATCTTTCCAACAAGGAAGTTCACCAGATTTGTCCTGCTAGAGCTGCCCTGGACAGCAGGAAGTGAGGTGATTGTGAAATGGTCACATCTGAGAGTGAGTTCAGCTGTGAAGTGGTCAGTCACGCAAACTCACAGATAGTGACCTGATCAGTCAGCATCATTACCCACCCTGAATGGCAGCAAATCCCACCAGCAATGTTACAAACGCCTAGTGGGAAGCTTTCCCAGAAGAGCACAGGATATTACAGCAGCAAAGTGTGACCAACGTTGCATCAATACCCGAGGTTTTGGAATGAGATGCTGGACAAACTGATGTCCATATACATATACATATGTTTCTCCTCCAAGATGGATTTGAGCGTGATGATAGAGAACATCAAAGTTTTCCAGTTGCCATTTAGTTACAAGGAACTATATAGATAAATACAGTAAGTGGGGTTAACTAATAAAAAGTTATTTATGGGGGGTTGGTTTGGGTGTGCTGGAAATCACTTTTACAAGCACTGCAGCTCGACACTTTCATACACATCCATTGCTGGTCATCACCGCATGGGGAGCTTTGTGGAGGCCGAGGCAAAGCTGTATTTCTTCGCAGAAGAGCTGAGCTCCACACCAGCAATAATGCACTGTATCAGTTACTAAGATGATATGACAGGTCAGGCACTACCTGCCCCTCCCTGCTCCTCACTTTTTTCACAGATGTCCCTGAGGACACCAGGAGGTGTTGGATAATTAAGAGACTCTCTTACATCTTAGAAATCTCCACATAATGATAATAAAATTGTAATTGGATACAGTATTATGATTGTTAACGTGCATACAGTGTAATATACAATATATATTTCATTATATACTAACTACATTATATTCTCCATGATCATTGGAAAGACTAGTTAGCATTGATTTTATTAATATGTTAATTTCACTTAATTAGTTTAATATGTTAATTTAAATATGCAGTTTATAGAATTTTACAGAGTTCAATTGCAAAATAAAAATGGGTATCTATGAGTATGATTTTTTTCATCCAGCTCTATAAATTGCAGAAAACACATAATATAGATAATCACTCCAAAGCATGATATACAAATGTTGTGCACTATATTGTACCACATTGCATGTCTTAATAATTCATTTTATGAAACTATATATCTAATTATAGAGTGGTGCGGTGCCGCAGTGTTTATCACTGCTCACAACTAGAAGGTCCTGGGTTTGGTCTCGGGTCTTTTCTGTGTGGGGTTCACAAACTCTCCCCATATTCTCATGGGGGGCTCTGCTTTCCTCCCATTGTCCAAAAGTGTGCAGGATAGGTTGATTCGTGAGTCTAAATTGGCCCTGTAGTTGTGTGCTGGTGACTGCCTGGGGTTGGTTCCTGCCTGTGCCAATTGTCACTGGGATGGGCTCTGGTGACCCCAGTTGGGATTAAGTGGTTTCAGAAAATGAATGGATATCTAGTTATATATTTGCATATATCTATGCAGTGACAATATAAAATACATCCATCGATTTTCTATACTTGCTTGTCCTATGCAAGGTAATTGCAGAGCCTATCCTGGAAACTACTGGCACAACGCAGGTAATTACCCAGCACTGGGGCCCCAACCAATCACAGGGCACACACATACATACAGTGGAATCTCCACTTATTTCAACATGCTTTTGGATTTTGGGAAGGGGAAACCAGCAGAAGTTTACTACAGCATACACCCCCCACACTCTCAAATCCTGGCCAAACAGGTCTAAGGCAACAGTGCTAACCACTCCACCACTGTGCCACACAACATAAAGAAACAATCAAATTTAATTAAACATGTACTATGTAGAGAGATACAGCTCTGGAAAAAGTCTTCAGCAAAATTTTCAGTTTCACTCATTTCTCAATTTAAGGATATGCTTCTGTGTCAAATATACATTTTGTTGTAAACTCCAATCTGGCTCTTCTCTGTTTCCCATGCTTCATGGGACTTCAGTCCTCCTTGTAGGAGCCTGATATGAACTGTCCTAGCAGTGCACCTCATGCCTACATGTAATGTTTCCCATTCCTTCTGAAGGTCACTTGAGGTCATCCGGTGATTTATGAGGCACTGGTGGATAAGCTAACAATCATCTCTACCATTAGAAAGTTTCTTCAGCCCTTTACCTGGCTGGTTTCGGGTCGTCCCCAGTGTCTCCTGCTTCACCTTATTCTTGTGTACTGCTGTCTTAGAAACTTTGAGCAAGGAAGCAACCTGCTGTTCAGCATAGCCTTCTGATAGCAGAACCATGACTAAACTAGGATTTAAAAAAGCAGATTTCTTAATTTTTTCCAGAGCTGTATATAGATTGTTCTTTGTAACACGCATTATACCGGCCAACCAAGACCAACTGAGGAACCAACCCTGGGCCGGACGCTGGCTCTGCAATTTTGATAATTGTTCTTTTTCAGCATTACCTAGTACATTTTTTAAACGTAAGTCTAAAGTTTACTACCACTGTTATTGTGTGAGTCATAATGACTTTTGTCTCTGTCATTGGACACACTCATAGACAGTGTGGCACATTTGGGAAAAATTCAACCAAATGAGTGGCAAGCCAGTATAGAAAGTGGATGAATGGATGGATGGGATGCGATGAAGTAAGGAATTAGAAAAGTGAACAAGATCTGGTCACCAAAAGACACTGGTCTTCTGCTGTATGGAAATATTTTGGATTCCATAGAGACAATACTGAGCAAAAGCAAGTGATTTTTTCCCACTTTGTGTCTGTTGGCAACTCATGGCGACACGACCAGCTTATTTGACACTCAAAATATAGTTTATTCTGGTTTCAAAAGTTTCAAGTCATTTTTTGTTTTATAAAACCTTAATATTTATCTAAAATAATTCAAATACCACAATGTGAACTTTTTTCCAGTATCGTTCAGCATAACTCAATGCACACAATATGTTCACAAAATAAAATTATACATAGGTGTCAGATTTTCTTAGGCAATTAAACAATTTTCTTAGGACACAGGAACTGTGAAAAGTTAAGATAAATAGTTTAAGTCAAAGTCATAACAAAGAAAGGCTACCCTACTCCAAGAGGTTAAAGGGCTAACTTTGCATTTCGTGAATCCATGGATGTCTTCTTTTGAGATGTTGTCACATTGCAGTCATGTTGTTGTGATATTTAAGTTCTGTGACGACTGCATTTTCATTTACTTTTAATGTGCAGTGCTCCCACACATCATAGGCTTTCACTCTCTTTGTGTTTGAACCCTAAACCTCCTATAGGCTCCGCCTTCTTTCCGTGAGATGGCATTTTTAAACTGATGCTTTTTTAAAAAAAAAACAGTCAGTATTTAATCAAGTAATCATGACAGCTCGATTTGAAATTAATTTACGTTAATCAAAAATTCAAAAATGAGATAAATAAGATCTCAAAATTTAAAAATTAATTATTAAATTAAATAATTTCATTTAATCAATGATTGTTGTTAAAAATGGAACTGCAGCAGGTGCCTTTGTGCTAATAGGCTGTTCCTTTTATGCGATGATTTATTAAATTGATAGAGCTAATAAATTTTACATACTTAGTCAAAATCAATCAGCCCTTAAGTTACTTTTTCACTACAGTTAGGATGGTCTGTTTAATCAATGTGACCAAATTTATATTGGGCGAATGCCAACCAATCAGAAAATTTTTCATTATTTTAAATACTCTACAAAGGAAGCTAGCCAAAAACATTTTAAGAAGACCAAACATCTTGCTCTATAGAGAATTCTTTGCCCCATCTCATTGGAACTAGCACTGGGGCCAAATCACATTAGATTTAACTATGACCTTCAAATGCGAAACATTAGCATGCAGCATAAAACCATGAAATGCTAACCTTGATCTCCTCCTCTTCCTGTTGCTCTAGTAGTGGTTCGTTCTCTGTTGTACTGTCTTCGACTCCAGTCACAGCCAGACCCCCTTCGCCTGCTGACACACCCACATACCCGCCAACTTCGCCCTGATAGGCCTCAATCTGCCCTGCTCCCCATAAGTCGACCAATGGGGGGTGGGAGGGCGGAGCCAGACTATGGATGGTGCTGTTGGGTGTGGCTTGAAGGGAGTGTGTAGCACTGTGTAGCCTGTGTTCCAGGGACTAAAAAGAACGCCAGATGTGTAAAACTGAGCAGAACTGACTCAAATCCCATCTGCAACCTCAACGACTGTGTACATATTTTCTGCCCATTCAACGAAGAGAGCATGAATGTAACTTTCACACAGCTTTCACCTGTTGTTGCTGATACTGCAGCAGTTGTTGTTGCTGGTAGTGCTGTATTTGCTGCAGCTGCTGTATTTGCTGTAATTGACTCTGCTGTAAGTTGAACTGCTGCTGCTGCTGATGTGTCAGATAGTGTGCAGTGCTGCCCTCGTACCCTTCAGGTCCAGCCGCCATGACGTAGGAGCCAGCAGCCGGGGAGGCCACTCCCGACGGCTCATTGCTAATCGGCTCCCAGGCATCAGAGGAGGAGAGACAGTATAGACCTTGCGAGACATACGTGTGCGGCCAAACCTCGGCGGAGGAGTGGTGAAGGATCTGGTCTGGGAGGAAACGTGGGAGTGGGTTAAGTTCCAGAAGCATAGATTGAAATGGCTGATCACAGTAGTACAGTATATTCCATCCATCTTCTAAGCCCTTATCCTGGTCAGGGTCACTAGGAGGGCACAAGGTATTGAGATGGTTAGTCCATCTCAGGGCAAGTTCAATATATTGAATTTCCACATATCAAGTTTTCCAGCATTTGTAGCACTGCTTTTGCTGTACTGCTGTCACCAGTCATCATAAGGAAAATTAATCAAACGGAGATGAGCTGCATAAGGCTGCCTTATTCACCAGTGCAAGCTCCCAGTAACGCCACAGACAGACGTGACGAATTGAGCTGATGCTTTCTAGAGGACGCTGCTTCCCAATCATTTATTTGCCGTGGAGACTGTCTGGCACAGTGGCATTTATGATTGCTTCAGACAATGTGCCGAATCGTTACAATAATATAATAATGCAATTTGATAAATATACAGATTTCATATTTGAAAAATGAACTCGGTAAATAACCTTGAGTTGAATTCTATTTTGACATAAAATTCCCAAGAAGTAATTTGTGTTGTTTAATGTTGTTATTTAATGTTATTTAATGCCTGTTTCTTCCATATTGTTTCACTGACTCTCCTCCTCAGTGTTTTCCCGAGTGTGTTTTTGTCTGCTGCAGTTCAAACAGTCAACCAGACGTAAGAGGAGATCATGCTGTTTGCCGCAGCCTGACGGATACCTCTGCTGGTGATGCTCTCCTGGTTGACCTCGCTGAGGTGAGCTACGCTGCCCTGGTTGGAACCGGCACTTAAGCTCTCCCCATCCATGGAGGTCCAGGCCAGCAGGGTAGCTTCTGAGATGGCAAACTGCTGCATCACTCCTGCGGGAGGAAGGCGAGAGAGCAGATGTGGGCTTCATCCTCCTCGGCCGGAAGCAATGACGGTTCATGAAGGTGGAACGGGAAACGGGCTCAATGGGAACTGGAGACAAAGATAAGGGGGTGCAGCTCTGGTGGTTGTAGGGGGCTGACTCACCGGCTGCAAAGCGGGCTTCCTTCTCGCCATCGCTCAGGTCACTGTAGGCGTCGTTCTCCAGCTTCCTCTCACGCTCGCGCTCCCGGTTCAGGTGGGTGCGGCCGGCGCTCCCCCCCGCCCCGATGGTCTGCATGCCCCAACTCTGCCACTCGATCATGTGGGCAACGCGACCCTGTGCCATAGCAGTGGGCTTGGTCACTTTGTCCTTCATGGAGCGCGTCACACCTGAGAGACGCCATTTTGGGACGCCATTTTTGGCGTGGTACAGAAGGGAGAGGCCAGTGATCGGATGACAGAGACAGCAAGAGAGAGAAGGTGATAGAGAGTGATGGAGGGAGACAGATAAAGACTGTTAATATCTCAGAAATATCTCCTGGTCAGACTTCTGCAGTGAAGAGTCTGTATGATGATGCGTGCTGGGTAATGGGGTTAGTTTAAGTGCAGACATGGCAGTTTGCTGATATCCAATGATAAAGGCTATGCTTCACAGAAGTGCATTAAGAAATTATGTTGTATATTAAATCATGGTGGCTAGAAATGGACAGTGATGAATGAAACTTTTTGGCTTGTTGACATAACACCTATTAAATTGCACCTGACAGTGACATGCTCGACCCAGCACTTTACCTTTATTTGACTGGAATATCTTATTCGAGTCATTGTGTTTCATATTTAGGTAGCTGTCGGTATAAATCTAAAAACTGACTATATATCTGAGACACGCCCCTTTAAATGATTGGTCGGCAGATTTGATGACCATGAACAAATGGGTAATGCGGTTATGGATACTGGATCACTTGATATTACAATAACACTACAGCTAGGAACAAGTAAACATAAATAAACAATACAGTAACACTGACTAATTTGCCACTACACCTCACAACAACTACACAGAAGCCAACCACCATACACTACATTTCCCACCCAGTTTTAACAACAAGCCACATGAAGATGCATTGTGGGTAGTGTATTTCTGATTTTGGATTTTGAGGATTGACTTCATCCCATCAATGACTACAACAGTCATTGACATGCATTTTCCATGGAGGTAGGAAGTGATACAGGGTACCCACAAGGGGCCATGTTGGCTCCTTCCTCTGACACCAAGCTCTGCCGGACCGGAGCCAACATGGTAGATTTACCAGTCACAGGACAGACACACACCTGACACACCTGTCAGAGAGGACTTAGCCAGAGCACCAATCCCATAGGCGTTGGAGTTTCGCTTCAGGCGAGGAAGGATGGAGGTGGTGTCCTCCATAGATAGCTGAAAGGAGCGAGGAGTATACAGATGGATACAGGGAAAAAAAAACGCAGAGAGAACGGGGGGAGGGGTGCAAACCCCATAAGAGATGGTGGCAGCGGTGGGGGGGAGGGGGGTTCATTTGTGAGAAGAGGAAACAGGGATGCCGGGAGGAGTAATTAGGAAAAAGTCAGCATAAATGGTGGGAATGAGCAAAATAACACAGAAAGAGTGAGTGGGGGAGAGAGAAGGGGGTGTTTAAATACAGCAGAAAATCCTAAGTGGACAGAAGGACACGGAAACAGATCTATGTAGAAAATATCTACGTTTCCCATAGACATGGTGAACAGCCTGCCCCTTGTCCGCTTTGAAGTGGGCTTACTGAGAATGAGGTTTTTAGTCTGACACACGTGTGACTGTGAGAGAATACACAGAAAGTGCACAGAAACTGTTCTAAGCACTACGGTACAGCAGCACGGCACCAGCAGAGAGGTAAAGAGAGAGAAAAGACAGATATAGGAGGGTAGGAAGGGAGGCGGGTAGAATGTACGTTACCTAAGGTGAGAGTTAGAAAATAAAAAGGATGGAGGAATGATATTCACGAAGACTTACATTGATTCCTTCCCATGAAAAGTCTGTACGGCCATGCTGAGAGAGGAAGAGGAAAGAGAGGGAAAGGCAAGGGCACAGGAAAGGAGGAAGAGGACAGCAGGGATTGGAACAGCAGGAGGAAGATTTAAAGGCATGCGAGTAAGGAGGGGGGAGGGGGGAGGTAGGTCAAAGACAGAGACAGAGAAGGTAAGAAGGAAAGAAAGAAAGCAAGAAAGCAAGAAAGAAAGAAAGAAAGGGAGGAAGAGGAAAGTTAAAAATAGAGTAGCAGAAAGAGGGACAGACTGAAAGACAGATCAGTCCATAGTACACACGGCGATGCTGCCAATCGGCCATTTGCAAGTTTCCTGTCACGGGTTCCTCCACCGACATCACAGCAAAAGTGGCAGGACTAAAATCCAGGGCCAATGGGCACTGAGTGGGCGGGACTCAGACAGGCCAGAGCAGGAGAGGGCAGGTCACGGAGAGGCCAGGGCAGGAGAGGGTGCCCAAAGTGCACCTTATGCTAGCCTCATTTCCAGGTCACCTGAGAGCTCGAAGGCAGTGCTGATGACGGTGTCCGTAGGCCTCCTGAGGTACTGTGGGAGGGTGCAGGCTAGACACAGAGGCCTACAGGTCGGCCGCTTCATGCCGAACGGTTTGCGGCGTGGCCTCATCCACAAACGGATGTCAGGTACTGCTTTTGTGTCCCAGTCACAGCTGGGCAGGCGGCGGTCACCGACCCAGTGACGAGCACCACCTCGACAGGTCGGCATGAGGTCGTGTCCCTCAGGGACTTCAGTTTCCCAGGCCTGAAGAAAGTGGAGTGCCACTGACCAGTCACGAGTGGGGAGAGACACTGGGAAAGGAGCGGAGTCACAAGGAAGGGGCATGGCCACTCTGAAAGGATGGAGCCACAAATAAGGGCAGGGTCAAGACGAATGGGCGGGGCCATATAGAACAGAGGAGCAAAGAATGGGCAGGGTGTAATTACATGAAGGGGAGAGGCTACATAGAAGGGGATGGGCCACAGAGCAGCAGGGGGGCATGTGGTGTGGGGTGGTGAGATGTGGGCAGTCACGGCGACCGCCAATGCTGCGCTTCAGCTGACGCAGCCCAAGAAGCAGTGCAAGACGCATGACCGGGCTCCCTTGCTCACAGTATGGTGGCTGCGTTAGCAGCTCAAGCAGTGGGCTGCTGCCTTCCATAAATAGACACTCCTGTCTTCCTGGGGTAAAGCTGGAGTCTCCCTGGCGGCCATTTTGGATCAAGATTCTCAAAGTGTGACTGTGGGGGGTGGGGGGATTGCAGCCGGGGCTGACGTCACACAGGGATAGACCTCGCAGCAGCAGGATGCTGCTCCATTCAAAGTCACACTGGATTCATTAGGAGAAAATAAAAGCTACTGGTATATAAACATTAATGGCCTACCTGTTCCCCATCCTTCTGTACTGGAACTCCATCCGCCGCTAGCAACAGGAAGGAGAGGGAGAAGAGCCACACGTTTACAGGTTTATATAGGAATTACAATGACCAAACAATAAAACATCAGGGTGTTTGTTAGTAAGAAGGAGCTTTTTCGGTGCTGGTCCTCACACAGCAATAGTAATGGCCTTACATGGACGCAGCATGTTTAGAGCTGTGCTGATGTCACACACAGCATCAGCAAGGAGGGGGGAAACCAAGAAGCAGCGGCACCAACAGTTTAGTTTTACAAATGAGTTCATCAGTGGAGTCCATTTTTTTCCTCTCAGTCCAATCTTAATTAAAACATAACTTAATTATAGAGGTCTTTCTGGTAATTAAGTTTAAATACGGTATGGTCTCTGGGCAATTTTTTTTTCAATCAGTGTATGGTCTCTGAAGATGGGAGTTAGTCGGCTGAGCTAGAAAGATTACTGGATGACATGGGTTTTAAATCAAGGCGACGCTCAGTCAGCCTGGTAAGCGGATACCCTGAAGGGTCTGTCTGTCACTGATAGCCTGGAATGCCTCTCTGCTACATTCGTTTGTTCTGTTTATGAAGACAAAATGAAGCACAGTCAAAAGGCTCGCCACTCTGCCCACAACTCCCAAGCACCATTAATAAACAGACCAATGAGATTCGATAAAGCCCGATCTCAACTAATCCCACTCTTGGTCACATGACTGCCTCATGCCAGTCATAGCTATTGGAATGACATGTACTGATCCGATCTGTGAGGACCGGAGTTACAGAGAGGTGGACGGGGAACGGGCCCGAGGACGGATCTACGTGACTGCGAGCATCAGGCGTTCACACAGCATCTCAGCCTCCAGCGAGATGTATTCTCTCTTCTGTGCTCATCCCGAAAGCAGCCATACTTTCCCGCTGCACGTGTAGGATGAGCAAAACAACAGAGCACTCAGAGAGGTCTGTGCGCCGGGCTTTCAGGAAGAGCGCCGTCCAGCTCGACATCGTCGTCTTGCTGGCAGAGACATGCTGGACGAGGCTTGATCCACGTATAAATGAGCTGCTGGATGCCGGCCCGCTGACACACCAGGTAGGCATGGCCGCCGCATCCGGGCAGGGTGTCGACACTCGCCACAGGCCGGAAGAAGGTGGCGGGGGGGGGGGGGGGACGGGGGTCACTGGGCTCCTCCCCCTGCTACCCCCACCGCTCTCTCCAAACATCACATCAGTGATAGGCTGGAAGGAAGTGGGAGACCTGACTCATGAGGGCCGGGCGTTGGGAGAGGCTGGGCAGCACTGCAGGGAGCAGCTGACGATGGCGGCAGGCGGCGGCTCAGGCCTGAGCCATTTGGCCGTCGCAGTAAAACATTTCTTGGCGCGAGGTTTCAGACGCTGATGTTTATGGATTAAAAACGACCCTTGTCTGCGGCGGATTGTTGATAGCAAGAGAGCTGGGAGAAGGGTTAGGTGAACAGTCTGCAGGGGGGGGGGGGGGGGGGGGGGGGGGGGGGGGGGGGGGGGGGGGGGGGGGGGGGGGGGGGGGGGGGGGGGG
>JABFEA020000138.1:21218140-21230348 GCA_019775915.2 Cyphomyrus plagiostoma | reverse complement strand
TCCCCCCCCTAGGTTTTTGGATTAAACAAGCCCCTTGTCTGCGGCGGTTTTTTGTTAGAAAGCCTGCTTGGATAATGGTTAGGTGAACAGGCTGCAGGCCCCCCCCCCCCCCGAGCCCCCCCATGAGACGTGGATGGAGCCACCTCCTGGAAAAACCTTCAGCAAACACACAAATTGTCACACAGACCCTAAAAAACACTCCACAGAACTGCTGTGCTCGACACAGACTCGCTCAAGAGCTCCATTAGCGTGACTCTGGGCTCATTCGAATGCTTTTAGGAGACGATGGATAAATTGGGTCTAAACCTGCTTAGTGCCTGCGTTCCTTGTGGTAACATTTCATCAATGACAGCAATTTCGATTACAATCTGGAATTGACAATGCACTAATATCTATGTTCCCAGCAGCAGTGGCTCCAGTGAAACTCTCCAGTTGCATAGCACTGCATATTATTATAATTTCACCACCCACGCGTTTGTTCCCTGTGTCTGAGTCACAGGTTTGTGTCACTGATAATTTCCCCCCACCCCACTCCTATCTCCTCTACTCCTTCCCCGTGGTCAGGGCATTTTTCAGTCACCTGTTATGTGTTTGTGCACCTATGTGTCAGAGTGTCACTAAATCAACAATCAATCGGCACTGGTACTACTGCACTGTTCGGATATCAGTCATTCGGTGATTGAATCAGCGGGTGAACGTGTCACTGTGTCGGTTGAAAGACGCATTACCGTTGCGA
The DNA here is from genome assembly GCA_019775915.2 of Cyphomyrus plagiostoma. NCBI lineage: Eukaryota > Metazoa > Chordata > Actinopteri > Osteoglossiformes > Mormyridae > Cyphomyrus > Cyphomyrus plagiostoma. The sequence goes on along the minus strand of JABFEA020000138.1, from coordinate 21,229,612 downwards.
TGTGTGTGTGTCAGTCAGTCAGCAGTTTTAATCAAATCGATATCAGGGAATCCCTCGGTAAGGCAATATCATAAAGACAGGGAAACGGAACAGGACAGAGCTGAGACGAGTATACAAACACTAACGGCAAGAAATACGACGGCGCAAATGATCATGGAAATGTGTGTACAACATAAATAAATAAATAAATAAATAACACTTATGATCATTCAGTTTTTACCCCGCAGCCTTATGTATCACGCCACACTAAATATTTGGCAATATCTGCAAATATTTGCATTGGATGAATTGCACGTTTACAACAAAATGACAGTCGGCAGAAATGGAAATATCTGAATATCTGTAAACAATGCATTCCAGAAGGTAATATGGTCACGCGAAATACAGGGTTATCTGCTCGGATGGGAGACTTTCACTGCGATCTCACATGGCGATGCACTTAAATCCAGCGTTTTAGAGAAACATTAGGAGCCTTTGATCGCCATCCAAAGTAGCCTCTCGGTAATAGTGAATGCGATTTAGCCATTTCAGCATCTCCCCACCGCCGGCACCATAAGGCTGGTGCAGCTTGACGAAGAAGCGATTTGGCCGTATCAGGGAAATGCTGCATGGTGCACAGTTTTAAAGGGGCTGATGTTTACGGCCCCGGTGTTATAAATGATCCCTGTCTGCGGTAGCTTGCGATCAATAACAGATGGTGTTATGAGCTCCGTTATTAGTACATTGTCAAAGTATCTAAGACCAGGTAACTGAACTCTGAAGTTTGCGTAGGAGATGATGCCTAATATGTTAACATTAACGTGAGTCAGATCCACCACACTCGTTCCCAAGCAGGGGTATCCCTCGAATTACTCCATTGTCTCGGTACTGTTTGAAATAACACACCGCGGGGCTATGGATCACCTCATTCATGTTAATTAACTTTTAATTCCAAATTATGCTCAGTGACAGTCAAACTTAATCTTATACAGTTAACACTTCATTCATTTAGATTTTGTGCGCATTTCAGGAATACAGTATTAAGTCCTTTCGTGATTTATCAATGGAATATTGAGTATTAATGCCTGCATAATTAAGTACTAGGATGTACATAATTATGATGATAATGCAAGAATTAAGCACGTGACCCTGTATGTTGTATTCCTTAGTTCGTATAGCGAACTATACTGTAAATTGTAAACACACCAAGTATAATTTATCTCAATTTCTCAGTTTCATTAATTGAGTACTCATCTGCAAAGAAAGAAGTTATTATATTATATATTATTATATATCATATATTGTTATATATTGTTTTGTATATATACCCATATTTACGTATATTAATGGAGAATCGTCTGGAAAAAAATTAATTCAGGAACATGTTCACGGTATTAAATGTCGGCCAAAAATGCACAAAAACCACATGCATTTGAAATAAACATTTATTTCGGCCTTAACGTGAATTTTCCCTATGTATAAAAGTGACTTCTCCCAATTTCTGGCATATATAATATAGATACACGTTGTACATATATTACTGTCATCTTAGATATGCATTGCCTAGTAGACAAACATTTCCCATTTCGCTATATTCACCAAGCATACATTGCATTTGTACAAATGGCCCTCAACATGATTTAAAGATGACTTTCAGCGATGATTTGAATTTCCTCTAAATAGCTGTGGGGTCTCTCTTAATGATTCGCTTATGACCTATGCATTATACGTTACACAGATGTCAGGAACGCTGCACATATAAACATCTCTTTCCGGACAAATGCCGTTTTACTCTCATTGACTCCGCGGACACCTTGACATCGATTTACTCCAATGTGACAAACATGAGTAGAATCAGGGACGCTTTTAACCTAAATACTACACGCAATCACACACAGTCGTTTCCTCACGTACTGCCTCTCCTTCTCTCCCCCTCGCTCCGGTCCTCCTCTCCCAGCAGTGAAATTCAGCATGTCTCCCCGCTCCACCTCTCCGTCTGCCCCCACCTCTGTTTATACATGCAACGCTACGCCGCGTAAATATTGTTGTTCAACAATAGACTGAACGCTCTCATTTCTCCCGTTCCTTCTTCCTCTCGTCTCTCTTAGTCTGCAGTCGCTTCCCGGTAGCCTCTGTCACAGCGATGCAGTCTCGCCCCTCCATCTATCCATCCATCCTCCCATCCATCCCTCCCTCCCTCCCACATACTCTCCGGCGTACACATACATCGGTAAAAAAGCGCACGATGCTCGGGCCCGCCGGCTTTCTAGTGCCGTAGCCCGCGTTACGCTCCGGCATGCCCGTGCCTTGCGGAACGCCCCAAAGCTCGTTCCACGAAGCGTACGAGGATTTGCATCGTTAACCGAGAGGCAGGCAGCCACCCCCGACCCAGACCCCAACCACCATCGGCCCCAGTCCCCCCTACCCATCTCCGCTGGGCAAATAACAAATGGAAAATCTTACTGAGTGTCCTGGAGCCGATACATCCCATGTTTTTTTTACAGAGGCCCTGACAATAAGCAAGGAAGCTCTACCTTTTCACCATACATTCTCTCTCTATTTCTCTCTCCCTTTCTTTTCCTCTCTCGCGTCGTATGTGCCTCTCTCTCCTTTTGCCTCTCTCTCTCTCCTCTCGCTCCATCTCCCTTTCGCTCTCTCTCCCTCTCCCCCTCTCTCCCAGCGCAGTATCGATGAATCGTAACATCCAGTCTGCCAGTGAGTCAGTATAGAAACGAGAATAGAAGGAAAAAGAGATAGGTACATTATAAAACATATATCATGTATTATTGTTAATATTACGGCTTCTGCAGTTATAATGATTCATTATTCAAGTTTCATTGTTGTAAAATAAAAATGTACTATAATCAGAATAATGTACGCAAGATACAACTTCCTGAAACCATAATTCACTTATAACCTTTGTGTTTAATAAGGTTAAAAGTCAACAGAGGCCATACTTTTAATGTGCCAATAAATGCCATAAGCAGACAGGTTACCATTTGAAACATGTCATTTCATTATTGTTGCCAGTGTAGATATCCCCTCACTGCCATGCCATTGTAAACCTGGCATAAAATGGGGGGTGTTCTCGGTTTGGCTCCCCCTGTGAGGCTCACTCTGCTTCAAAATGCAGTACAGCTGTTTCCCACCTTTCCCGCCCTCTCTCCTGCTCTCTCTCTCTCTCTCTCTCTCTCTCTCTCTCTTCTCCCTCATTCCCTCTCTTGCTCATGAACAGCACGCACACGCAGGAGACAGACAGCGATACGCTTCTGAAAAACCACAAAATGCCAGAGCGACATTGCTTGCCCCCTTTTCTCTTAATCCCTCTCTGTAACTTTCATCCCACTGACTCCCAGATACACCTATAATAAAAGGAAGAACAGTCCTGATCTTCGCTGCTCTGTGCATTGTGCACATGAGGCAGGTGATGTCAGCATGGGGCGCCTTCCAGCGGGGCTGCTGGCTAGTTGTATATTTACATGCGCTGCTTCTCTGTGTGTTTCCCCCACCAAATGATGCAGGGAGGAAGTGGGAGGGAGGTGATCACACACACTGAGACGGAGGAGAAGGAGGGACAGATGGAGAGAAAAGGAGAGAGGGAGGCAGGGGGTGGAAGGTGAAGAGGGACAGATAGGTGCTTCGAATCCTGTTAAGAAAAGGTGAGGCTGTGGCACAAATTAGTATTCAAAGGGAAAGGGAGACAGAGGAGGGAGGGAGGGGTGAAGGGGGAAGGGTGGAAAGAGGTGGAAGAAGAAGGATTTGAAAATTGAGAAAGGACCTGAACTGTGCAGAAGTCATGATTCCATGAAGTGAAAACTGGCTTTATAGCCACCTAAAGTACTGCATACAACATGTTGTCTACACTCCAGCGGACAGGGATGAATATTACAGCACAATCACACAGGGATAATAAATAGTGATATCCAGCCCATGTCCAGCTGGAAAATCAATCTGACACTGCTATCTGTTCCTCCACACCAGAAGGGGGGGTAAGGTAGCCCGTCGGAGAGTCACCAGAGGATATTTGATTACATGTGGCCCAGCATGAATCTAAGACTGCCTGTTCCCCAGTGTGTTTAATCGGCTGGCGCTGGAGAGAGTTCGGCGCCCCCTGGCATTACACAGCAGAATGACAAAAAAATAAGTTACTTCATCAAAAATCAAGTTGTTTCACAGTGTCTAGAAGAACAATGGTTTGGATGATTGTAGCTACAACTTCCACTGTGGTAGATGACTCCTGGGAAGTCAGGTTCACCAATACTTTGCCCTTTTATGTTTTGGGGAAGGTAATTCCCAAATTAGGTGGTTAAAATTCAGAACCATGCCTTGTTAAAAAGGACTTTTCATAAATGACTGTCACAGGGCTCCTTGTGTGATGTCTGTCTCTCCTTCATTCCTCTGCAGCTTAGCGATATTAATGACGTTTCTTTGTCCTTTCTCTGGAATGATCTTTCACTTATATTATCCACAGCATAGTCTCTTTTCTCCATTCCCTCTAACTGTTTGCAGCTTCGTCCCAGTAGATGGCTTTTTGGTCGCCTGTTTGGACAGGGCTTTTTTGACAGAATCTGTCTCATCATTTTACCCCCAGTTATACCTGCACACACAAGCCTTGCTGTCCTGTGGGAGAGCCTCCCTTGAGAAGTCAAGTTGTTTTTTCCAGCACTGATGCTGCTACTGCTTCTACAGCTCCTGCTCATCCAGAAAGGAGAACGGAAAGGTGGTGTTACTGGGGAAGCATCTGGGTTTACCCTGTGATTGCTGTGCTACACTTACATAAGCATGGATTATATTATACTTCGTGTTGTCCTGTAGACTATGGCAGTCTGCTCACACCCTGGCTGGTAGCTACACATTTAGCATGGGGATGGTCTGGTTTTGCAGAGCATGGGCACTCTGATCAGACAGACTCAATGAAGGAAGGGCTAGAGAATAATCTGGCTTTTACAGCTTTGAGACTACACCAGGGGTGGGCAGCCTTATCCGCAAAGGGCCGTTGTGTATGCGGGTTTTCGATGCAACTCCCTAATTAGATTACTAATTAGAGGACTGATTGGCTGAGGAGTCCTCACACCTGGGATTGAACAGCTGACCTACAGGTTATCCCAAAAAACCTGCATACACATCAGCCCTTTGCGGGTAAGGTTGGCCACCCCTGGACTACACTGTAACTTGGGTGGCCTGTAGTTTGTTCTCTAATTGGAAATATTCCTCTCTCTAACCAAAACCAATTTCTTGTTTCTCTGTCATTGTCAATCGTTTCCTCTAAGTTTATGTTGGTCTATGTTCAGTCTGATTACATTCCACAGTCAATTCTTGAACAATCTGCTGGTTCCCAGATCTGAGCGTGACTATCTCTTCTGCATCTTGATCAGTATCAGAATTCTGTTTTTATCTGTCCAGCTCTGCAACTCCATGTTTTGTCAGTCTAGGAATTTTCCCCATGGGCTTGACAATGTATGGGTTTACACAATATACTGACATCTGCTGGACAATTCAAACATTACAGCTGAGGTCAGTCCTATGAGTTGCAATGTTAATTGCCTTTTTATTGGAGATAGCTTTCAAAAGACTGGATCGGCTCCAAAGGGGAAGTCGATGGTGAGAATGATTGTGTCATATGCTGAATGTCTGCTTGTGTGTGTTATATTACAGGTACTTGTACAGTAATCAGATGCTGCATGTCTGTAAACCTGATGAATCAGATATAGTCTGGAATCTGAGCGTTAACTTTGGAGCAAGTTATGAGCGGACAGTGAGTCACTCACAGTGGTAAATAAGAAGAGGATTTGGCCACAGTGAGCCTGGCAGGCATCCAGCTCCACTGGCTCTGACTCCAAAATGACTCCCGTTGTTGAACAGCGCCCCAAGGCTGGCCCAGGATTTATCCATCCTGTTCAAGGAAGACTCTGAAGTCAATATATCCGCCCACTGAGCAAACAGCTCAGGGAGATACAGTGATATCCGTTTACAAACCAGCCCTCCATTATGTCCCTTACTTCATGCTGGGGAGGGCCTTCAGCTCTTGGAGACCAGTGTCCTTCCTGATCTGCATACTCCATGATCAAACTGCATAATCGGTAATACTTTGCTGGGAAATAGTCAGGTAATAGAACCAAAATCAAAAGGATTTGAAGGTCAGGATGCTCCAGACACTCCAATGTAAAGCACATTCCAGAAAAGGGAGCGTGGTGAGGAGTATAGGCAGAGTGACATTCCATCTCTGTGACTCGTGCATAATCACATCCTTCAAATTCAGGCCAATGGATTCAGATTGATCGATTCAGGCAGATATAATTACTGCTGAAAGTGGCTAGAACTCGTAGGGCAGGGGTGCCCAACTCCAATCCTGGGGGACCTGAGCCCTGTGTAGCTTAGTTCTTTCCCTTTTCTACCATAAATGATTCAGCTCAAGAGCCGTGTGGTAATTGAATTCGGTGTGTTAAATTAGGGGAAACCCAAAAATGTGCAGGGCTCAGGCCCTCCTGGACTGGAGTTGGGCACCCCCGTCGTAGAGTAACTACAAGAGGACACAAGCAGCCAAAAATGTCAACAGGTCCCTACTGATGTCTCCCTATTTTTTAGGCAACAGTGTCATGAAAGAGACTATAAGAAAATAATCTGAACTTAATTCAATGGGTGGTAATGTGTTTTTGCAGACACGATGACTTTACCGTATTTTACATCAACTTTTAAAACTCCACCCTATATGAAGTGTCAGTTTGGTGAAATTTGGTGACTTAAATTTTGAAGTTTGAATAATATACTAAATATACAGTATTTTTATAATAAAAATATACTATAGAATTTAGTGCTAGTTGTAGTCATTTGGTATATGTGCTATCCCTCCTAACTGTATTTAATCACCCGCCTTCCCCCATTATCATTCCTGCCCTCAGTTGTTCATTCTCTCTCTCTCTCTCTCTCTCTCTCTCTCTCTGTGTGTGTGTGTGTGTGTGTGTGTGTGTGTGCGCGCGCGCGCGTGCGTGTGTGTGTGTCTCTGTCTCTCACTCCTCCTGACCTTACAAGGAAACACAAGCAGAAGGCTGATGTCATAGAATGAAGAATGTTTCAAGAATCCAGAGAGAGTGAGAGAGAGCGAGAGAGAGAGAGATGCAGAAACGGGGAGGTGGGGATACAGGAGGGGGGGCACAAAGTTTATGGACTGACTATCCTATGTTGGGGGGGGTTAGAAGGAAGGAGTGAGAGAGATCTATGCTCAGTAATACACTACTCCTGAGCAAAAGTCAAACGAGAGGGAACTTGTTTGGGACGATTGTGTCATTCCTTTTTCAGAAAAACGGGGGAGGGTGAAAAGGTTGTACAGGCACTTAAAAGGTTTGAGACAAAAGTTAGCACCATATACATACACTGTGTTGCTGCACAGGGCACTGGTGCACCTTCGTAGGAGCTGACACAGTGAGAGTGTCACTTGTGCAAAGGGAGTGTCACTTATATACCACTTTGTGACAGAAGCTAAGAGCAGGTAAGTTATTTGTCATGACGAATTTCGTCTATTTGGAAGAGGTTTCTACTTTAAACATCAAAAGTCGTTTGTAATTCACATTCTCGTATAACTTTTTCCCCATTAAACTTTAATATAGTTTTGGACATTTGAATTTAATGACCGGCAGTGTATTTCATGGACTGTCAAAATATTGTCTTGCAGACAATTGGTTTTGGTATGCGATTATTTTAAGCTCCTGATTTATAGTAAACAGCAAAATTTGGTCAAGACATAGGTCCAGACAGGTTAAAAAGCGGAGGTTTTTGCACCCAGGAGTCGTGCATCGGAGTGGACACGGAAATGTGTTATCACTGACAGGAAGTCGGCCACTTTAAACAAGCAAAAAAAAAGTTTTGCAAACGCTATTTTGGTGGAACTGACTAAAGGACCTCGGGACGAAAAGTGCGATAGCACGTTATAACACTGGTTGTATGTTGAGGAAGAAAAGGCGGGTTGGAGGAGAAAGAGAAAGGAGGGATACACGGAAATCAACCGATCGCGACATTTTTGACGGGGGATATAGCAGCCTGGGTTACGGTAAGTGCTTCGCTCTTACCGTAATGTCTTAGAGTAATGCTGAGGTTATGTTAGTTACGCTGCTTTGTCATTACCGCATCTGTAAGGACGACGCCCTGGTCGATGCAATATTCATTTTACGCAAACATCTAAATCAGTTATGTATGTACACGGACAGTCACATTGGAAAGGCGTCACCCCGTTATTAGAGCACAGCTGGGGGATCGCCTAGCTTATATAGGCAGTATTGTGCTTGACAATCGCGCAGATGTAAATGGGGATTTGAATGCTGACGCGGCGTGGATCGCTTATAAAACAGGGTATCCTATCGATCTGTATTGAATTGAAGTCAAGATTTGCAAAAAAAGGCCGCTACGTACACTGAGATGTAGCAGAAGCTTGTCTTTGCACGCACGCGTTTTCCTTCGTAGTGTTTTGTGTTGTGAATTAGTGCACCAGACGGTTAAAATAAGGGGAACGGATTTCCCCAGAGAAGTGATGATGACGATCGGCCATCCTGCGTAGATGTCTCAGAAAACCTTAAATGCATATAGTTAAATCCACCAGATCCAGTTTTATCTTTTTACTGGTAAATTACACCAGCTGCCCCCCTTCAGCAGGATTGCAAATGCCGACAGACTGGAGGAATTTCAAAGGCCTGATTGTGACCAAGCAGGGTAAACAATGGTCTCGGAAACACACGTTAGATATCAAAACATCGTATTATACATATTTTACTAGTTAGCAACCACTATAGCCTCACGTCGTGCCGTATAGTCTTATTGGCTGTGGGGTTAAGGCTCATACCAGGTTTGGTTTCCTGTTGGGTGTAGTGGTTTGATTCGTTTATGGTTAGCGTTTATCATTCGCTAATGCCGTTGTTTTGACGTGTTAAATGTTAAATATACCTGACAAATGGAAGATGCTGACCGTTTCTGCTTTTTAACGTTTTAAACTTCCTTCTTGTGTGATCTTCTGTTCCGTGTCAGCTATAAAAGATATTGAATCCTACCTGCCGCTTTTTGTTAATTTAGTAACTTAAAATCGAACTTCCCGTTTGTGTCACTTCTGCATTTACTGAAGCAGGTCTTACAGTCTTATTCAAAGGGATGAGCAGATGTCCTTTCAGGGGCCTGAAGTGGAAACATGAGCTGATGCCACGAGGAATAGCACAACTTCAATTAGACACTTAACATCCCCTTTCAGACAGTGTTACTTTGCTGTATTGTCCAAACCATGCATTGTTCGTAAGTTTTATTGATGCTAGATAAAAAAAAAAAAAAAGTAACTCTAGGATTTCCAACAGGGGACTTCGAAACCACACTACTGGAAATTTCTGCTACCTATTGCTTAATATGAGTTGGCTTAAAAACTAATTTTGTTCATATCATTTTGTAGGCTTCATAAATGGAGTAATCTGATGTTGTAATGGATGGATTGAACATCCTTTACAGCATGCTTATGGCAGCAAAAGGTTATATAGTGGGTTTGTTTTGCTGCTGTAGTTGATCTTGAGTAAGTGGGAGTGATTACCATTGTCTTGCGATACACACTAAAGTCATCATAATCTGGAGTCCAGTGCATGGAACCTCCTGGGTTCGTGCAGAATGCTGGACTCATGGGACATACTGCTCTGAGCCGAGCGAGAGGGTGTCAACAAAAACCAGTCACTTGCTGGAACACATCTTCCAGCAGTGCATGACTTGGAGCACAGATGGGAAGAGTGCTGTCTGTGACATTCCACATTCCTGGCATGTTTCACTAGGCTTGTAGAATCCCTGTGCTGTCGAAGGAATGCTGTTCACGGACATCTCAGGTACTATATGCTCTTGTCTGCCATGAGCTGAAGCAGCTCTTTGAGATGGGAAGCTATTAGTGATGCTATAAATAGCTCAAAGAGCAGATGTATGCTTGTTTATTGGCAAGATAGGTGGTATGTTGCATAGTACCATTTACAAAAAAGGTTTTTAATGAATACAGATGAAGCGTTTGCAATATTTTATGACATTTTAGCTGCTGGCAATAATGGTAGACCTTTTTTTTGCTTTGTATGGTTTCCGATACGGAATGGCATCAACACCTGATTCATCTTGTTCATTAGCTGTGTTGTGAAATTGGTTGGGTTGTGCAGTTTTTTTCCTTAACATTATAGTTAAAAGCATTGCTTAGATGACAAGGCATTTAGGTACTCTAGTCTGCATGGAGCTGGTGTGGCGCAGTTGTTTAGGCCTGCCTGTGATCAGAAGGTTGCCGATTCAGGTCCCCTACCTGGCAGGGTGATCTTACCACTGTTGGACTCTTGATTGAGGTCCTAACCTCTGAAAACAGCTCCAGGGCACCTGATAACTTTGCATTCCCATAAGAGAGTAAGAGGGGATATGAGAGAGCAAGAATTCCTATACAGGCCTACTGGTCCTGCAACCAGTGGCAAAATACTTTATTACCACAAGGCAGGAACTTCTACAGCAGCTTAGACTGCTAGATTCTAAGCAGTTATGTACGCATATATAGACATTATAAAATGTTCACACTATGGTCCTTGCTCCACCTTCACTAGTGCAGGCCATTTGTTCTCCCATCACAGAGTTGTAGGCTTGACTCCTGAATGAGATTAAAGTTTGTCACTTGACCTATCAGCGCTGATTCACCCTCTCTTTGTCTTTTTCCCCCAGATTAAGAAAATGGCTGACTCCAGTGACAGCAAGCCATTTGTGGCGACTTCTTCCATCACCTTCAAAGTTAACACTCCTTCCTTTTATAACCAACCAAAAAAGTTTGCTTCTGTGGCTCCACCTCGGCCCAAAAGTCAGACTAGCCAACCACAACCCACGGCCTCTAACCTAATACCTGCCAGCACAGCCGTTATTGGTCGTGTGGGAGAGCTTCCTCCGCCACCTCCTCCTGTCTCTGATGGTAAATTTCTTTTGCTTTGTCTCTGGTTGCTTCAACTCAAGGACATGAAGTTCAACTTTTGAGAGAGACCTTCAAAATCTTACTGCAAAGTCTGACATAAATAAAAAGCCAAGTTCAAACGGGAACAAAACCATGGCTATTGAAGTATGTTATGGATCTGGTAGAGAAATCCTGTGGAGCTGGAAGTCATTGTGATGATTATTGAAAGTTAGTGTTTGAAGAAAACATTTATAGTTAATGATGGTTCCTTCCCTCTTCTGCCAGACTTCCCACCCCCTCCTCCCCCATTGGATGATGCTGAGCTACCAGTCCCACCCCCTGAATGTCAAATCACACCCCCTGCTTATGAGGCCCCTCCCCCTGCCTTCCCTGCTCCTCCCTCGCCGCCTCCAGAAGACTTTCCTATTCCATCAGCACCTGAGGACATCTCCTCACAAACGTATACCCCTACAACCCCCCCAACCCCAACAACCGCAACCCCCCCCCCCACAAGCAACACGAAAAAAAAAATGACACCGGGGGGGTTTGGCCAGAATAGGTTTGAGGGGTAGGTATAC
>JABFEA020000138.1:21169467-21218040 GCA_019775915.2 Cyphomyrus plagiostoma | reverse complement strand
CCCCTCCTCCACCCCCTCCGCCTCCTCCGCCTCCCCCGCCACCTCCTTCCAGCAGTAACAATAATAGCTCACAGGTGAGTTTGGACAAGATGCTGTTGCAGGTCTCTGTATCCTGTTTGTCGCCAGTATGTCAGTGTTCACTTTGTTGTTGCTTATGCTTGTGTTAATTAAAAAGCAAATTAACAAATTAGTTGCTCATCTTTAGGCAGTGTATATAGCTCTTTAAATAAACGCACATCTGTTTCCTATGTCCCTACTCTCTGCTCTTCTTTGTCATGATTTCATAGAGGCTCATGGAGAAGCAGACTAGCTTTGACAGGCAGCTAGATTCCCTAACTGATCTGTTGTCTGAGATGGAAACCAGAGGGCCTTTTAACCCCAAGGTAATGATTAGGTCTTTTCTACTGTTAAGGAATACGAAACAAATATCGTGAAATTAAATATTTTCTACCTTTTCCCTTCAGTTACCTTCTCAAGTTCCACTAGCATCTGCACCCAAACCATCTGGCCCGCCAGCCACTGCCCCAAAACCACTTTCTTTCCTGCCTCCCCCTGAGCTCCAGGACCGCCCACCCCCCGCCCCATGGGCTGAAGAGCTCAAAGCCAGGACAACAAACAGACAAACCAACCAGGGCCCTGCCCCAACCCATAGTCAACCTCCACCAGCCAATAAGACTCCAACGGTGGCCCCCAAGACAGCCTTTCCCGCCAGTCAAGGCACATCCAACAACAAGAGCCCAGCTTTCAGCTCCAAGGGAGGTGTCACTGCTGCCTCTGCCACCACAAAAGCCCCAAATTCTATCACGCCCTCCTTTGCTGCGAAACCTGCCCCATCCAATTCATTCCCTCCTCCCCCTGTTAATCAAAGTGCACCCAAGCGGGCCGTTTCGCCGGTTGCCAACCACTCGAAGACCTCCCCAGCTGCTAGTCAGGAAACTGTAGGCGCCCCCACTATGGCATTGCAGCCTAAACCGATTTCTTCAGCATCTCCTTCATGTGGCCAGTCTGCAGGTCCTCCAGCCTCCAAGGTGAGCCGCAGATGCGGTCAAGCCATTAGGGGACACCGGGCACCTAGAGCGGCAACTCCTGAGGAGCACGAATTTGGCACACTGCTGATTTCACTTGTCTATGCCCCTAGAAGTACATATATCCCCCTGCAGTGCCAGCACGGCTATTTGATATGGGGGGAGGAAAAAGGCGTCAATGATGCTGTTAGGGTTAGCAAACCTGTTAATAAGGCTGCCAAAATATCAGTTTCTTAATCAAAATTAATTGCACACGTTGGCAATTAATCGCATATGCAGTTTTGTTACCATCAAAAAAAGATTTTATGGTCTCAATATTGAGTAAAGAGATCAAATTCTATTAAAAATCTCTGCTCATACTAACTCACCCATTAGGGTACCTAAATAAACACAGTTAAAGTTAATGCCATCACAGAAATAACACGTTGCCACTTTAAAATTAGAGCTGACACTAATGTATTACCTTTGACAGCAATGGTTCTTAAATTTTTTTTTTTTTTTTTGCTGTCTGACATTTTAAAATGGTGTAATAATGTGAGACAGGACCTGATGGGCCGGTCTGCTGTCTCCCTGCTGCTCAGATGTGCTTTGGCTACAAGTTGGCGCTGCCCAAGTCGTTATCTGCTCGTGTTCCCATCTGTCTCTCTCTCGCTGTTTTGTTGTGTCGTAGCCTGCCCAGCCCCTCGGTTCTGGTTCTGGTTCCGGTTCCGGAATGCCCCTTTCCATGAGAGAAGTGGAGGAGCTAGAGAAAATGACTCAGGACTTCATTAAGAACATGGACGCACACGCCCCGGTCATCACCTCACCTCCCACAGGTAGGCACCGTAATCTGAGTTCCTGTGGCACCGTGTGATAAAGCTTTGGCCCACTGTAATTCAAAATATGTGAAGTATAAGTATTTAACACTCCTTGTGGGGTATTTAAACCAGTTGAAGTCTGAACTTGCTCCACGGGGAGTACATTGTTTTGAAAATGCTTAAAATTGAGATTCTGGCTATCGGTGTATTAAAAAAAAAAAAAAAAAGAGATAGAAGCCCTAGCTCTGCAATGATGTGAGAATGAAATTAAACTGAGCTTCTCAAGAAAGGTATAGGGTATGAGAGTGGCATGAAATGTGATTGGTCGTCGGGAATGTGGGAATCCTCTGTTTGTGGAAATCTGTCATGTTATATTTTGTGAGAGGGTGTGAAAACAGTCAGCAGTGGTCTCAGTTGTCTGTATAGTCTGTTTACGTTTATCCACTGATTAAAATGCAATATACCTACTTGGAGTGGACTGCCAGTTTCCCGCTGTCATGCTGAGCAGGAACATAAAACTCAAACCTCAGCGTAACTCCCATTTTATTATTACAGTGGGCAACTGAAACCTACTACTATCTCGAATGTAGAAATGTTTAAAAATTATGCCAGTGAAAGAGCCATCCTACTTTAAATTAATTAATTACGGGAACACTGCTCCCATGGCAAGGCATCCAAAATGTCTACTTTAAGAAAAATTCACACAAGTGCAGACACTAAATGGATTCAGATGGTAGCTACCGTAAATTAGCCAAGTACACTTCACATTTGTTGAAGTAGCTATTGCACAGCTAGCTATTAGAGGCAAAATATTAATTATTAGAGTTGTAGACTGTGAACGTTTTAGACAAATTGCAATATATCCCCATGGACAGTGCCAAAGCAAAGAGAAACAATTGTAATGGGTATTTAATATTCTATTATTTAGCACTCACAACATTTACTGTTGAGCAAATGCCAAGCTGAAACCGCTCGAGTGAATGTGGGTTCTGTCCCTGAAGGTAAGATATTATTGTTTTGTGTCTTAGGAGGCCGGCAACTTAAAAGGAGACTTGATCTCGACAAATGCTTTCTATTTTGCAATGAATTTTTAAGAAGGAACTGTTGAGCAATTAGTGACATCATATTGCGTTGGATATGTCATTAGTTTGAGCTTTACTCACAACAGCTAAATGTCATTTTAGAAGGCATAGATTTGCGGTGGGAACCGGGGGGCTGCAAGTGCCTTACTAGTGTATGTCTTGCAGAATGAAAAATACCAGCCTGCTAGCATTTATTAATTGCATGATATGAAATTCTCCATGTATATCTGGATTAAGGCCGGATTTATAAAAGGACATGAAATTTTACACAGTCAGGTTAATGGAGCGTGACACTGGGTGGTGGAATAGATTTTGATTATATTTTTACAAATGGGAACAAAATGAATAAAGTAATGAAACCCAAAATTGCCCCTATTCAGTTAAATTCCCCGGCATTAATATCCCAGGATGTTCAAAAGGTACTTTCACTTCACTAGAGGTATTTTATCACTGCTTCAGAGGCATTCATACTTTTCAAAGTTAAGCATAACCCTGTGCAGATGTCCTGTATTCAGCATTAGCATTTAGCATGACCCCATATTCTGGGCTATTCTGCGTTTCTCCCAGAGGTTTGTGGGAAGTGTAGGCAGGCCCTTTCCCGCTCCCAGCCTGCCGTGCGAGCCATGGACAAGCTCTTTCACTCCCACTGCTTCTGCTGCATGACCTGCCAGCGACCCCTTCAGGGCTTGCAGTTCTATGACAGGGATGGACAGCCGCAGTGCGAGGAGTGCTTTGTGGTGAGTTTTGCACAAATCTGACTGATAGCGTCTCTACTCCTGTTTCTTTTTATTAAGGGTGTGTATAAGTGTACTGCCACTGGAGTGGCAGGGGTGGATGCTTTTGGCCGAAATCCTCGCGAGATCAGGTGGTTGGTGCCACGGTGCTGGATGAGTGTGCAAGGCTGGTTGTGTGGCTGCTTCGAGGGTGTGGCACCGAGGCTTCCGGCACCCTTGACTTTCGACACGCACTCCTTTTTGGCGTGACTGGCTGTGCCGCGGGCTCATGCCGCTCCCCGATTCCCGCAGGACTCCCTGCCCGTGTGCGCGCGCTGTGGCGAGCACGTCACCGACCGCGTGCTCAAGGCTGTCGGCCAGAGTTTCCACGCACAATGCTTCCGCTGTAGTACTTGCGACTGCAGCCTGGAGGGGGCGCCCTTCATCACTGATGACGACAGCCGGCCCTACTGCGTTCCTGACTACCACCGGTGAGGGAGCCCGCCAGCTGCGTCGTCCAGTCCTCTGCGGTCGCTATGGTGTGACGTACTAACAGTACTCCCAGAGCGTTTTTGTTCCAAGAGTCAGGAAGGACCAAAAACATGGGCTGCCTGGGGCCCCCTAAGACAAATGTTGGCATACACTGCGCTGTACTGTTTTAACGTGACTCCTCTTCTCTGCCTGTCGCTCAGTCGATACTCGCCGGTCTGCGTGAGCTGTAAGGAGCCCATCGTGCCTGATCCCGGCAGCGAGGAGACTGTCCGGGTTGTGGCTCTTGACAAGAACTTCCACCTGAAATGCTACCGATGTGAGGTAATGACTCCCTCTTGCCATAGCCATCGTTGTTAAGTTTTCAGTTTTGGTGAATAATCACCCGGTTTTCCACAGTTAAATGCTCCATACTGTTAGCATGGGCATGTTGATTTAAACATATGATTTTTTTTTTTCTCTCCAATTATTGATGTGTGGTGCTAATATGGGGGACATTTCTGTATGCTCTCTCTATTTGCCCAATCACAGGACTGCGCACGCCCCCTGTCTATAGAGGCAGATGCTGATGGCTGCTACCCATTGGATGGTAGAATCCTCTGCATGAAGTGCCACACCCACCGTGTCAAGCAGGCCGCGCATTGATTTGTGAAGACAGCCGCCAGTCTAAGTCCGACCAAAAATCATACGCATAGAATAGCTTTGGCTCTGATTTTGCGATTTATAGCCATTTCTGGCCTATCTCAGTTCAGAGGTAATGTACTGTACTGTGCAAATCCTGTAGTCACCCCAGCCTACATCTGATGTCTTTCATACATTTAGCTCCCAGCATGATTTGCACAGGTATAGCTTTGGCTTTAAGCATCATCCTAACACCAATGCACTTTGGGATTCCTAGTACATAGCAACTTCTCCAGCACTCTTATTTCAAGAAAAGTAAATTTGAGTGCTTTATAAAACCTTTTGTGGGAGTTTAAGGTGCATTGGGCTTGCTCCACAAGGCGACTTAGGGAGTTGTGATTGCTAAAAATGAATAAACAATATATGGAGTGTTTTGCCTAAATTACATTTCCCAGCAGACTTTCTTGCAATTTTTTTGGTCTCAGTGCTGCATGGAGATAGTAGTAGTTTTAGGGCTAAAAATTGTATTTTGACTGGTGGGCCTGTAAGATTTGAGGTTTTTCCCCCCCCACTATATTCAGTGTTTATAAAGACTGATTACACTTTTGGCTTGCAGCTACAAATACAGTGGTTTAAAATACCATTCAGTTCACACGCTTAAATTATAGAGTTTAACAGGTGTTGATGAAAATAATGCATATTACAGTGCAGCACTGCAGCCCAGCTGAAATTACATTTCCAATTAAATAGCTCATTTCATTTTCCTAATGCCTGTGTTTTGCAACAAATTTAGATATTTAAACATTAATATTGACACTTCGGAGACTATGACAACATTGCCTTTGTTAAACAAGTGAATTCAATGTTAGTGTAGAAGTTCAAATTACAAATACATATAGAATTGCTGTTATGGCTGCATATGAATACATCAACTACAATACAACAACTTAAAATGTGTATTTAAGGCACGCATGAAATAGAATTAAATAGACACACCTGCACTTGGTTATCTTTGAAAATGTTTAAATTGCAGTTTTGGAAGTTCCAGAACAATAATTGCTATTTGAAGAAATTCCATACATGTTATAGTTACACTAATACTGATGTCTCCATCTAATAATAGCATATGCCTTCATTGTAAGTGGTATAAACTTAATTGGATCACATTCAAAGCTGCACAGACAGCCTTGCGAATTGTATCTAGTCATTAGAAACGTTGTTGTTTAGTTCCACTTCAGCTATATTGCCTTCCCCACTCTCGGTTCCTCAGCGTGTTTTCTCAGTAATGAGCATGGCGGCACCATGGTTTTTCCACCGAGTGCCTCTATTTGCTACGTCTTTTGTATGTTCTTGGAATGGATTTTCTAGATTAGGATTTTTATTATTGCATTGAAGCTTTAATAGTATTTACAGCCACGCAGAGTATTTCCCCCTCTTCTTTTTCCTTTCTTCTTGTTCATTCCCCTCAGTCAGGTTCATTCCATATACTCATTTATTGATGCATTCATATGTTAAAACTCTGTTTGTCTTGACTTCACCAGGACAATACTTTGACTGTACTTTTGCCAGGCAGTATGTTTAGTTTTTCATTGCTATAATCGTCTTTGTGATTATTGCGGTAACGGTTGTTTTTGTTATTCCGTTATCATTTTTTGTTACATGTTTTTGACCTTTTTTTTTGTATTAAACAATAAACTGAAAATTGCTAATTCATTTTATCCATTTTTATTTACTGAATATATTATTTGCATAAAATAATGTACATGCCTTATAGGGGGGATGGAGGTCACATCCTGCCCATTCGGTATGTGAGACATGCTCCTTCCTCTTGGATGGTTTCAAAATGACTCCACACCCACTTCTCCGCTTATGTCAGTTGATTCCAGCCCCTTCTTCCACAGATAAGGTGAAGCAGAGCGGCAGTGATGTTAAAACGGGTCTGAAGCCTCCCTTTACAGCGTTCCTCATGGCACTGTTCATGGCTCCAGCTTGACCTTGTTATGACTAGCTGAAGATTCTGATGGTATTGGGATACCTACCATTCTAAAATTTCTATGCCTACCCGTGTACCGCCATCATGAAGAGGCAGAGACAGGGGATGCGTGGCTGTTTGGGGTTCTCTGCCTTATCAAGGAAGGGCAGAGGTGTGAGTGATCAGGGGAGATAGGAGGCAGGATGACGACTGATGAATTTTAAGGGAAAGGGAGACCAACAGGAGACAGACCCACTGTGTCAAGTAACACAGACAGAGACGTGTTTACAGTTTCCTGCTGCTCGCTGACTGAAATTGCAATGATTGATGAGTCACCGTCAGCAATGGTAAGACCATCTGCAGGCTATGTTCTGGAAACAATGAGAGCATTGAAAAAATACTGTATGAAAGAATACTGACCTTCATACTAATGTCATCTACTGTAATTCTTAAATGGTAGCATAGCTTTTAGTTTTAGTATCTAGTCGGCACTGAGTCTCATTCAACGCTTCAAAAAAGCAAAGACATCCTGCTGCTTTCCACTTTGTACTTAATCCTTTGATGTTTTCCTTGGAAAAAGCTTTGCTTGCTTGTTTACATTTGGACATTCTAGCAGCAGTGCGGAAGTTTCCGGCAGTGCGGGTTAAGTAACCTTATCACAACGGTGGGGGTCCTCCCTGAACTCTATCTGGCATGAGTCCATGTTCTTCAGTGTTCTGATCCCTTTCCAATACTTCTGTTTTTAAAGACTAGGATCGCACAAATCAAGCAAATTAAATTGAAAAAGGTGAAAATCCTAGACAGTATAACGGGTCTCTGCTTGTGAGTGCTGTTATTTCCCACAGTACAAACCTGCAATTCTCATCCATTTAGCCCCAGTCTGTCCAGAAATCCAGGTTAACAACTAAGCAGTGGCAGATTCTGCTGGTCCTTGGCTCCTCAATCATTGTCCTGCTGCTGTTGGGGCTCTGTTCGCATTTCATCACTTCTGCAGCTTTTGACCCTTGGGCTGTAGGGGTCAACACAGCATCCCCACGGCAAGGTATCTTGGGTTAGCTTACTGACTTTCCGGCGATGTCTAAATCTCCTGTGGGCTTAATATAGGTGTTTGAAGATTCATTCTGGTTCGTTGCAGCTCCTCCTCCGTGCCTCTCCCAGGCCTGCCTGAAGGCCACAGAGCGACTTTCTGCTTCAGCAGACCCCTTCGCCCAATTCTGCAATCACTTCCTGTTCAACTGTGGGCCAAAGGAAGGAGTCCTATCATCCGGGGGGACAGAAAAGCGCAGAGGCGAGGCTGAAGGCCACGGTGGGAGGATGCTGGGGGAGAAATGGAGCAACAGAGGCAGAAATGCAGGCAGAGCAAGAGAAACAGAGTCGTTCGCAGTGACACCATCTATCCAGTCAGCTCAAAGGACAGCAGTACTGCAGCTGATAAGGGAGATTTTAGGTGACTTTTGAAATACATCTTCTAAGGCAATGTTGTGATGATTGTCTATAATATACCTTATACCCTATGATCGTCTTTCTTTCTCTGCAATAAAGGGTTATGCATTTACCATTGAGACTGTACCTCTGTGACACTCTCTGACCTTTCTGCTCCATGCTCTCAGAATCCACGGACAGACCAGGGTCAGAGAACTCAGCTGAGCAGAAGGCCAGGAGGTTCTACAGCACATGCTTGGATACGGAGAGGATAGAAAAGGCTGGACCAGAACCATTTCTGAAGCTCATAGAGAAGGTGACTGACGGGGCAGTGTTAACTTTACAAACTGCTACAAGCAGGTTTTCAGACAGACTGGCATAGGAATGTTCCTGTCATGCTAGGGGCTTTTTTCTGTAAATAGCTGAAAGATGTGGGTCTATGTTCCCAAACTGCAGGTTGTACATAAGAATCCAACTTTCTCTCCCTTGCTTTAGCTGGGAGGCTGGGCAGTATTTGGAAAACGGAATCGAAGGGACTTCAATGCAACTCTTTCTCTCCTGATGAAAGATTACTTCACTTTCCCATTTTTCAACATTTATGTGGGAAGTGCCCCCAATGACAACAATACAGGCCATCAGCAGAAATACATTCAGGTCAGTGCAATTACTAATGGAGTCAGTTTAGAGGAACTGTAACAGTGTTCCCAAGATGCTGGAATCCATTAATTATGTATTTGTTGTATGCTGCACAGGTCATGGGATGCAAAATAGTTAGGCTTAGATTTCCATGCTTGATGGTTCACATGTCATCAAGAGTGTAACAACAGGAACTTTTGTTTAATATCTGTTGCAACCTGGACCTACGTTGTTGTTCCGTTTAGAGCAAGAGAGACTGGCTATATGTTAGTAGTGTGCATGCATGTGCCGGTATTTAATAAATACTGGTTACCTCATTTGAGCACCCAATATAAATCCGCTGTTCTCTTGTATACAGAGGCAGAACATAACAAAGAGCATCATTGTTATTCTTCTAAAGTATTGTCTCCTCTCCATAGATTGACCAGCCTGATATTCAAATCCCCGTCGAATGGATAAGCAAGAAACCAATACCCATAACTCGAAAAAAAAAAGTTCAGGTTGGGATTTCTGCTCAAAATCAAGATCAGTCAGCTAGTATTGCAAAATCTGATGAAACTTTTCTTGTCTTTTTACTCATCTTTTTGCATTTATTTTTATCCTCCCCAGGATCTGCGTCACTTCCTGTTGTCCCGGGTCCAGCTCCTCAGTCTTTTGGGGGTGCCTTCCAGCAGTACCAGCCAGCACATGGGCATGTTCATCCAGCTGTCCTCTGAGTTGGCCCAGTTCACCTCACCCCTGCTGTACCGCCTGCAGCACCAGCTGTTATACCATCGGCTGACTGTGGGGGAGCTGCAGGTTGGGAGCTCCGCCCTCCTTCCCCTCTGCGTTTTATCTGTAGGGTCTTGCCCAGTAACTAGTCTGCTTCTTCTTCCTCTGTTGAAGCTGTTTAGCAACACTGGCTTCATTGAAGTCCAGTTTGAATCGGCTTCATTTCTCAGTGTTTCTCTCATTGTTTTTCTGAGCCCATCCATGCCAGAAGCTTCAGGATTGCCTGCATGGTTTTCATGCTTGATTTTTCATCTCTTCATTGATGCTCCGTCTCCACAGGCTCAGGCCCCCGCCATCGATTGGCTGGGCTGCCTGCGGGCTGCTTTTCACCCCCTGACTGTCCGTGAATCCGACGTTGTTTACCTCCACAATCTTCCATACATCACCCACATGTCTAAAATTATCCGAAAATGGTGGTTCACTAAGGATTTTAGTCACAGGTACTGCGCTGAAGTAGCATGGTTGCTTTATATTTGCATGGTGCACCCAATCAGAATGTTAATCGAGATTCTAAACAAAATGCTCAACTACGTCAGTGTCTATGTACAGAAAAACATAGGACTTTAGAAGCGGTTGCATAACATTTTATTTACCTTTTCATTCCAGTGACACTCTTCACACGTTCATGATCCTCAGTCTCTTAAACACAGTCATACCGGCACTGGGTTCCAGATTTATTGAAATCCAAAGGAATTTCTCTGCAGTGCTGGGAAACCTGGAGGAGGTTAGTGGAATGGTTCCCTATGTTGTCTATAACATTCCTTTTAGAAGTAGGACCTGAAACGCTGGCGTGAGTGGGGTCTTCATGTTTTAGTCTGCTTTTCAATGTTCTTGTCTTGAGGTTGTGCCCCGCTGGAGCCACTGTGTTCAGCAGACAGAGATAGGATTTAACACGGTGCTCCGAAACTTGATAAGAGAGAGGGTTGGAGTGGCTGAGGTGAGGCCATTTGTACATTATATCATACTGAGCACACCTCAGAAACAAACCATTTTATTTGGGAAGCATCTGATCGCCACACATAATTTGCCGAAATTTGCTATTTCCCCAGGCTGAAGACCTGGTGCATTCTGTGTTCTCTTCACTGAAATCAGACCTAGCTGACCTTCCGTGGAGAAATCCTTCGATTTTGCACAAGGTAAAGGCTGCTATATTGCCATCATTATTAATATCATTTACTGGCATCCCATCCAGTCTGTCTCCTCTGCGCTTCCTGGGATCTGCTCCAGGCTCGCTGTGACCTTGTACAGGATAAGCTGTTACGGAAAATACATGGATTAATATTCTTCACAGACACCTTCATCTTGATTGTATGGGAAGCAGCTGTAGTCAAGACATCAGACAAGCAGAATTACAACAATTTAATCTACCGTTTACTAAAAACTTAAAGGATTAAAGTGAGAGTAAAAGAAAAAAATATTAATGTGAAAAGGAAGGAAATGTTTGATTGATGTGTAACAGTCACATATCCCTAAAATAAATTATCATAAAGAGAGAAACCGAGGTTCAAGCAGATCTCCAGATGGGAGGCGGAGCTTACTGTGTGTGGGATCAGTACTGCATTGGTCATAAAGCCAGGCTTGGAGGGAGTGCATAGAGACCAGGGCGAATCCCATCAGATGGTGACATCTGCTGTGACGAGTGGCGGGTTACTAATATTCACATGTAATTATTTTCTAGTGATTCGCCTTTTTCAAACCTCTTTTTGTAGGTTATGTCCCTGAGTCCAAGACTTTCATCATACACAGAATTCACCACTAAAGAAAAACTCGATGAACAATATTCAAATGTAAATATGTATTTTCTATAATGTCTAATAATAATAATAATAATATTGTTTCATGCCATTATAATATTTGTAATCATTGTAATAATGATTATTTACAAAGGGAGGCTGTTGGAACGACAGCATTGTATTCCCCAGACAGCTTGCCCCCTGCTCCATCCATCTAATCCTCACTCCTTCCACACTCATCTACCTGTGCAATTTCAAAGTCCTGGAAGGATCTCATGGAAATATGAAAATTAGTAAGTGTGCTTTTACCTGAGAACTGTGAGTCCTAGTCATGACATGTAACTCCATATTCCACATTCCTCATTGGCAGAACCTTTCCCCACCAATTAGGTGCTTACCTGTTGTACTTTATTTATGCCGCAATGTCCATGTCTTAAAGTTTCATTTACGAATTCATAGTTTTATATGTCTAAGTAGTTATGTTTTTTTCTCATTTGTACTACAACCAACATTTTCCATGACATAACAGTAAGACCTGTATTAGATATATTAATAGTGCAGGTGGCTTCCTAAGTGTGCACAGTATATATGTAATTTATTTACATTTAACTGATTCTTTTATCTAAAAGCCCTTACAGTAGAAGTAAGGGCTACAATTTATCTGTGCTCCCTGGGATTTGAACACACAACCTTCCTATTATTTGCACAATGTTCTATCTGTTAAGCTGTGGGAGTTCTGTTAATATTGTATTGAATCGTGCTTTAACATGCCCACAAAATAATAACTCAATAATGCAATCAGAAAATTCAAGACAGATCCCATCCCATACAGGTTCAAAACAAGACACAGCATTTTATTCTTATTTTTCAATAAAGGGATGGGTTCAAACTCCAACCTTCACATTTCCCAAAACATTTAATTGTATGACTACACTGACATGTTCCTTTTGCACGATAAAAAATTGACCAAAGAAATGAATGTTTATAGTATGCACAAGGGGATGGCTGCAGGCAGCAACAACAGTATTTACAGTGAAAGTATTTTTTAACTCTTGGCTCTTTTACTTAGAGCAGAGTTCCCCAATTCCAGTCCTGGAAGGCCAGTTTTTTGGTTAATGTGTGTATATATATATATTTATATTAGGCCAGTTTGACCTAGAACTTGATCTGAATATCAGAAGTCAAACCGTGAACACTGACCTAATATAAATTGTATGCGCCAGGAAATGAGTCATACTACAATGCAATTCTTACTTGAATGCCGCCTTCACAGACTGGATGATTAACCAAATAAAGCAACGCAACATTACAGTAACTAACAATAAATAAACCACTAACTTACGTGTTCTATTAGAGCATTTATGTAATTTACTTAAACTTTATTTTACCAGGTAAATTAACTGACTTACGTGATATTCGGGAGAAATGGCAAATTACGCATTGGAACTGCCTGGGATATAAAAGTCATGCGCATAACTAAACTCTTCAGCCAATAAGGGCAAAGCTGTGTCTTCACGGAGGCGGTTCCAGTTTGTGCAGCTGGGTGAGATGTCGCAATCCTAACCATAATGCGTTGCATCAGGATCAGAATGTGTTGCTTTAAGCCAGCTGTAAGCAAGTCAAACGCACCCAATGACCGGACTGGCGAAACAAACTGAAACGCAGACTTAATACAGAGGTCTGATGACAACAACCAGAAACAGATGATCACATGGGGATCCCATACGAGGTTAACGAGGGGGCGTGGCATATGGAAGGAGCGGACGATCGGGGCAGTACAGGGGTAATGTTGGGATAAGATCTTTATCATTTTGGAAGCCATTAAGAAAAAAATGTTCTTTTTGTTTTATCCTGTTCATTTTGTGTTTAAATGCTAAAAAAAACATATTTAGGAGTAATTTTGGGGGGCTGGGAACCAATTAATTAGTTTTCTATTTCTTGTGGGAAAAATTCGATCAGAACTCGAACTTTTTAGGATTCTATTCAGAGTCTGGAATTTCCAGAACCGAGGTACCACTGTATTATATATATTATATACAACATACATACATACATACATACACACACTATTGAGAGCAAAGCTTGGGGTCTATGTGCATAGTACTGCAATCCTACAGTCCTAGGCTAGTATAGCATCAGCAATATTTCTGCAGCTAAACAGAACAACAATGCTCAATGATCTGTGGGTTCAAAACCCAGGGAGCACACATACATTGTAAACTTTCCCTCTATTGTAAGTCTTTTTGGGTAAAAGCATCAGTTAAATTTAAATGAGTTACATGTATGTCATGCACACAAAAAGTGTGGAATGTGCAATAAAGTATATTTTCAGTCCTATATGTCACCACAAGAAATCACAACATTCAGGTAAAAGCTAATTTACTAACTTTCACATTTCCTGTTGATCCATCCAGTACTTCTAGAAATTGTACAAGTCGGTGAGTGTGGGAGGAGTACAGATTGGGTGGAGCTGGAGACAGAGCTGTCCAGGATATACAATGCTGTCAGTCTGATAGTCCCCTTTCAAGTTGTAATGATTGTAATAGCTGTAATGACCATTAATAATGATAATAATGCAGTACTCGTAATGCAAAATGAGGTTGGAGTCTTTTTCTCTACTAGGTCCTCATAATAGAAGGTGACTACTTCTCCAACTATCTGCAGTTGCTCATTCTCCAACAGAAGAACCGAGACAAGGTTTTTTCACACATGTCAATTTCCAATACGTGAGTGAGCGATTTGTTCCCCAGTGTTTGTCTTCCTGTGAATGTGCCAGTTGCGGTGCTTGATAATATACAACATTCATTCAAAGGGGGTATCCTGCAATGTTTATTGTTTCCTAATTAGGGCCTAATATTTTGTTTCTTTATCGTGTAGCTTGGCAGTTACTCCACATCTCACGGGCAATGAGATCCACTTCCCCTTGGGAATGTTCCTTCCACCACTCTTCCATGCTTCTTTTCCTAGGTATCAGTACTTTCCCATTCAACACTAGATACCCATTATTAATAATGTTACAAATATGACTCCCTGCATTGCTCAAAACCATTCATTAGAAGACACTAAATCAATCACGATAATTGTATTTGGCAGGGCTGTCAGCTATAGCATTTGGGTTACTGGAATATTTTATCAATTCTTATTAGCATAGTATGATGTTAAGTCTGCTCTGTTAATTGTGTTTGACAGGGCTGTCAACTACGCAGTGCTCGGGATGCTGATGGCTAAGGATATTTTATATCTCCTCATGCCAGACAGTAAGGCAGATTGTCACTGTAACTTTCCATGCCTTCTATTTTCCTACAGGATCTCTTTCCAGTCAGAGAATGATTTAAGCTCTGTGTTAATGTTACTTTGGCTTTCAGTTAACTTCACTTTGCCTCTCCATTAGTCTTCAGTTTTGATGAGCTGTCAAAATTGGTCCCCAATACAGTTTTCCATAGTCAGTACCTATGCACTACCAAGCAGTACTGTGACATCAGTTACCTGCAGAATGACTAAGAGATCGAATTTAAATCCCCAATTGAAGAGCATATTTGTAAAATTTACACAATCCACAGGATACATTTTCAGACTATTTCTATAGAATTTGGAAATTTAAAGAAATTTCTTTGTTGGATTATATAAGGTGTGAATGAGTTTTGCTTCCCAATACTATAACATATTGTGGTTCCGTGCAGAATGAGGCATAATGGTGGCTGCAAATAAAGATGAGAAGAGATGGACTGACACAAAGTTGTTCTTTATATTAGTCCTTGGAACGCGCAATAAGCAACAACATCACAGAGGCAAACATGGCAGGCATCTGCGGGGAAGTTACACACTACACGGGAAGGCACACACATGGTAGACTAGAGCATGTCAGAATTACACATACAACACAGGTACAGGTACATGCAATACTCGAGAGGACAACAGATGTTTACACTAAACACAGACAACAACTTATTATGAGACATACACAGGAGCTATATAGGATATGTAGATGGATCCGGTGCTACAATATAAGGAAGCCTAACTTCAGTTCATTGATGGTCTCATCTCTAGTTTTGGAAATATGCTGTTTAATTTTGACCAGTCAAAGAGGCATTCCCTGCCTTTGTACTAATTTTTCTGTATCATTTGGAGAGACATTATCTTAATGAAGCACTGGAATTACCCCTCGGCTGAATGTTGATGTCACTTCCCCTATAGCATGGAGGCTCTATGCTGGTTCCAAGTCCAATGTAGTGCGGTGAAATTATTATTTTTTTCTTTTTTTAAATTAATTACCACTCTTGCATTGAAATGCTTGAGGGAACCATAGCAGCAAACCGCTATAAATATTCTGCAGCCTTTTATTTGATCTGCCTTCCTTGTGAAGTATATTTAATTCCTCATATGCCAGGTTGTTTCACCAGTAACTGTAAACACTAAGGTGTTTCTGAGTGTATCTCTGAGAAATGATCTCTCCTGTTGCTCAGTCCAGGCCCAGAGTCAGGCTCCAGAGACAGTGAGTCAGTGCGTCTGGGCGCTGCATGGTAACCTGACTGGGGGCCCAGACAGAGCTCAGCAGGCTCCAATAACGCCTGCCCAGCGCTGGGAGATGTGGGCTCAGTACGCAGCCCTCCAGATTGCGCTGCAGGTCAGGGCATCTGTTCAGCTGCCTTACTGTCACTCACAGAGCACATACGGCATCATCCTTTTTCAGCATCCTTCAGTTTATGCCTCAGTTTCCTCACTCTTATTTTTAAATCTCTCTCAGGCCTATCAGGATTCACTCACACAGATGGAGGATACCTCTTTGTCTGGCCTCTATCACAATCGGCTGTTCTTTGCAGCCTTTTCACAGGTATGGTGACGACAAAATTATGAATATCCAAAGAATGAAATGCAGTGAAATGTTCCCTCTGCCTCTAAAAAGTTGTTTTGATTCTTAAGAAGACTATTGATAAGTGCTGCAGTAGAGCATGTGCCTAGTCATACACAAGCACCGTGTGTGGCTCTGTTCCCCTGACCAGACAGTCATGGGTTCAACTGCCATGCCTGGCAGACTGATGCCACCATTGGGCCCTTGAGCAAGGCCCATAACCCCAATTCTCCAGGTCTGCTGGACACTGGCTGTTGCTATGCTGTATATGTGTCTCTGTGTCTCATGGAAGGAAACTATCCAATGTCTCCATGGGCTGTATAAACTATCTCTATTCTATTCTAAATTCCAGGTCAGCTGTGACTTTGAGCTGCATTATGATCACTTGCCATTTGCAGACTCTTTCCTGCTTGCCACCATCTGCATGAAGTCTGATTTTTGCCCCCAGTCCATGGTTTGCTCCCAAAATATCCCTGAACATTTCAAACAAAGCTGTTGATTACTGATGATACTCATTTTATTTTGAATATATACAAGCTGTTCAGAATGTATAAAGGTACCTGTCCACTGAAGACATACTGCATTTATGTTTTAAGTGTATCTATATGTGCATAAACTGTATACCTCAAGAGAGGAATTGGGGCAAATTGATGATTATATATGTATATACACACATTTTTCTACAAAATTACAATGCAATAATTCTTTTTTCCTACTTGTTTTCATTTTTTAATTACAAAATAAAAGTAGATTGCTGTATTTTTTTACTTTTTCACATTCGCAGGATTGTAATTAATATGTTTGTGGTGTAATGCATCCATCCATTTTCCAACCCGCTTATCCTACTGGGTCGTGGGGGGGGGGCGGAGCCTATCAGAGAAGCAATGGGCACGAGGCAGGGACAGGGGGCCAGCCCATCACAGGGCACGTTCACACACCAACCACTCACAAATGCACACCGATGGGCAATTTTCTTTTAAGCCTCTTGTGGTTAATCACATATCCACTGGGTACCTGCATTTCCCTTCAATCCATTCCCCATCCATCCCCTATCTATTCCCCATTGCGATGCAAGTATTTATGTAAATCTCTCACAAGTATGAAACAGGCCATCAGAGGGCACTCACACACTCAGTCATACACAGTGTATAGGCACTGCTACCCCTAACTGGACGTGATGATGATGATCGATGCTGTTTTTGTACAAGTATGAGTGTGGGGTTTGCCCAAGGGTGTGCCAGAATGTGCAAACATATATTTATTGTTTTTGCATATGTAACAGTTTATGTGTATTAGCATCTGTGAGGAGTCTGCAGTAGCTTTTCTTCTGAGTGTCCATGGGTTGTTAGATAAATAGGGTGATGATAAGGATAGTAATATGACTGTAACCCCTCATACCTGTAGTGTTTGAATCACATGTCAAATGTATTATGCATTTGTTTGCTGATTAACCGGTTGTTTATTTTTTAACATTAAAACACATCTATCATCTAGGAAGTATAGATGGGAAAAAAGAATGACTGGGTTTTATGCAGTTGTTCTGGCCTGAAAGACTGAAGATTCTCTAAAGAAGTAGATGGAAAAAAGAGAAAGCTGCTATTGCAAGGTATTGGCAGACAGGTTGTGCTAGATCAGGAAAGCTGTTTTGGTTTCCTTTCCTGAGGTCAGCATCCTCTGCTACACATGGTTGATTCAGGTATACAGTGGCAGCAGGTGAGGGATTAGTTTGACTTTCCATTTTGGAAAATAGTTTGGGATGTCTCTTCAGTTAGGCACTGCAGTCATTGTAGCCAGGACTGAGTTTAAGAGGGAAACACTCAACTTTTCTATGGAAAAAAAACATCCACCTTGGTCCACAAAGTGAGAGTTAAAATATTTATAATATGGATCACACTTCAAACATTGCATTGTTCCATTCTGAATAATATAATAATATAACAATTATATAAAAATGCTCTGGATCCCTGCAACCCTGCATAGGAAAATCGGCTATAGAAAATAAATAGATGGACAACGCATATGATGTGTATGTTAACATGTTTATGTATAATTCATGAAATTCAAGTCAATCAGGTGTAAATGTGAGAGCCCCTGCTTTTTTGGGTCTTAGCTATCAAAATGTCTTCACATCTTCAGAGGAGAGCTTTTGGGAAGTGTGTCATGGCCCAATCAAAAGAGATTTCTGACGAGTTTGTGTTGTGTACAAATGGAAGAAATTCAACACCATAGTTTCCCTCCACAGGAGTGGTCAACTAGAAAAGATCATTCCAAGAGCACGGTGTGTGATAGTCCTGGAGGTTGCAAAAACCCTAGGGTGACATCTAGGTTAATATCAGTGTTCATGCACACACCATCAGAATACTAAACAGCAATGGTGCGCACAACAGGAGACCATAAACACTGAATTGTACCAGTAAATTATACAGTATAACTTCAGGATATCTGTTCCTGACTTGAAGCTCAAAAACAAAGTCGGTCAGGCAGTTAGACAATGACTCTAAACATACAAGATGTTCTGCCAAAATACAGTCAACCAGCAGGAACATCATGTTCTGGAATGAGTAAGTCAACATCCTGGCCTTGAACCTATGGAAGTGTTGTGGAAGCCCAACAATGTCCCTGAGTGGAAGTTGTTCTGTAAGGAGTAAAGGGCTATGATTCCTACAAGCTGATGAGCAGGACTAATCAACAGTTACCACAATTGTTTAGTTATTGCAATTTTGCATGCAGCATTCAACCGTAATTCAACTTGAATGTCATTTTCAATTAATTTCTGAATGGTGCACAACCCTGGTATCAATCCGTTTCAGGGTGGTTGCACGCAGAAACATACAAACAATTGGGCAACTCCAGTTCACCGGAGAAACCCACACTGACATACGAAGGTGTAAAAGGGGAGCGGCAACAAGCGCCTCTGCGTCACCGTGCCACCTCCACGCCAATACGCCATAATACGAAATCACTCTGCGACGCCAGCGCGCAGCAGATCATTGCGACGACTACTTCTCATGAGCAAAACAAGATGGCAGCATACAGAGGAGGCAAGCGTGGTCTGGAACATTTGGATGAATATGAACCTAAGCCGGCTAAACAAATGCGAAACCTTCACGAAAAAATGTCGGAGAAAAGGCTTGTTGTTGTTCTTGAAGGAGCGACGTTAGAAACAGTGAAGGTATTACAGCTTTATTTTAAAATCATACATTTAATTGTTATGACTGTACAATCACGCGTACATTCCGGATTCATACAATCGAATGTCAGTTAGTGGTTAGTACATACATGCTGTTTCTAACGTTACTTGTGATACGTATTGTGTTACGTTTGCCTTAAATTAAATAAACAGCGAATGGGTTTACCCGAATTGGATGTGCTGTTTTTATGCTTGTAGGTTGGAAAATCCTTTGAGCTTCTGAACTGCGATCAACACAAGAGTATAATTATTAAAAACGGAAGAGATCCTGGCACCGTCCGACCTGATATCACGCACCAGGTGCTCAGACGTATTTAAAACGCGTTTTCTTCTGATATTTGTTTTTTATGGGTTGCATGAAAAAGAACGTTATAACTAACTGTCCTGTCGCTTTCGTCCAACGCAGTGTTTGCTGATGTTAATGGACAGTCCCCTGAATCGTGCTGGATTGCTGCAGGTTTATATTCATACAGAAAAAAACGCTTTGATAGAGATCAACCCTCAGACACGTATTCCTCGCACCTTTGCACGTTTTTGTGGACTAATGGGTAAGTGAATTTCTGATGCACAGTAAATTTTAAGTTGGGTCACAGATGCAAATATTTGCATGGGGACCAGGTGACTTTATGTACATTATTTTTTTTGACCCGTGTGTTCCCGTCAAACTTCCCTCTGTCTCGCTATTCCATCAGTCCAGCTCCTGCACAAGCTGAAAGTGAGGGCTGCTGACGGACCACAGCGCCTACTCAGGCTCATCAGAAACCCGGTCTCGGACCACCTGCCACCAGGCTGCCCCCGCATCGCTATGTCCTTCTCTGCAGCTGGTGGTGCTGTGTGCCCCAGGTCCTTGGTTCCCAGTGAGGGTCCTGCCACTGTGGTTATAGGAGCATTTGCACATGGATCGGTGAGTAGAGGTCACCGAAGGGCAGGAGCTGAAACCCCTGTTCTGAAGAATAATAGGAATATGCATGTGGTTAAAAATTACTGTACTTTCAGCTGTGAAACTGATCTTCATACTTCTGAATGAAAATGTAACTTTTTCAAGCATACTTCACATGTATGACTGCACTGAGCCCATATCAGTATAATAATGCAGAATACACAGAGGAGCCAAAACATTATGGTAACCCCCATATGAAGCAAATGTTAACTAACTTGTAAAAGCGGTGAATGTCACAGATGTATTAGATAGTAAGCAAACATGCAGGTGCTCAGACATATTTAAAACATGTTGGTTGTGTTTTATGGATTGCATGAAAACAGACATTGTGGCTGTTTATCATTTCTGTTCAACACGGTGTTTGCTGATGTTAATAGACAGTCCTCTAAATCGTGCAAGTTACTATGGGTTTAAAGAGTATAGATCAGAGTGACTTTGACGAGGGCAAAATCATTATGCTCGGGCGACTGGGTCAGAGCATCTGAAAGATGGCGAGGTTTGTGGGGCACTCACAGTCAGCTGTGGTGTGTACCTACTGTGATGTCCTTTTAAAGGAGGGAAGAACCACAAACCGTTGATAGGGTGTTGATTGGACTTCTTGGTCCAACGCATCCCACAGAGGCTCATTGAACAGGGTTCCCCCAGTTCTGGCAAAATAAATTTCCATGACTTTTCCAAAACATTTCCAGTACCACAAGAAAATTTTCAAAAACCCACAAGTTTGCTTTGATTTGATGCTAATTCAGTTTCAGATAGCTGTCCTCATGCCCCGATCGTCCGCTCCTCCCATGCACCACGCCCCCTCGTTAACCCCGTGTGGAATCCCCGTGTGATCAGCTGTTTCTGGTTGTTGTCATTAGTCCTCGGTATTTAGTCCGCGTATCAGTTTGTTTCTCCTGTCCGGTCATTGTAACGTCACTGCGTGTTTTCTGGCCTGCCCTTTTTATTAAACCCCGTGTTCCCTGATTTCCTGACTGCAGCTCCTCTGTCTCCGTTCCATGTCTTGCATACAGCACGACAGTAATACTACAAATTTTGGTACGATAATAGCCAACCTGCTTACCTGATAAACACAGACTTTGGACAACTTTCGCCAATGTGCAAATAGCATTCAGTTATTAAGAAAATTAATCCCAGTATTAAAATTATACGCACCCTGTGATTGGTAGAGGTAAACTGAGTCAAAAACGGTAAACTGTGATCAATAAAATTCAAATACGTGCAAAAAAATAAAACTACAAAAACTGGAATAACGAGCAAAAAGCAGCAATCTCAAATACGCGAAATCTGCGCGGAAATGGATGTTTACTAAGGTGGTTAACTATACTGACTTCCACTTGTACATTTCTGTTAGAATGAAGCGGGAAACAAAATGAACAAGGCTAGTTGCCAAAACTATCCAAGAAATCCAAAACTTATTCAGGGCCTGGAAAAATTGTTTCAAAATTCCAAAACTTTTTCAGGTTTTCCTTGACCGCGGATACCCTGATTGAAGATGACAATTTTATGCAAGATTAACTGTGTACCAAACAACGACAAAGAAACCGAAAGATCGATTTTTATGTCGTTAATTATTGAAGGCGTGCGGAAAATTGTGTGTGTGCGAGAGAGATGCCTTTCGTACAAACACACACAAGTGCGCATGTATCATTGTATGCAAAACACACTAGTTGTCAAAACTAACATCTGTTATAACGTCAGATCTGAAAGCTCTATCTTTGAATGAACTTAGTGAACTCTATCAGATTTGAAGAACTTAGGTCTTTTAACTAAACTTAGCCTAAAATGAAGTAGAGCAGAGCATAACATTTTGCCAAACTAGTAGCTTATCCTACAAATTGAAAACCCCAAAATTGAAAAATATACGCCGACTGCATTTATATGCCAACCCCATTTACAACACATTTTGATCGTTAATGAAATGCGCTTTGTAACTTTTTGACCCGCCACCCCGCACCCACGATATTTTAAAAATGTCTGTCCTAAAACTGCCCGCACCCGCGGGTCACGCACAGTTATCCGTGGGTCACGGGTCGACCCGCACATCACTAGTGAGGAGGCAAGCTGCAGAATTCTGGACCAACTGAAACTTATGC
Source organism: Cyphomyrus plagiostoma (assembly GCA_019775915.2). Lineage (NCBI taxonomy): Eukaryota > Metazoa > Chordata > Actinopteri > Osteoglossiformes > Mormyridae > Cyphomyrus > Cyphomyrus plagiostoma. The sequence continues at coordinate 21,195,704 of JABFEA020000138.1, read as the reverse complement.
AGAGATTTGGAGCTGAAGCCAATCAGGAGGGAGTTGTAGTCGTCAAGGTGACTGGAAATGGAGGCATGGAAGAGGGATTGAACAGCAGGATGGCAGGGTCAGATGCGGCTGATGTTACACAGATGGATGAAACATGGCTGTCTAATGAGACAAGGGAAGAGGGATGAATTGATGAGCCATGTCTGAGGAATGGGAAGACTCCTTAATGGCTTCAAGTTTTCTTGCACTTAGCATGATGCTCAACAGAATCTGGCCTAGGGTACTGGAGCACTTATGGCCGGCTCCGCATGTGACGATAAAATCTGATACTTTTTTTTTTTTTGGCATATTTGCTACTTTCAACAGAGTATTGTGTGTTGTGCTGTGCATAAAACCAAAAGTACTATTTTGCACATATAGCTGATATCTGTTAGGAAGTAATCATTGGCATTGTGGTGACATGATTGCCTTTTATTTTCCTGGGTAACATTAGCTTCTCGTTGTTTTCTTCCAGGTGAACGTGGATTATACAGAGAAAACAGTCTCTATCAGTAACTACCCCCTGTCTGCAGCTTTGACATGTGCCAAGGTGTGTTCGGCGTATGAGGAAGTTTGGGGTGTTTTATGACCTGGAAAAGTGTCTTCTGTCTGAATCTGTTGTTGGATTCAATAAAGTCTTTCATCCCTGTAACCGGACCTAGGATTCAGTGTATGTGTGGTTGCTGAGAATTTAAATTCTCAGTCCTAACCACCTTTAAGTGTCCTTAGCAGAGAGAGGATGGGTCTATGGTCTGCTGTAATCTATGTAGTCAATACATACGTGGTTTTATGTATTGAAAGGGAATTTCATTGGAAACGTTCATTTGTTACAAGGAATCTGTTCCAGAATGTGTCATTTTACAGATTTTTCAATGCCAGAACAAATAAACAGGCGTTTAAACTTGTTTGTTTTATTTTCCTAAGTGCACTATACTTATGAATTGTTTGCATTTTCTGTGAATTTATGAGCTTAATTCGGCTGCCCAGCCTTTCAGACACTGCTGTACAGTAACTCATCTCCTGCTTGGCCCCACTGCTCCTCCCCGTCAGCTTTGCCTTCCCTGCATTCTTCAGCGCAGATCTCTGCTGCACAATTTATCAAAACTGTCAGCAGACTCAGAGAAGCTATGAACCGTATTGCTTTCACACATCATGTTGATGCCTTATCCCCAAAGGACCCACATGCTTCAGCTCCTTTAGCCTGCACCAAAGATTTCTTTCTGATAAGACTTTTCGTGGCAGATTCACTTGGTTATTTTTGTCGACATCATCAACGCTGCATGTACACGGTTCTTGCTTCTGGTAGGCCTTGATACCCTGTCACAGTTCTTGTCCTCTGACTCCACTTGCAGGACGAGTCAATGCACTTGACTACTGGTTTTCTTACTCACATCAGTGATTTTAGATACAATTACTGCCATGTGCTTGAAAAGGCGGAATGGGGTTTCTGTATAACACAATATATGCAATATCTATAAACACTTTGAGTATAAGTTGACCCAAAAAGGAAAATAACAACATGTGACTATTGTTTCAATCAGAAGATGCTGGTCAATTTTCAAACGATTCTGAGCAATTTCACTGTTCCGGATTACTTGACAGTAGTTATACTGTTACCGTAAAGCAACTATTTTAAATCCATCCGACACGTGAGTAAAGTAGGTTGGGTAGTTTTTAAAAATATAAATACCCATTTCAATGATAAATATGTCATGTTGATAATAGTTACTGCCTACAAAGACATATACACAATTAATGCAGTAGTTATTCTTTTAAGATCGGGGAATTAATCATAATATTCATCATTGTTTGTTTATTCATTTTTGGTCAGTTCTTTAATCAGTTAATCAGTGATCCTAGTGGGAAATTGCATCTGAAACCAGCAGACACTGTCAAATAATTAACTGCTCTGCATTATTAATCAATTTTGTGTATTAATCATTGTGAATATCGCTGATGTCCTGCAGAATTTCAGCTTGTCTCGCATGTCCTTTGCTTATGTCCTTGCAGACTATTTGTGTCCAGCTCACAAAATTACGTAACCATGGCTGCAGCATGTCAACTAGAAGCTCATGGGAAAATTCAGATATTATAAAAATGAATGTAAATACTCATAGGCCATTTGTCAGACTTTTTCTCATTGTTCAGTGTTGCAGCGCATTTAATCCTATTTCTGTAAGGCACAAACCGAGGCATTTTAGATATTAAATACCACTCAAATTAATGACGAATATCAATAAATGCTGATATTGCTGCATTCCTGTATTTGTTTCTCCTACCATAAATATCCTGATTTACTCAAATTAATTTCCATAGCAGTGCAGATGGTCTTGCCTTTATTCGTTGTTTTTTGGTTTTAGCTATTGTTGTAAAAACTGATAAAAGTGATTCCATATATAAAACTGCTCAAATTACTAATTGAATTATACTTCTACAAATAATTTTACAGCAATTCCTACATGTCTGAACTATTTTAATAAAGTCCATGTAATGTTTGTAACTATTTTTTATATATTATATTAAGGCAGAGTATGGCTGGTGGGTTATAATATAAAGAGCTCTTTATAAAAGAAATTGACATTCTGATTTTATTGACAGTGCACTGCCAGAGACAACTAGCAGCGAGATAGACAGGGGAAGCCGACAATTTACACAACACTCACTGATTAAATAACATGATGTAATATTTACATGTGGCACAAAGCATGCTGCTAATCTGGGTGATCAGTATTGCTGATTGATCAGCATCACACTTGCCCCACTCAAGTAGTCAGCCATCCCCAGCGACCCACAAATCCAAGACAAAGTGCCTCAAGTGGGCGTTGTCACCATGGCTGTTGCACAGCCCCCTGTTCTCCTGGTGTACGCCCCTCCTCTGGCACGTCCTTGTCCTGAGCTGCTTTAGGGGTCCAACTCTGAGGGTGAAGCGAGGAGGGGCAGGTCTTCACAATACCCATCTACTTGCAGATCTTGCCAAATACCTACACCTCAAAGTTGCAGCCCTCGTCACTATGCAGCTTCTGTGGCACACCAAAGCAGCAGAACTCCTCCCCAAAGAACCTCTCGGCTGTGGTCACTGCACTCCAGTCAGGGACTGCGTACACTTTGGGTCACATTAAGATCAAGATTAATATTAACTTCATTGATCCCAGGGGGAAATTCTGGTGCATACAGCAGCAAGACAGACATAGATATAGTGCAAAATAGACAAGGTGTAAAGATTGTACACAGTGCAAATAAAGTAAACATACTGCAAATGGTTTTAGAAGGAAACAGAAACACAAATAAATTAAATATTGTGAAAATACTAAGATTCAGAAGATACTAAAAATAAATATTTAAAAGTAGGAATTATAATTATGTGAGAAAAAAATATTATAATAATAATCAATATTTTGTTGATCCCCTTGGGGAAATTGTCTTTATGCCTCCCTCAACTTGTTCTTTTTTGTAGAGTAAGTTGTCTGTGAAGGGCTGCCACCCATAGCTGCACTCAGGGAGCTGGGGGTTAAGGGTCTTGCTCAAGGAGCCACAAATATGCTTACAAACATGCTCAAGGAGCCACAAACTTCTGATTACAGGTACACAGGCTTAGCCCACTGAGCCACACATTATGGGCAGTTAGAACAGAAGGCAGGCACCAGAGAGTATTGTAACAGACAGGTTGCATCCTGAAGCGTTATGGCTAAATGTGCTCCAGGATAGCTCCCTCTGAAGCAGATTGGCAGAATTGTTGTTAATATTGTCCAATGTTGCTAACATCCACTTCCCAGCTACTGCCTCCAGTGGGTCCAGGGTTAGCCTTGTTATGAAGCTGGCCTTCCTGATGAGTTTGCTCAGGGTCAGTGTGATGGAGTTGCCCTTCCTAATGAATTTGGTCAGGGTCAGTGTGATGGAATTGCCCTTCCTAATGAATTTGGTCAGGGTCAGTGTGATGGAGTTGCCCTTCCTAATGAATTTGGTCAGGGTCAGTGCTGGGATGGAGCTACCCTTCTTGATGAGTTAGTTCAGGCATTTTGCATCACCTGTAGTGATGGCACCTTCCCAGCAGGCCACAGTGTAGAAAAGCATGCTCATCATTACAGACTAGTAAAACATATACAATGGTGAAATATTCACCAATGCTGAAAGTGATCTTGGGTCCAGCATAGGGGGCAAGTTCGACCTGTTACCTTGGAGTGGCAGATTGGAAACAATGAAGGCAGTGTTCTTCTGAGGATGGCGCAGGGCCAAAGGCTTCACGATGCTTGTCTGCTAGTGCAGTGGAAAGAGGAGCCCACCCCAGAGCTGCCAGCAAATAACCTGTGAGCGACACGGTGAGGGAGGTGCCACCCTATCCTTCCAAAGTACCCTGGACTCATGCAGGGCACCCTCATGTCACTCCTACTAGCCTGCTGGTCCCCTTCCCATGATGGTGTGACCATCAGAGGCTGCAGGCTGAGACTGCTTTGCTCGGCCATGAGGAGGCATGCCACAGCTGGAAGGCCCATCTGGCTCAGGAGAACTGTGAGCTGCATGAGAGGCATTGCATAATGTTGCTGTATATAATGATGAAACATTAATTCCAGTCATTAACAAAAATACATGACCATATGCCTCATAATAAACATTCAATGAAAAATTTTAGCAGAACAATTTTAATTTAGCAGAAATTAACGTAGGATACACTAATTATTATTGCTTAAAATCAACGTTTAGTGAAAATGTGTGTGTAGGGGGAGCATCACAAATGATTACATAAGTAGCTAAAAACTTAGTACTGGAGGACTGATTTTAAGCTTTCAAACACCATGCTGAAACGTCCCACGTTGATGACTTAGGCATGACGTCAGCCCGCAGCCGGCGCAGGAAACACGTGATTCATGCGTTTTGGTTTTCCGGGAACAAGCGTGTCGAGACTTACATGTGCGTTTAATGCGCATGGTTGTAGTGTTCAGTTTAAACGAACTAGGGAAAAACAACTAAAAGAGGATTTAATCAAAGTGGAAGGAAAAATATAAGAGTAAGTCTTTATTATAACCACGCGTGTAGTGTATGTATGGTATAGTGCTTAATGAAATGATACGTGTAATAAGTATTTTTTATTAAAAACTGGTTTCACTCAGCATTTGGCTTTTGATATATTTCCACACGTCTGACCGTTACTGTTTGTTTAATGTAAATCAATATTGTTTTATTGTCATCTGCAATATATATCAGTGAATCATTTAATAACTTTGATAACTTGCAAGCTCGTTAACAGGCCATATAGATACTATGACCGGTTCAGTTCTTAGAGATGATGTTAACGACATTGTAAGAAAGGTAATTTGGTAACAGGATATAGCATTATACAACATTAGCCAGAAAATATGTCATTTAATCTGCCATACACATTTCTGTTAAAAGTCGCCTGCCGATGAGTATAATCAGTTCCTTTATTATTTTAAACCGTGAAGTGCAAGATGAAGCAATTTGGTTGTGCAGCACATGCGTCTGTATATCTACTGTATCTAGCTATTGTTTTCTTTTGAAAACTACATTTACCCATTGTGTAATTGTTTTCCAGATTAAACAACGTATTTAGCATGGGCAGAAAATTGGATCCCACCAATAAGGTGAAACGAGGGCCGGGTCGCAAGGCCAGAAAGCAGAAGGGGGCAGAGACAGAGGTTGCAAAGTTTTTAGTAGATGGTATGATTGCATAGGATCTTTTCTGACATTCATATTATAAATAATGTATGTAATCATCTATACTTTGTAAGGAACCTGTGTTCCACTGCATATACATGTCCAGCCTTCATGTACTCCCATTGTACAGTTTACATATATAAATATAACCCATTACTCACTTTTTTTCAAATCTTTGAACTCCCACCTGTTAAATTACTGCTGATTGGACACTATTTATGAATGTTTGATTATTGTTTAAAGTTTTGTCTCTTTAAACTTATGTCTCCTGCAGTTACAGACTTGGAGTTTCGCACTACACATTGTGCTGAATATAACTCTATACAACAAATAAAACTTTGATCAATATATTGTTCATTTATTTCAAATTGAAAAGCTGCAAACATCGGGAATGTTTGTGTTCTTTCAGAGGAGAGAGAGCCTAAGCGACTGTCCAGCAGAGGCAGAAGACGGTAAGAATTTAACGGGCAATTAGCCAATGGCAAACAACCGGCCGTAATGAAGGTTATGATGGAAAATTAAAGCTGGAAATCACAATATCAGGATAACCTTGGCAGAAAGGATAGCAGTACTTTTCATGAATGAAATGTCATAGTTTGATAAGAAAATACATTGTTTGAACAATGGTCATACTTTTTATGTAGTGCTTTAAAGAGAGCACAAGTTTCTCAGAAGCCAAAAGAGACCGTGGAGAAGCATACAGAGAAAGGTATGTGATTCTCTATATCTGCATTCTTTACTTGTTGATAGTAATTTTTTGCCAGGGACTGGCTTGAATTTATTATTTTGGACTCTAGTGGACGGATGGTTAATTGGAGATGCTAGTTACCTACTGCAGTAGCTCAGATAACAGTAATGTCTGTAGAATTTTTCTTCTTTCCCCCGTTAGGGTTTACTGATGAAAACAGCAAGTGGCTGAAACCAGCAAAGAGGAAGCATTCTGCTGACGACACGGGAGATGATAGTGACACCCAGTGGGAAGAAGAGGAGGAAGAGGAGTCAGGACAGAAAGCTGGAGATGCTTTTAAGGAAGCAAAACAAAGTGATGATGATGAAGAAGAAATGGTTGATGACTATGGAGCTATGGAAGACAGCGAAGAAGATGAAGATGGGAGCGATGGAGAAGAGGTACGTATGATGCATCTGACACCTTATTTCTGGTATACTGTTGTTTGTAGTGGTGTTCTGATCGATCGGCGACTGATCATTATCGGCCGATTTCCATGAAAAAGTATGTAATCGGCGAATTCCGATCATGCCTTTCATTGCCGATCACAAAAGCCGATCACCTGTAGCTCATACTGCACAGGCGCACGGCGGCAAATCATCAACAATCATGTCTGCCTGCAAGAGTGATGTAAAGTTTGAATCCTGGAACACATGCAACGACAAAATACCTTGCGGGGAAAGCTTGTTACACAACGAATTTAATACAACATTTAAAGAACGAACACTTGGTGAAATTTTCGCTAAGATTTTCGCATGAGATTATTTGATTTAGGCTGTTTGTGAGATTTATTTGACTTTCTACACTATTTATCCTGTTGAGAACCTTAATGTTTTCAGTCTTTTAAAGATTGTGTTATTGATAGCAGGTAAACTTAAGTGATTTTCAGTTCTCCTTTTGATTGGATACTTGCTGCATTGTGCCTGCAAGTTTTTTTTTTTTCTCTTGAAAAAGTAGAAACATGTTTTTGTCTAAATTAATGTGATTTTATGGTTCCTTTTTTTCAGATCATGTAGCCAGTAGCACTCATTATAACTAAATTAAAAAATTTACAGTCAATCAGTGTGATCGGTATCGGTGATCGGCACTCATTTGTGTGATCAGTAATAAAGGCAAGACCATCTGTGGCAGCAAAAAACCTGACCGGAGCATCCCTGGTTGTTTGTTTACGTTCATTTATTGACATTCCTCTTCTCTGCGAAATCCAGCTACTCCCCATTGAGCGTGCTGCAAAGAAGCAGAAGAAACTGGAAGAGGCCATGGAACAGGAGAGCGATGAAGAGCGAGAGGAGAGTGGGAGTGAGGGGGAGGATGAAGATGACACCGTGCAGGCCAACATCGATGAGATGGACAGATTCAAGCTGCCTGGAGCTGAGGAGCGGGAAAAAGAGGGTCAGTGCTGAATCTGCATTAACCTTTATCTTTATTACAGTTCTGTTCCACCTTCTGTCATTAATTTCACTTCAGAGCTTTTTTTGTAATGTGCAGCATGTTTTACTAGTTTTTGTACCTTGTACACATTCTTTTTTCTTGATTTCCTTTTAGAAGCCATGCCCATAGATCTGCAGAGCATCCATCAGCGCATAAAGGACAATGTTGATGTCCTCTCCGACTTTGCAGACAAAAGGGAAGAGGGGAAGGGGAGGGCAGAGTACCTCTCCCTCTTGAAGAAGGACCTGTGCACATATTACAGCTACAATTGGTTTCTTATAGAGAAGCTCCTTGACATTTTCCCATTGTCTGAGGTAAATGGAAAATATGCTGTGTAAAGGAATTATTAGTTTAAGGTTGTCCTGAAATCCATCAATTAATCCTAAAATGTCAGTGTGTAATTAGTGCTAGTGTTTGCTGCACTCTTGGGAGTTTTACTTCCATAAAAATGTTCTGAGGGCAGAACGAAAAATAATTGATTCAGATACTTAACCAATCAGATTGTAGAGGAGGTTGGTCCAAGCAACTAGAGGAGGTGGGACCAACCGACCAGAGGCCCCACCCCCTCTATTTCCTTGGACTCACCTCCTCTACAATCTGATTGGTTATGTCTCCTCATAAGTAATTTTATAAGTAGAGTGGGGCCCCTGAAACAACAAGCCCGTCCCTGTGTAAATGATATAACATAAGGGTGTACAGAGAGAGAGATCAGTATGGGACATACACTAAGTGTGCCCATCTTGATTTTTAGGCTGATTTTTATGGATTGTCAGCTATATCTGAAAATGATAGTTATTCTTTCTGTTTCTTTTATGTAGTTGATTGATTTCCTAGAGGCCAATGAAATCCAGCGACCAGTCACAATTCGGACCAATACCCTCAAGACAAGGAGGCGGGATTTGGCTCAGGTAAACGGCAGTTTATTTTCTTTTTTACATTTCAATAATTTTATGTACGTCATATTATCAAGGCTTTGTTGTCAGTTCTTAAGATGTGTTTTTATGTATATTTAAATTATTTGCTTCTGGATATATTCTTCCAATGTCCTCTCTTTTATTAGGGGTACTGATGTTGAATGTTTGAGAAAATTAAGAATTCTTTTGAACTTTCCCTTGTTTAAAAACAGGCTCTGATCAACAGAGGTGTGAATTTAGATCCAATAGGGAAGTGGTCTAAGGTGGGCCTGGTCATCTTTGACTCCTCAGTACCTATAGGTCAGTATTTACATATTTCTTGAAAACTGAAGATGATGCCAGTGTTTATAATTTCTTACCAATTCACAGAGTAGCAGTCCTCGTGATTGTACCTCGACTGTGCTAATCATGACTTCTTGGTCTGTCATAGGTGCCACGCCTGAATACCTTGCTGGTCATTACATGCTACAAGGTGCTTCTAGTTTTTTGCCTGTCATGGCGCTTTCCCCCCAGGAGGGGGAGTCTGTGCTAGACATGAGCTGTGCCCCTGGAGGAAAAACCACATATATGGGTATGCGTCTCACTCTGCAGGAAAATTAATGTAAACAGCGGTGAATGCTGAATGTTTTGTAAAGAATTTCTCAGCTATGACTTGTAGATTTCATACAATGTGTGCTGTCTGACATTTCAATGGACGCATTGAACTGCATGTTTTGTTTCCCAGCCCAGCTCATGAGGAACACCGGTATAATCGTGGCAAATGATGCCAATGCTGACAGACTCAAGAGCGTCATGGGAAACCTCCATCGTCTGGGTGTCACCAACACAATCATATGCAACTACGACGGCCGACAGTTCCCTAAGGTACGCACCCTTTTCTTCAGTAGTTACCAAAATAATATTTGCCTTGTTTTCTATTTACACAATGAATGTCATTTGTATATATATATACTTCTTCTGATATGGTTAGCTCCTGCTTAGTTAGGTGTTTTGTCATTGGATGGCTTGAGATGTCCCACCCTTATTTTAAAAATAAAATCATATGATTGACAGGTGATGGGTGGGTTTGATCGGGTGCTACTGGATGCTCCCTGCTCTGGCACTGGAGTCATTTCCAAAGATCCAGCTGTGAAGACCAGTAAGGTAACACATAGATCAGACTATCACTAGTAGGATGATGATGACAGCGTGCACAGTAATGTGGTTCCAGGATCAGAATGACCCTCACTCATCCCCCCAGGATGAAGCTGATATCCAGCGATCTGCTCACCTGCAGAAAGAACTAATACTGTCCGCCATCGATTCCCTCAATGCGGACTCTCCGTCGGGGGGTTATCTAGTCTACTGTACCTGCTCCATTACGGTAAGTAGTAAGAGTACCTCCCCTCATCCTTTAGCGGTTGGTAGCTCTGTGGGTTAAAACTCTGTACCTGTGATCAGAAGCTTGTGGGTTCAAATCCTATGACTGGCAGAGCTGTGTCACTGATGGACACTCCAATTGCTCGAGGGACCATCTGACCCCATCCCTATGACCTCCTCTAAGTTTACAGTGTGTGCCCGCATGCTGCTGTCATCCCATCCAAGGTACCTTGCCTCATTCCCCGTGCATCTCAAGATGGACGACATTAATAAATTATGCATCTTCTGAAACGCATCTTGCATGCTGCTTTTTCTCAGGTTACATCTAGGGTTGTAACTACACAAAATTTACGATTCAGTGCAGTTTTGCTGCAGCAGGGAAAACAGTTTTTTTAATGGTTTTTTAAATTATTACAATTGCAAACAATTACGTACAGTTGCAATTCAATTCTGCACATTGTAAAGACAATGAAAATAAAAAACAGAACTATATCATAAGTTATGATGAACTAAATCCTGTCTAAATTGTGAACAATCTAAAGCTTTGGCTGTAACTCAACATCTGCTTAATTTAGGTTCCACCCATAACAGTAGACGCATCCATTAGTAATGTGTACTGAACCATAAATGATGTACGGAGCAGTACACAACAAATACTGTTACAGGCTTTCAGCAGCGTTTGACAATTTCACCCCCTTTAAGTTTCATGTTTTCTGATATGATGACAATACAGGACATTCAATGATTTTATTTTTCTTATAATGCTGTGGTGTCTTATTTAAGAACAATTTAATACAAAACCTGTTATCAGCTTGTTTCACACCCTATCTTTGTTTAGCTCACATGTAAGATTTCACCAGTGTAACTACATTTCAGAAATTTCATAATTCTAGTATTCACAAAAGAATACATTTGCAAAACACTGTTCAAATACTGGTATCTTTGTTCTTTGGACACACATTCCTTTGGCTGATATGGACACGGATGCCGACAGTAATGAAATTCACTCACGCTTCTTTAGGTGGAGGAGAATGAATGGGTGGTGGATTATGCACTGAAAAAGAGGAATGTGAAGCTGGTGTCCACTGGCCTAGACTTTGGGAAAGAAGGATTCACCAGGTAAAGCAGCAGCAATCTTTTATATCTTGCTCTGTCAGACCTCTGGAAGGGATGGATAAAATTATTGGTGTGAGTGGGACACTGTGGCAGAGTCTGACTTGCTCTTTAGACATGAGCACATAATTTACAGGCCTTTTTCTTTCCTAAGGTTTAAAGAGCGTAGGTTTCATCCTTCCCTCCGTCTTTCACGCCGATTTTACCCTCATTCACACAACATGGATGGTTTCTTTGTGGCAAAACTGAAGAAATTCTCCAACACTATTCCAGTGAAGCCTGTTAACAAAACTGCAGGTAAGACAAGAACTATGCAATTATTTAACAACTTTTGGTTCACATAAATGCATATTTAATACATTCCAACACGCATTTAAACATTCCATCTGGTGTGTTGCAGAGGCTGACGATGAGCCAGTTGGCACAGAAATGCCTGCCCCCGCAAATGAGACTGCCAGAAAGTCAGCTGCAAAGACCAAGGCCAAAAAACAGCCAATAAGCAAGCCCGATACTGAAAAGAAAAAGGAGACCAATGGGAGCCCAGCAAAAGGCATCTGGGAAAAACCAACACGTGTCTTGAAGAAGAAAAGGAAAATGGAAGGAACGACACAGCCTAAGATTGTGGCAGTAGAGGGGAATGCTGCAAAGAGGGAGGGGGTGGGGGAGAAAAAGAAGGGGAGCAAGTTTGAGAAGAAAGATGAACAAAAGAGGAAAAGGCTTATGAAGAAAAAGAACAGAATGGGGAAGAATAAATTCAGAAAGCTGCAGAGGGTGATACAGAATGTAAAGAGTGTATAGGATGTGAATAGCAGTGGGAAAGCTGGCAGGGTGAAAATCTCGCAGAAAACCACAGGGACTTCCGATGGCCAGCAGTCACTGCACTGCTGTCTTACAACATTCATCCATGAAAAGTACAATTTCAAAGAGTGATGCCTTTATGGACTTTTTGCCACCTCTTAAGATATTTTATATAAAGATGTGTGTTTTTGTTGTCCTGTGTTCCCCCACCTCCACTGGTTCCTCAAGAAAACATTGAATAAAATCATTTTGGGGACACTTTATTTACAGTGACTGAGTGCAGTGTCATCGTTTTCTTTCTTTTTAGTTATGCATTGATGTATTGCCAAGTTATGACCATTAACGTGCTATGTCATTTCAGCTTGAGGGAAATGGTCAAAATAGTCTTTTGCATCCAAGTAGAAACGAGAGCATTTTAAACTTGATTAGCAGTTTGTCTGGTAAATGAATAATAAATACGTTCCTTTTAAAAGGATGTGATAGCACCATGACGGAATGAAACCATATCCAGTAAACTCAGCCATACTACCTCCTAAAACAACCGCGCGATCGCCCAGCGTAGTATGGCACGCCCTCCACCGGATTGCCTCCCGCCTCCCTCCTCCTCCCTCCTCGCATATCCGCATTTTCCATCCTTCCTCCATTGGCTCGCGTGTTCCCTGACCGGAAGTCGTCTTATTTTTGTTATCCAAGATGGCGGCGGGAATGTATTTAGAACACTACTTGGACAGTGAGTTAACATTTGCCTTTTTTGTAACCAGTTCCTCTTAATTCTGTCACGGCTGTGCGTTGTTTTGCATTTTAACATGTTAAAAATAAATTCTTATTACTGTGCTTTGTTTTTCTTGCGCGTGAGATCGCGAGCCCTTTCTCTGTACCTGCAGCCAGTATAAGCATAAACAATTAGCTAGGTTGTCAAATTATTATATGCATATCTTTAAACTAATAGTAATTTATTTTAATCTCATACAACTCTAAGTGAAAATGACAGTTTTAAGTCGTGGTTAAATTTGCTGTGGTATAATTTTTATCTGATCGCTAAGATATGATTGTGGAATTGGTCGCATTTGTTATTTGTGTTTATTTCTTTTGAAAATACTGTTATATCTTCGTGTATACAGGTATAGAAAATCTACCATTTGAACTGCAGAGGAATTTCCAGTTAATGAGGGACCTGGACCAGCGGACAGAGGGTAGGGCGATTATCCGAACATCAATCAGATCTATTATTATATTTTTCTATTTTATATTATTGGCCCTCTATTTTTTAGGATAACTTCTTGCAGTGTAAGGCAAATATACAGCTTCGGTGTCAGCGTAAATGTCCTATGTGATGCTCTCCGTATTGACATATGGTATCTGCCTATGGATTTTATTTGGTCTTTTTGCTCTTTCGTAGACCTGAAGGAGCAGATTGACTCTATGGCACGTGAGTACACTGCCAATGCGCGGACTCTGTCTTCAGAACAGAAGGTGTCACTCCTGCGGCAAATCCAACAGTCCTACAGCAAGTGCAAGGAGTTTGGAGATGACAAAGTGCAACTGGCTATGCAGACCTACGAGATGGTCAGCACCACGCGTCTTTTGCATGGTCTTTTTTGTGTGTAGTTGTGTTGTGAACTGATTTGATAGTCTGTTGCAACATGTTAGAACTAGTGCTGGGTACAGATTTTCGGTGCTGTTGTGGTACCGACCGAAGTGCTCCAATAATGAAAATCAATTTTATTTCGGCGCCAAATTCCGATACCCAAACAGTAAATCTCAGCGCCTGTTTAAAGATCTAAAGATCCTGATAATTAGCTGTCTAACACAACCTTACACAAAAACATATGCCCAGAGACAAACTTGTGACCTAGCTAGCGTGTGTGTGTGTTGTTTTTGTTTGTCGCGTAGTAAAAGATGCATAAGAAATCAAAAATGTGGCTCCGAAAGTTGCAGGCATTTTGCGACATTTTTGGAGACTAAATTTTATAACCAGGTGCACCGGTCCGTCTTGCAAATATTAATATGTCCCCATATAGTGGCTGACTGCATCGTAGTATATCAACTGAAATACTCGGAGAGAGCAAGAATTGATGTGTGTGGGCGTGAAGGACATCATCGGATCTCAGTCCGATGCAGTTCCTCGGAGGCACTACTCACGGAGCGTTTACAGTGATAATCTTGCTGATTGCTTGACTACAAGCACCGGTGTTCTGTCACAAAATCCTACCTATCGAGACTAGCTATCGACCCTTTCTGCGCATGTGCAGTTCCACCGTTTTGAGATTAGGGTTAGGTTTTAGGGGTATGGGTTTTGGGGGGTTAGGGCTATCGATGAACACTACGGTAGCATTGTTCGACAAGGCAGCATATATCGGCAGAACAAATCAGGGCTCTGAAGTCTCGCGCATTGACGGTGAGACACACGCTACATCGTGTTTCTCATGGTGAGAAATAAGGGATAGCGCCCACCAAAGTGTCTCGTTATATAGAATTAATAGACGTGGCGCAGGTATATGGAGTGGAGATTTCCGCCGAGTTCATAGCTGTCCCGAGTTACACAGAGTTAATAGCCACCTACCAGTAAACCGGAAAAGAGCATTTCTTGTTTCTGAGTAATTTCCTAAATAAGTTACTTGTGATACCGCTGCAAGTACGTTATTACATGGATGCGCGCACATACGGAGGGCAGATAAAGTGCAAGATCCGATTAACGCAGTAGGCAGGGCTCTAGACTGTCACGCATTGACCGTGTGACACACACTGCATCCCTAACAGGTGTAATCAAACCCAAACTTTTGTTGAAACTTGATAGCCCTGGTAAAATACGTAAAAGGCCGTTTCCCTTTATGATCGCGATCGATCCCCTAGTAACCAACCAATAACCAACTAAACAACTTGTTAAAATAAAATATTAGTGCTGTAACGTTTTATGTAATCTTCTTCTCGTTGAAATTGATTTAAAAACATATTGGCATCAAAAAAAGGTGATGCCACCGGTATGAACCGGTATGAAATCAAAGTATCGTTCTGATACTGGTATCGAAAATATTTGAGCGATGCCCAGCCCCAGTTATAACATAAAGGAGCCATGCCAAAACGCCGTCTCTTATTTGAGACTTTACATTCATAATCTGGTGTAATGTTGAAAAAAAATAAACGAATAAAGGGATTAGTTGCTCCGGCCAGGTTTTGTTTGTTTCCTTTTTGTGATTATAGTTGTTATGGCTGGTCATGTAGATATCTTACAAATCAAAAGCTGTAGCACGAACCCATGAATGCAGGATAAATACTTCAATTGACTTTGATTATTATTTGTAGAATAAGTTAAATACTTAGATATGTCAGCACATTTTGTTAGAAGCTACAGGGTCTTCTTGTGCCATTTTCACTGTGCTGTGTGTTTCGGTATAACAAGGTTGACAAACATATCCGGAGGCTGGACACGGATCTGGCTCGCTTTGAGGCTGATTTGAAGGAGAAACAAATTGAGAGCACTGACTATGACTCCACCTCCAGCAAGGGCAAAAAGAGTGAGTTCAGACAGCTGGTAGATTCATGTTCATTCTGAATGTGTTTTTATATTATGTTGCTATATTGCAGCTCATTTATTTATTTTAATTGCTACATTATAAATTAGAAATGGTTATAGACATAGGAATAGAGCTATTTATTTAAAGAGACATACCACCAAAGCCAGTATACACTATGCTGGTGTTTGCAATCTAAAGCTATGGGAGCTATGAGAAGTTATGGGCTTGATTCGTGTAATACTATTGCCTCTGTTAGGTGAATCAAGGGGGCCCAAAGAGAAGAAAGTGGCTCGAACTCGGTCAAAAGTGAAGAACTCAGACGAGGATGGAAGCCCAAAGAATGGACAAAAGAAAGTCAAACTTAATCACACGTAGGCTTATTTGCATTAACGTTTATATTCAGGTTTTATTCTGCTTCTGTGTCTTCATATTGCAATTTCCCTTTAATTCCCCAGTGACTTTGCTGTAAATCTTTTTTTGCCTTTAATTTCATTTAAATATTTACTTGGCCCTGATGGCACATTAAGGCAAGAGACAGTAAAATAGTTTACTGGGCCTGTACATTGTATTTTAAGGTTTCAACAGCTTAAAGCCATCATACATGCCAGCTGTCTAGGACCAATAATGAAAACTGGTTCTCAAGCCTTACTGTTTGCATATATACTGTAACAGTAAACCACTATAAGGTGATTTCCCTTTGCCTGCCAGGGGGGAGTTCAGTGCACCATCTGTGAATTTTGGGAACGTCCATCCCTCCGATGTGCTGGATATGCCAGTGGATCCAAACGAACCCACATACTGTCTGTGTCACCAGGTCTCCTACGGGGAGATGATTGGCTGCGATAACACAGATGTGAGATCACCTCTGATGGCTGACTTGTGGCCCCCAATTATTTTTCTTTTTGTGATTCTGTATGCTAGAAGGAATTAATTAGCATTTGTCTTTCTTTAGTGTTCCATTGAGTGGTTCCACTTTGCCTGTGTGGGATTGACAACTAAGCCAAGAGGCAAATGGTGAGATGATGTTCATGCTTATATCAGTATATATAAAATAGGTTACATATTGTACATTTACAAAGTTAGTAATGTGCATTTATCAAATTTTGTTCAATTAAATTTAACAAATTAAATTTTGTTCTTTTAAAACTGTAGCAGTTGTATCTTTGTGACAATTGCAATATTTGCTGAATTTCATCAGTGAGTGATCTCCAAGTTACTAAAATGCTTTAGTTTTATTATTAGTATTCATAATCAGTGTACTGAAGGCATCTAACTTTTTTTTTTTAAATATTCTTTTCCTCTTATTTTAGGTACTGTCCACGGTGCTCTCAAGAAAGAAAAAAGAAGTGACTGAGGTAGAAGCACTCATTCAGAGGAGGAGTGGAGAGAGAGAGAGGAGGGGACAGTGTATATGCTCCCTCTTCTCACTCAAGTAATGATAGGATCTCCTTTTCCCTCTCTGCAGTATTTGGTGCTTTTTTGTTCTCCTATTCCCTGTCTCTGGCACAGGGAAGGAAAGTTGCAGGTGTTACTACAGCTGTATTTTCAGTTTAAGCATTGTTTTCAGTGACTATTTTGTTGACGTTGTGATTTTTTTTAACTGAGTTAAAAAACTTAAATATAAGCAGCATTAATCCAGCACTTTCCCCTCGACTGGAATGTTTATTATACTGTACTCTATCATATTGTGTTCTGTTATTCCATGTTATATTAAACATCTTGTGTACTGCATCAATTCATTTTGGAAGGGGTAATTTTTAAGGGCATACTTTATATACTGAAGATTCACAGGGCTAAACTATGTAGTAAGTTATGTTTGTGTGTACTGTAGTTTATTATTACAGGAAGAACTGCAAAACATGGACAGTATTATAACCTGGACTCAGATCTATGTTACTGAATTGTGCTACTCTACCTTTACTGGCTAGAACGGTTCGTAAATAATGATGTAGTGGCTACAACTAATGTAAATAACTGATAACGAATTCAGAAATGTACGACTTGTTCGGAATTGTCAAATACAATTACTACATTGTACACGTGCTGTATTTCTGGTTTTCTCATTTGACGCAACACGAACGCAGTAAATTGTAGCATACGATGAAATGATAAACTTAATGACGAACTCACTTTTCATAAATGGACAAATTTATTTAGTCGTAGGGTGGATATTTTAAGATCTTAATTCACCTCATGTAACCTCTATCTCAAAGACCACCGCCATTTTGGCTTAGCGCGGCCGTGTGACATGCGCATGGTAAATGGCCTCCGGTTTACGTCCTGTCGGAAGCAGCGTAATGACGCATTTCCTTTGGCGCCAATAGGGTAGAATTCAAAACCTCTGCGGCAAACCGTTGCTAGTGTATTTATACTGGCTGCTAATGTGCTGTATGGGAGTACTTATAATTGCACTGTTTGTAGCTGCTCATATAACACAAATACAGGTAAGTAGTCCTTATTTCACTGTTTAAACAAATTAGCTATTATTTTATATGTATATTTCGATATTTTGGGTACGATGTCTGAAATATACTGGACATTGTGTACTGGGCTTCAGCTAAATGGCGATTTATTCAGTTGGAGAAATAGTGGTAGCTTTTCTTCAGCCGTGGTGTTTGTTGGTAACGACGAAGGCATTTTGTTTTACGCCATTAACTACATTCCAAGACATTTACTGTTTGGTATCAAATACTTTGTTTTTTTGTTGCTTCAGGCTTTTACATTACTGTAAGATATGCCCTGAAACTTACTTACATTCTTTGCCTGCTAAATTGTTAAATAACAATGAAAAGTGGGTTTGAACAGGCTTGATAACGTTTTTCCGATTAGTGTAAGTCCGCTGTTATCCTGTGTTATTTAGTGAATTGTAAATAAGAATAGAGAGCTTTAAATGAGAGTTTTTTTTTTTTTTCCTGCGTTCATTATTGTAGGAGCTGCGGGGACAGGTTCGAGGTTATTGTTTTCTGATCAATTTCGCTACATTGATGTGATTGTCCGGACGACATGATTTTCTGTAAAACGACCATGTCTTCCTCTCTCATTCTGATAGCGATGTGGGACTTCGCGGTGCCAGTGTGTATGAATGATTTGGTGAAAACTGGCGGTGTTAATCAGTATGTGGTTCAGGACGTCCTCTCCCCCAAACAGCTGCATTCCCACTTAAACAGTGAGTACCCCCAGCGCCTGCGCGGACTTGCCCAGTCCACGGATCTCTTTACGAACTAGCCTTTTAGATCAGCCAAGTATTTCCCCAGTATGGTAAGCTTTGTCTATGTCCCAGTTCCTCAGTGAAGGGATGGGGATCTCTGATATTTTGGCCTTTACCTGTATGCATCTCAACCTCTCCTTCAGGTTTTAAGGCTGCAATGAGGACCCAGGGTCCACTGTGTATCTTGGAACATTTTGATACTCTATACAGCGTCTTGCAGTAAGTACTTAAGTTTGTATACACCTAAATATAACAGGAAAACCTATGTAGCTTTGTATTTGTTGCATGGTGAGTAAATACAGTTGACAAAGTCTTTCTCTTTCAGGCACTTCCAGGCAATAGATTTGGCTGTTAAAGAAGATGCTTTAGAGTTACTCGTACAAGGTTAGTCCACAAATGCATTCTGCCGGTTCCATTTGTTTCGTGTAGTGATATATCAACATCTGTTTTTTTTTTTTTTTTTTTTTTTAAACCAGTGGTGAGTGGTCTCTCTGTGTCCCTCCCATCCCTCCTCCTCTCTGCCACTCTGTCTGCTGTGGACAGGAAGCAGCATCTCAATGCTGTTAAGATGGGTGTATTCCTGCTCTGCAAACTTACAGAGTGTCTGGAGAGTGACTCTTACAGGCAGTGTATTGTCACTGCACCAAGCAAGGTATTCTGTTCCCTGAATTGTTTCAAACACTTCTCTCGTTATTTCATTGTTCAGTACCTCCAGTGAATTCCTTAGTGTGTTGTTACCCGTCGTGGCACTTGGCTCACTGGTGGTGCTCTTCGCACTGATGCTTATTTTGTTGTCCAATGATGAAACCAAGGCGAATGCGAGCTAATTGGTAGGGTATGGGTGCATCAGTCTCCTGATTTGATGGGTAATCTTGGCAGGGTAGTAGAGCTTGGCTTCTCTGCTGTAAGGGCCCACCCATAATAAATGGCTCCTCTCCTCAGATCCCTTATTGGAAATTAAGGATGGGAAGGAGGAGGGAGCCAACAGTGTGTGTGTGTGTTTGCGCGCGTGTCTGTGTCAGGAGGCAGAGGACACCCTGCCCTCTATATGCCCATTGGCTATGAGCGCCATCTTTGGTAATCTGAGGACAACTGTTGGCTTGTGACTCGTGGGTCTTTTGATATTAGCTCTGTTGTATTTGCTCCTGTTGCTGACCATATTGGATTTGGGCACCTCCAGGGCAGCAAGAAGGGCCGGGCTGGCAGTGACTCCAAGATGCACTGGGATGCAGAGAGAGAAACTGTACTCCAGGTTCTCATCCAGCTACTACAGCTGGACATCAGGTCTCTGTGGAGCCTGTCTCTGGTGGAAGAGGAGTTTGTGAGGTCAGTTTCAAGATCCCACCTGTTCTTTTTTGAGGAGGGGGGGGGTAGGTATATCTCTTTGTCCTGCAAATAATTGATCATTTTAAAATCCAGACCCATTCCACTGAAATACTATAGATTTAGTAGCTTTTTGTATATACATTTTATCTCTTTTAATTACTACTCTTGTATTGTCCATTTTGCTGCTGTAATGCAAATTTCCCTACTGTGGGGTTAAGTTGACCTATATCACGACATTTGTCAAGTTGCTAGGTGGTCTGAGTTGGGTTTTGTCTTATCAGTTGTGTGACATGTTGTTGCTACAAACTCCTGGAGAACCCCGCCATCAGCCTTGTGAGGAGCAAGGCTAGCCGTGATGCCATCATCCATCTCTTGGGGGTCCTCATCAAGAAGTACAATCACATGCTAGGTGTGCAGCCTATTACTCTTCCCACTGTTCTCCTAGTGTGAATCATTAAAGGGGAGGGGGGGCGGGCTGGTAACCGGTTTCTGACCCAGTGACTGCCATCATCCAGGTGCCAGTGTGAAGGTCATCCAGTTACTGCAGCACTTTGAGCAGCTGTCCACTGTGTGCGCACAGGCCGTCTCTGTGTGGAGCATGGAGTACGGCGTCAAGGCTGTCGTCGGGGAGGTCATGAGGTCTGCGTGTTATTGACTCTGCACTTTCATCTCTCTTGTAACTGCATATTCATTCCTTCCTGCCTATGGCCATCTCTCTATACAGGTCCGCAATTTGAAGGGCATGTTTATTTATGATGTTTAAGAATCATGTTCATTTAGCGTAATTGTATATACTTATTCATTATTAATAGCTAATTGGGTTATTGTACAACTGTAATATACTGTATTACTGTATTGTGTGTGTGTGTATATAAAATTGTATATATTGTATTGTAGATATACACTTACTTTATATATATTCTTAATCTTGTATATTTTATTTTTTAAAAATATTAATCTATTCTTAAATTTTCCTCACTTCTTCCTACTGTTTGGAGCAACTGTGACCAAAAACAATTTCCTAAGGGATTAATAAAGTATTCTGATATCATGAACTGCGTCATTGGGGTGGCAGTGTAGGACGCACCCTGGACGAGATGCCGATTTTGCAATGTTTCCTTGGACGTCTCCCTATATTTGTTCTGCCTTGTTCATGTGGGTCACCCTCCTGGTGCAGGGAGATTGGTCAGAAGCCCTCTGAGGAGCTTGGCAGGGAGGGCTCAGGCGTCAGGGCCTTCTCCTCCTTCCTGTCAGAGCTTAGCACGTTGGTGCCTGAAGCCATGATCCCCAACATCAGTGTGCTCCTCACTCATCTAGAAGGAGAGGTGAGCTAGGAGATCTCTGAACTGAGCTCTCATTTTTTTTAAAGTGAGCTCTTCTCTGGTTTACTGCCAGTGTCCCATATTCTCAACAGCACACTGAGGTATCATGTAAGAGCGACTGCAGAGTTGTTCTAAATTGGTCGTTTCAATGGTTTATTTCCCCTCCTTCATCCCCCGACCAATGGCAGAGCCCCAGCTTGCGCGTGGCTGTGTGCGAGGTGCTCGGGGAAGTGCTGGTACGGGTGCTCAGTGGTGATGGGCTAGACGACTCGGGACGGGCCGACAGGGACCGATTCCTGGACACCCTGCAAGAGCACCTGCATGACACACATTCCCACGTCAGGTCCCGTGTCCTGCAGGTCTACGCGCGCGTCGTCAACAGCAAGGTGGGCGGTGACTAGGCTTGAGCCAGGCTTTCCCTGAGTCGTCGGCAGGCCTGCATGTGTTCATGGTTACTGCCCTGTCTTTCAGGCTCTACCCCTTACCAGGTACACGGAGGTCATGAGCTTGACAGTGGGTCGGCTGATGGACAAGTCGGTCAACGTGTGCAAGAGCGCCATCCAACTGCTGGCTGCCTTTATTGCTCACAACCCCTACAGCTGTAAGGTACAAACGATGCTTTGTCAAGCCACATTGTTGTGAAGATGGTTAGATTTTTTTTTTTATTTATTATTATTTGGAAACTGGCTTCTCTGAATTTACATGCAGCTGAGCAGTGCTGATCTGAAAAAACCCCTGGAGAAGGAGACTGTTAAACTGGCAGAGCTTCAGCAGAAGGCTGCCACCAAAGTCCCTGGTAAGTGGCCCCCTGCACCCTTACAGAATCACTATTCCTTTGTTGGTACCAAGGTGAATGCAAACTTCTTGCCATGGAGTCTCATGTCTCTGCCTCCTTATTGGCACATAATCTTGGCAGGTCATTGGCGATGTGTTGCTATGCTATAAGGACCCACCTACAGTAACTGGGCCCTAGTCCTCCATCCTCCACAGACCATATGCTGGGTGGGGGGTGGGCACGCAGAGGAAGCTCTTAGTGACCAGCGGCTTGGATAATCTGAGGACTGTTAGTCTTGATGGCTCCTTCCTGTGGGTTTTTGTGACGTGCCCGACTCTCCACCTTCTGCAGTGGCCGTCATCAAAGCCTCTGAGCTGTGGGAAGCCATGGAGCCTGAGCTGCTGCAGACAGTGCAGGCTGAACTGGAGGCCTCCGGTCAGGATGGAGAGGGGGACAAGGAGGTGGACTGGGAAGGGGGCATGAAGGAAACCGACCAGGCCACTGCTGTGAGCGTTGCTCAGCTCCTCAGAGATAACAAGTACAGGTGTGTGTGCGGTGTCTGCGTCGTGCTGTGTGTGTGTGTGTGTGCATGCTCATCCCTGCTGGACAGTGCTCTCATGTATGCCATTGTCCCACAGACATGCTGTACGGCTCTGTATCCAAGCCCACAACACCTTTCCCGATTCTCGGCTCTTCTGTGGCGTCTCCCCGCTTGCTGTGGAGTCAGTTGTTGACGCGCTAGGTCTGATCTTCAGAGGTAATCACACTGCACTTCACCCACACCTCAGGCCTTCGGCCCACACAGCACTGGGCCCCTGATGTCCACCAACGTTGCATCCTCTTCGCCGCTAATCTTTTATTGACATCAGGTCCAGTGCCAGCTGGGTCGGATCCCGAGGAGGTGCTGGTCCCCGCTCAGGCGGAAGAGGCAGCAGAGCTGAGCCACAGAGATGAGCTGGAAGAGTGTGCGCTGAAGAAGCAGGAGATGCTGGTTCAGTACCTGAGCGACACGGAGAGCTTTGTCCTCCAGGTGGAGAAGGCCATAGCCGTCATTAACACCATGCTGTACTGGAAGACCACCAGCGGTAGGCCGCCTGATGCCCTTTCCGTGATTCGAAGGAGAAGCTATATTTCATGAAAGCTGACCCCTTGTGCAGAGCTTTCTGCAGTGTGATACCTCCTCCTGAGTCTGTCTGTGTGGGCGGCAGTGGTCCTGGAGGCGGTTCAGTTCTGCGTGACGGTGTGTGAGTTCAGCGTGGCGGACTCTCTGTCCGGCGTGCGGAAGATGCTGCCGCTGGTGTGGTCCTCAGACCTGGCCGTGAAAGATGCCGTGGTCCAGGCATACAAGAGACTCTACCTCAACCCACAGGGGGACACCATACGGTCAGTGCCCTGCCCCAACCTGCCCAGTTGCTCTACTGCAGAGGTGTCAAGGCCCGCGGGCCAGGTCCGGCCCGTGAATGAATTATCTATGGCCCCCGGGATGATATTTGATTAGTATTAGAACCGGCCTGCAGGCCTCAACCGCCTGCTGCTGTTTTGCACACACCAATACTCCATTCCCCACAATGCAACAGGAGCCCGCGAACTCACTCTTTGAAGGAAGTTTTGTTTTTGTCTGTGAACCTGTTGAAAAATGTTTTCACTTGAAATTAGTGACACAGCCACACACAAATGTTGCATTGTTCATTTAATCATTAAATAAAATACAGTACATGGTGTTAGGTCTTGGTTCAATAGCTTACGTGCAATCATTTTAATATGTTTTAATAAACATTGAACCAGTCCGGCCCTTGGCTTGTAGCAAACTTGTTTTTTTTTGTCCTCTAATGTATTTGACTTTGCCACGATACAGTAGAGCAGGGATGTGAAAGTCCTGCAGTACTGGTGAACCTTTGTCTTGATTATGCTTGACACCAGAGCTGAACTGCCTTGGTAACTGTCTAATTGACGTGGTCCTAAACCCCCCTGCCTTTCAGGGCCAAGGCGCAGACTCTGGTGAACAGCCTGTCAGAGCTGATGGTAGATGCCTCACTGGGGACCATCCAGTGCCTGGAGGAGATTGTGAGAGGCCTTTTAAGCTACTCTGCTCGGTGTTGTCCCATGATACAGTACAGTGTGGCGTGATGCACACTCCCTGTGGCCCGTAGGTGCAGGAGTTCTTCAGCAGTAGCTCCAGCCTGCAGACCAGTGTGGTGCAGCTCCTGTGGGAGAGATTCACTGGGAAGCTGGAGAGCCACAGCCTACAGCGGCGTGCCGCCGTCCTGCTGCTGGGAATGGCTGCACGGTGAGGGGTTCGGGGACATTGCCGTCTCCAGGAAGCCGGAAACCACAGACTGTTCATTACCTAGGCTGTAATTTCTCCTTTCTATGAGTGAAGCAAATATGGTGCCGTCTTTGTTGATCCGTGTGCAATGTTAACGTGCTGCTCCTGTTTTCATGGGGGGGTGTTCAGGGCAGAGAGGGAGGTAGTGCTCAGTAACCTGGATACATTGTGCTCCGTGGGTCTTGGGGAGAAGGTGGCTGAGGACTACCTCCTGGCCAGAGATACTGTCCTCGCCATCTGCAGCATCACTGATCACAACAGGGTAAAGGCCTGCCTTGCTCCTCTCTTCCTCTTCTCTTTACCTCCCCATCCCTGCTCACTGACTAACTCAATCTGAATTTCTGCCCCTCAGTCAAATAAAGGTGCCCCCCCGTTCCGGCTGCCCCAAGACCACCAACTCTTCACCTGCCTCACCCAGGCCATAGCTGAAGGTACCTGCTGTCGATCTTTGCCCATTTCGGTTCTGCGATCCACTTGGCCTTGCTTTGACCCTGAGCACGTGTTGCTCCAGGCGTGTTGCTGACTGACCCCCACTGGCAGACCTTCATGGAGCAGACAATCCGACTCCTCTACTTCCTGGCTGAGTCCCCTGACCAGCTCTGTTCCCGGCTACTCCAGCGATGCTCGCGTCTGCTGCTGGATCAGATTGCTGAGCGTGAGGAGGGTAGCGGGGAAGCTGTCCAGTTACAGGCTGAGACAGAGCAGAGTAAGTCAGCATCACATGGTGCCATTTTTTGGCATTAAACAATGTCCTTTTTGCAGTGTTGATGTCAAGACACATTTTTAGAATTAGAACTTGCGCAGTCCATAAAGTTTGAGTTTTGTCATTTTCGCCATCTGCTGTAGTACCTTAAGTTTTCTACATTGTAAACAATAACGGCATCTAATCATGGTATAATGCTCTAAAACAATGTGGTGTTTTTAACGCAAACCGTGTTTTTAACACATCTGCATGTCCAGTTAAGGACAACACAATTCATATTTTTACAATAGGCAGTGTGACACATTTTGAGCTGTCAGTTTTTACTGTGTACTCTTTCCAAATGTTTTTCTTCCAAACTTATTTAAAGCATGAGCACACCCTGTCATGTAACACTTCATGTACGCTTACTCTTGCATAACTTAACACTGTAATCCACGATGCAAGAGGCGTGAGGGTGATGGGATGGTAGTACTGGGGGAGGAGCCCCCCATTGGTCAAATGACAAAATTCAGTGTCTTGAAGAGACACTGCGCTGCACACAGCCTGATTGTATGTGGACTCGGTCTAACTTTCTCCACAGGCTCCAGTGTGAATGTAAGTCAGACTGACTAGGTGACCTAGGGATTGGTTAGGGGGTCAACTTTACTGTTTTGCTCCCATTTCCGTAGGACACCATAACAGTAAAGCAGCAGTGTGTATGTCTAAGAGGTAAGAGCCTGAGGAGGGAAATGTGGTGTTGCCTGCCCCCCCCACCCCCAAACTAAATGCCTGTTTTCTTGCCAGTTCTTCTTTGCACTGGAAAATGCCTAAGTAAGCTCGTTTCATTAAAGCTTTTCATGAATGACTGCTAAATATTAGGGATGCACGATATGTATCGGGGGTGGCATGGTGGTGCAGTGGTTAGCACTGTTGCCTCACACCTCTGGGACCCGGGTTCCGGTCTCCGCCTAGATTTCATGTGTGTAGAGTTTGCATGTTCTCCCCGTGTCGTCGTGGGGTTTCCTCCGGGTACTCCGGTTTCCCCCCACAGTC
>JABFEA020000138.1:21158726-21169367 GCA_019775915.2 Cyphomyrus plagiostoma | reverse complement strand
ACATTACACAAATATTCACAAAGAACATCTACAGCATTTCAGTGTCTTGTGCATGTGCAGCGCACACAACCAACTATGTGTAAGTGCGTGACGGACTAGTTTACTGGTATGGGTTTTTAAAAACTTATGCAGATTTCTTTGTGTGCAATATATGATTAATTCTTATCCGTATGAACAGTTTCACCATGCATGCAGGTGACTTTTTACACTTTTCCTTCCCACACACTATTCCTCTGCACTCATGGACAACTTCCATGCGGCTGGCGATTTTCAGTCCAAAATGGCAGTGGCTCTACTGCAGTGCCATTAAGGGATTGTGGGTAAATCTGCATCTGGGTTTCGCCGCTTGGCTTGGTAAGAAATATTAAGTACGTAGTGCAAATTGGAAATAATTATTATTTTTATTTAAAACCTATAACACTTCAGAGTAATCTCTACTATTCCCTTTTGTTGAGGATGCACTTTATTTTTTTCTGAGGCCAAGTATTATGGTGCCTTACACAAAAAAATAAGTCTTTTCAAATGTTTATTTTATGTTTACTGTCATAGTTAGGCACAGTTGGGTGCGTAAACTGCAGATCATATGAAAATTATAACAAATCATGGCCCGGTCGTCCGCTCCTCCCGCGTGCCACGCCCCCTCGTCAATCCAGTGTGGATTTCTGGTTTTACCAGCTGTAATTGATTGTCATTAGTTAATTGTATTTAGTCTGCGTTTCCGATCGTTTCCCCAGTCCGGTCATTGAAGTTATGCGTTTGGTGTATTCGTTTCTGCCTGCCATCTCCCTGGAATTAAACCCCGTGTTCCCCGCTTCCTGGCTCCGAGTGATTCTATCTACGCTCTGGGCGCCCGCACCCCTATTACAACACAAATATATAATATGAATTTATCGGTATCGGCAATGACAAGGACTTAATTATCGGTATTGGTTTAAATTTTTGATATCGTGCATCCCTACTAAATATCAATGTAATGTAGACTTGGTGCCATTAACCAGCTGAATTCCAGAAAGTGCACGAGGCTGAAATCGGGCTTCCTGAGCAAGTCGCCAAAGCACTGGGTTAGATTGTTTGGATTGTTGCCATAAAGAGACATTACCAGCACAAACACTGCATTGACATATAACAAGTTTCATAATGATGTCCAGTGGCCTTGCACCTGCCGCACCATTCATAGATTTGTTTGCATAAGCCCACAGGTGACAAAGTACTTCTCTTAGCACCCTTGTAAAACAGAAGTTATTTTTTTCTGCATTTATGGGTGACAGTTACTAGGGCTCCAGCTTGCTTGATATACTGCTGGTGTCATCTCCCAGTGATTTTCATTTGTATTTAGTCAGCTTATGCCAGTCTCATGAAATGTGCTTTTCAGATCCTGGCATGTCACCAAGAACTTTACACACACATTCTACACACTTTTCCTGGGTGGAGGGAAATGAAGCTACATTTAAATGGCCAAGAATGGCAGGACAATGGGTATTGATCACCTGAGGTTCTTTCAGCCCTCATTGAAACTATGACGACAATGACGACCAACCTGCAGTACAATATGATTGCATAAATATTTAACACTCCATGTGTTTGCTGGGGTACCTTTTTTTTAAATTTTAACACACTGAATAATACAGTGTATCATCAGAAAGGCCAAGGGAATTCTAAATATTCTGATACTTCTCTTTCGGTTGGCGCCCCACATCACCATGTCGCACCGATGCTCCGGACCACCTTAAATTTGCACTCCCTCTCACTGCCATTCAAAGTGGTGTGCCAAAATCGATACGGTAAACCAACAAGTTCAGGCCAGTTTGAAGATCTATAGAAACTGAAAGAGCCCAAGTCTTAAAGAGCAACCAGCTTTACTGGCTGGGTGCTGAATTACTGTGGGGTTCTTTCCCATATACAAGCCCAAAGTAGTATTGCTTAGATTGAGTAACTGACAGCTTGGCACCCCTGCCTAAAGAGTGATTTGAATATTCCCTTGTATTATAAGAGGTTCAACCCCCCTGCCCCCGTATTTTTTTTTTTTTCCCCTTTCAGTCAGCTGCATCTCCCTGGCCCAGCTGCTCTCCCTCTGTGGCAGTGTGGCCTTCTGGCAGGTGTCATACCTCGAGCGTAGTGTCAGCACAGAGCTGCGTAGGAGGAGAGGAGAGAAGGAGGACAAGGTCCCTTCCGCCAAAACCAAGGTGAGCTGCTGGCACCTTTTGGGGCACTCAGGTGCTGTAAGACCCCTTCATCTCGATTGTTTAGAACAGCAGACAACGGGCGGACTAGCATTTGGTAGGTATACCTAATGCAACTTGTATAAATCGGGCTTCTAGTGTTTGTGGCTGGTGAGCATCCTGCATATCTCCGCTGGCTCTGTAGGCCTCAAGCCAGTAAACTATAATTAATAGTCACTGACTTTCTGCCATAGTTTTGGTCACTGGCAAAACCAAAGTTCCAAACCTGGGTGTTTCCCATGATCACTAACCTTCAGAAGAAGGGTCGTACAAACGTAAATACAGTGTGTTAGTGCGCGCGTGCATTTTTTCCATTGTTATTCTCTTAAATCAAATGAAATGTCAAATGAAAGGGGTTGACGTTATGATGCTGTATGATGTGCAGTTATTGTATTTAATATTGGAAATGTCTGTTTTTGTTCATCAGCTAAATGTGTATACTATATGTGTATACATGAAAGTCAAATTTTCAAAATTTATACTTCCATGAGTTCAGCCGTCTGCAGGATGTCTTGGAACATATGACCTGTGGATATGGGGGACTACTGTGTTTTTGCTGAGATGTACATTTCTGCAGCAAGCAGCCAATGACAGCTGCATAGAGGAGGAGCTGGGATTGGTGGGTGCCTCAGCAGAGGACACGGAGGCAGAGCTTATCCGCAGGATCTGCGAGATGGAGCTGCTGGCTGGTGAGAGCGAGTCCCGCCTGGTGCTTCCCAGACCGTCCTGTGTGATCTTGTGGCTTTCTCTTCCATACCCTACTCTGCATGACTGACACCCCATTCACATGCTACTGCTCTTTTTTTTTTTTTTTTTTGAACTTTTACACATGCTACTGCTCTTGTCCAGAGGAGAACCTGTTGGTGACCTTCCTGCCTCTCTTGGTGAGGGTGTGCAGCTCCCCAGGGCACTACTCACACCCCCAGCTGACAGTGGCTGCCTGTCTTGCACTGGCGCAGTTCATGATGATCAGGTGACTGCTTCTCTGCAGAAGTCACCTTCTCTGGCTGCCCTAAACACATCACTTGATCAGTGCTTGTGTACCTGCCCTTTGGGGAGGGCATGTCCCCCCTCATTATGATCTCCATGCCCACCCCCCCTCGATCTCACAGCCCTTCTGTGTGTGAGGAGAACATCCGGCTACTCTTCACGGTGCTGGAGAAGTCCTCCCTTCCTGTCGTCAGAGCCAACACCATGATCGCCTTGGGAGACCTCACAGTCCGCTTCCCCAACATCCTGGAGCCCTGGACACAGAACTTGTATGGCAGGTAATAGCCCCATCTACAACCATCCCCTGGCAAGTTGCAAGGTGGTCAGCGGCTCTTATTTCCAGGGGGTGGGAGCCGAACCCATGGCTGGACAGCCAGCTGCTATGCTGCCTTTTATGGTGGGTGCCTGATAAGAGTTCCAGGCAAGCACTTGTTTGTAAATGTAGTGTCATGCACAGAATGGGTCTGTATGACCTTGTGTATCGGGGTGTAAGAGCACGTGTTTATGGTTCTGCACATCAGCATGGAAAAAAGCTGGACCTGACTGGTCAAAATCGATGTTTGGGTTGTGCCATTATACAGCCTGGCTATCCTGAAAGGCTCAGGCTTGGCCCGTGGGGGCTTAGCAAAAGCACAGCCATAATCGGGTAACTCTGCCCTCTCCAGGATGGCACTCTACTTGCTGGCTGGCTGGCTAGTTGCAGTATGGCATCTTTGTCATCCTTGCACTTTCAGAAGAGGAGTTGCCATTAAGAAATGCTTCTCCCTGCCTTCACTATGTTTTACCCTTAAGAACTCAGTCATTTTTTTTCCCCTGAAAGAACTAAAGGATGTGGTCCAGAGTAAGTTATTGGACCGAGCGGCTCATAATGCTTCTCCTTCTCAGAGCCCTGGCCTGTGTGCTGTAACCATGGTAACAGGCCCGCACATGGTGCACCGTTTCGGTTAGTTGAAATTGAGCCAGTACCTCCCTGAAATGACCCATTCCGCTGGGGAGCCATTCTGTCTGGAGAAAGTGTTCAGTCTGAGGTTAGCCCCCCTGACTGCAGTGAATGACATCCAATGAAGGGGGTGGGCCTGACTTTAGTATAATGAACTCACTTCCCACATATTTAGTGTCTCCCTTGCATAGTGACTGTAGTTGGTTTCTGTGTTGGCCCTTAAATGAAGGCTCGTGACCACTGACACTCCTTGTGGCAGGCTCAGTGACGAGAGCCCAGCAGTGCGGCAGACTGCTGTCACCGTGCTGACCCAGCTGGTGCTGAAAGACGTGCTGAAGGTGAAGGGACAGGTGAGCGAGGTGGCCATGCTGCTCATCGATCCCCAGCCGCACATCGCCAGCCTGGCACTCAACTTCTTCAATGAGCTCGCTACTAAGGTACAGAGCCGCCTCATCCTGGCTGAGCTTTATGCTGGAATTGCCCCAGAAATCAGCACATGCCTGGGAGTACAGTAAACACCCAGTGTAAACCTGCTGCTAAGAGGTGACGCAAAGCCAAACGTGAACATCCGAGTGACTAGCCGAAACTTGAATGTTATCATGCAGCGGCGTCCTAAACCAAACAGATGGGTTCCTCCTTGATTCTATACTTTGGAGGTTCCCCTGTTGGGCAAGCTTCAACAGTACCTTCAATGCACTAATGGGGTCAGCAGCCGTATGCGATAACTGTACCGCAGAAATGCAAACGGGTGTTAATCACAACCCAAGAGTGTTGGTGTGATTTTTATTTTTTTTGCTTTCTGCCTTTGTTTGGCCGTGGCTCCAGGGAGGGGTGGCACTTCATTCACTGATAAAGCAGCTGCTGTCGCCCCAAAGATGTCAAAGCCGCTATCTCAGAGCCCAGGGCTCACTCTTTGCAGACAGCAGTGAGTGCAGGATAAATGCCAGAGACGGGTCAGGGGTCTGCCTTGTACTCTAATGTTCCACTGCTGTTGTCACTCCTTTTTTATACTGTGATGTCGAGACTGCTTACCTCAGTTAAACTCAGCTCTGCAGGATGGGAGAGTTTGTCCTGTGACTGTTCAAATTTCCTCTTCCAAATAGTTTAAGGTAGAAACTAGTATACTATGAAGATAATGTGTGTTTTTATTCACTTTTTTAATTAAGAAAAAGCTTATTTGAATTTAATTTGTTAGCCTGAAAAAAGCAAGACATCGATGCAGTGCATCTGGAAAGTATTCACAGCACATCACTTTTTCCACATTTTATGTTACAGCCTTATTCCAAAATGGATTAAATTCATTTCTTTTGTCAAAATTCTACACACAACTACGGAAGCCCTGAAGGGCAAAATACGTCGGCAAATTCAAAAACACGTCAGCAAATTAAAAAACATTACAACATTAACGGCACTTCAAACGGAAAGGGTATGTACCCACTGGTCATCACGTGCTTGTTACTGTTTCGTCACGGAGCCTGTCAATCAATGTTCCAACACCTTACAGGGGTAATACACAAACAAATGGAAAATGTGAAAATTCAGCTTGCGAGCTACTTATAAATGACCAAGTCAAAATGATCTACCTACTATAAAAATGCAAAACATATATTTATAGTTATACCAAGTATTCTTTATTATTAATTTCCCTTTGGGATAAATAAAGCATTTAATTGAACTGGGATTTTAGTTCCTTCACCTTTCTCTCTCAGCTCGCTTTTCGGAAGGAAGTTAATGTCATACTTTTTATGGACAGTCCGAAAATACCGCTCCACGTTTCCCTTCTTCGGAATAGCAGCGGTAGATTGACAGATGAGGTAAATGCACTTTGAATATGACATTGTGGAAAAAAAAACTCCTTCCATTCCGTATGGAAGTGGTAGGATTTTGGCTTCTTACTTGGTCCAGCTCCCCCATTCATTGTTATACTCTAGGTTAAATAGAAGTAAACTGGAGTGCAATCTACCCGCTCTACCCTTGCGATCGACCAGTAGATCGCGTTCGACTTACTCTACATCTACATAATATGTGTGACTTTGTTCCGAATGTACTTTTTCAACTTCAGGAAAAGTAGGTTTGTGTTGCATGTTCATAATCACCAAGAGCCACTTCATTCTGTATGCTCGTGTAATGCAAGCATGACTTCAAGTGCAATGTACACCTTAATAAAGACCCCAATGACCCCCCATAGTATGGGCAAAACATTTTCCCTTCCTGTATTACCCCTGTAAGGTGCTGGGACACTGATTGACAGGCTCCCTGACCAATCAGTAACAAGCACGTGATGACCAGTGGGTACATATCCTTTCAGTTTTCAGTGCCGTTAATGTTGTAGTGTTTTTGAATTTGCTGGTGTTTTGCCCTTCAGGGCTTCCGTACACAACACCCCATAATGACGACATGGAAAAAGTTTGAGATTTTTGCTAATTTATTAAAAATATAAAACTGACAAATCACATGAACATAAGTATTCGCAGCCTTTGCTCAATACTTTGATGCACCTTTTGGCAGCAGTTACAGCCTCAAGTCTTTTTGAATATGATGCCACAGGCTTGGCACGCCTATCCTTGGGCAGTTCGGCCCATTCCTCTTTGCGGCACCTCTCAGGCTCCATCAGGTTGGATGGGAAGCATAGGTGCACAGGCATTTTAAGATCATCTTGAATCAATCGGATTCAAGTCTAGGCTCTGACTGGGCCACTCAAGGACATTCAGAGTTTTCCTGAAGCCACTCCTTTGATATCTTAGCTGTGTGTTTAGGGTCGTTGTTCTACTGAAAGATGAACCGTCGCCCCAGTCTGAGGTCAGAGCGCTCTGGAGCAGGTTTTCACCCAGGATGTCACTACATTGCTGCAGTCATCTTTCCCTCTATCCTGACTAGTCTCCCAATTCCTGCTGCTGAAGAACATCCCAACAGGATGATGCTGCCCCCACCATGCTTCACTGTAGGGATGGTATTGGCCTGGTGATGAGCGATGGCTGGCTGGTTTCCTCCAAACGTGATGCTTGGCATTCACACCGTAGAGTTCGATCTTTGAATCAGACTAATTTTGTTTCTTCGTCTGAGTCCTTCAGGTGCCTTTTGGCAAACTATCTTCACTGTTATCACCATATGTGATCGATCCATATGCAGTACTTTACTGGTTTGTAAAGAGCTTCTGTTTCTTGTTAAATTGCATAAAAGCTCCCTTCCATTTTAGATGGTTTTTTTTTTGTGGTATTGACACTGAACACTAACTCTGCCTTTCTGACTCTGCTTCTCAGTGGGTGTGAGCGCAGTGACTTCCACCTGTTGTGACGTCATGCGCATACCTTTTTGTAGTAGGACGAGCGTAAGAACATCAGATAAAAGGGTGACTATCAGGAAGTATTTTATGCTTTTAATAACCAGTAGCAGCGCGATACACAAAACTTTATAAAGTTCTGAAGGGTGGAAGTACTGTTTAGCAGAAAATCCCACAAAGTGCACACAGTTGTTTGGAACGTTGCAAGTAATATGGGAAAAGCAATGGATGGTTTGGGAGTCTAGCTACAGTTGTTTGCACACTCCCTAAAGTTTGTGATACACTGGGGCTGCTGTCCCAACGAAGTGTGACTGATGCTGTTCCCAGTGGGAACTCCTCTTGGGTTATTCGAATGCAAATGCCTCATGAACGCTTAAAACAAGATGTACAAATGCGGTGGAACAGTAAGTTGTGTATGTAGTAACAATTATAGCTTTTTTTTGGCATATATTTGTCATCTGTTTTTGTTTAAATACAGTATAAATACACTAAAGTAGAAAGACCTCTTGGAATCTGTATCCTAATCGGATTGGAACTGAAAAAAATACTTCTAATTAATGGTCATCTCTACTGCTTTGACATGGACTGTGAGGTTTCTCCCTCTTTCTGCTCTCCCGTAGATGTATAGTGGTGGCATAATTTATCCATCATGAATGGCTGCTAAAAGGGGAACAGCCTCTGAATGTGTATTACTTGTTATGCTTTCACATGCCTGTGATTTACATTTGTGACACTGCATATAGCAGTATGCACGCATTGGTTCCTGTGCCTTTGGGACTGTGACCCTCTGTGCCCACATCACATGTCTGACTTTGCAGGACAATGCCATCTACAACCTTCTGCCGGACATTATCAGCCGCCTGTCAGACCCACAGCGTGGCATGAACGAGGAAGACTTCAACACCATTATGAAGTGAGTGAGCTGGTCCTCAGCAGTGCCTTCATTCTGTCCTGACACACAGAGGCCCGGACTGAGCAGTCTGCATCTCCTCTGTACCCCACCCCCCTGCAGGCAGATCTTCTCCTACATCACTAAGGAGAAGCAGACCGAGAGCCTGGTGGATAAGCTGTGCCAGAGATTCAGGACAGCAAGGTGAGCGGCCAATCGTGCTCATGGGAAAAGTCCCGCCCTTTGCTGGTCGTGACTGAGCTCCTCTTTGTGGCATGTGCGTCAGCGCCCACCCTGGAGCCCTGTCAGGAGAGGCTTCCAAAACCTGTTTGTTTTGAAACCTGTGCCACCTCCCCCCCCATGTTCCCCTCAGGACGGAGAGGCAGTGGTGTGACCTGGCTGTCTCTCTCTCGCTGCTCAACATGTGTGAGCGTGGCTTCAAGCGTCTGCAGGAATGCTGGGAGTGCTACAGCGACAAGCTCTCTGAGCCTGGCGTATACCAGCCCCTGCTGGCCACCATAGCCCGCCTGCGCCGGGGGGCCAAACCCCAGCTCAAGGTCAGTGCTGTGGGGGGTGTTTGCTGGTGAGCTCCAATAGCTTTGTGTGTGTGTGAAGTATCGCGTGCTGGCCTGTTACTTGCTCACCAAGATGTGCTCATGGATGACTCATGCAGTGCCGGGGAGGAAAGTTTTAAACCCCCCCACCCCCCCTTCTGCCCACCCACTACATGTTCCTGGCCCGTTAGACCCAGGTGGAGGAGTTTGAGAAGAAACTGACAGCGGTGCACACGCGGGGCCTGGAGAACGTGGAGGGTGGCGAGGTGGACGGCCGCTCGGAGGGCGGGGAGACCCAATTGGCCCATTCCACACCTCAGGCCGTGTGCAAGAGAAGCCAGCGGCCCACGAGAGGTAGGAGTGCTAGGGCCCGCCGCCTTGCGATGTAAGCGCCGTAGCAGGCCACTGAAGCTCCCTGAGCTGTCTCTGATATTCTCAGGCAAAGGGAAAGCCAGCCAGAACACCAGCGACTTCGTGACCCCCAGGGTCCGCCGGCGAGCTCCCCAGAAGGTCCACATCTCCTTCAGCAGCGATGAGGAGGAAATGGACGATGAAGATGGTGAGGCTCTGCCGGCTCTCGTGCTTTCAGGGTCCGCCCTAAGCGCCCCTTCGTGTGTCACTCTGGAAGCTTCTCCCCCCCCCCAGGATCCGTGCTGGCTGACAGTGAGACTCCTAAGGTGACCACACCCATCTCCCGCTCCTCCCGACGCTATCGCCTCAGGAACTGATGCTCCTGCTTCAGCACTTGTCTTATTTTATTACTGTTTTTAACTCCTAAAACATATTTTTGAATGTCTTGCGCAGTGATTTGTGTTTTTCCTCCCCCCGCTAACTCTGTAATTATGAACTTAATTTAACCTGTTTAAACCAATAGAAAAGTACGAGTCAGATATTCCTCCTTTCATATCTATACCCCACTGTTCTTCATATTTTTCAATATGGCACCAAAAGGAAGTGTCTTGAAACTGGCTTTTGTTGCTATGATGGACTTTGTCTGCTGTCAGTAAAACACGTTGCCTTGTTCAAAATAAATGGTCAATTTTAAAACACACTTTGATCACGTGCATGTGAATTCATCTCACTGTATGACCAATGCCTGTCACACTGCATTTGCTGCCTTTGACTTTTGTAATCGCTCTCCTACTCTGCGGTCCTGGTACCACTGGGGATGAGGTTGCGGTCCTCCATGCTTATTTGGCTGGCATTGGGGGTATAGGTGTGTACAACAGGGGCTTTAGATGTTACAGGATTGAGAATAAACTGGGATAAAAAATGGCTCATAGCTTTCCCCATTTGTGTTTCAAAGTGCCTGGAGTTCCTGGAAAATGTTTAGTCTCCCTGAACGACCGTTGCTGACCCGATCATGATCAGCTTCTCTGGGAAACTGATACAATAACCTGCCCCCTCATCCAAGTTTCTGGGCAACTCTGTCGTCTCAGGCAACAGCAGCTCTAAATGAACGCACATCGCCAGGAATGTCTGTTTGGACAGGGATGACCTCATAGTGGCCGGATTTATTTCTTCGCTGCGTGATTCATTAATTCTTCCTCGTTGGCTCTCTGTATTTGGACAGATAGTGAGGCAAGACTTGGCTGCTGCTCATTTCATAGTCTTGCAT
The DNA here is from genome assembly GCA_019775915.2 of Cyphomyrus plagiostoma. NCBI lineage: Eukaryota > Metazoa > Chordata > Actinopteri > Osteoglossiformes > Mormyridae > Cyphomyrus > Cyphomyrus plagiostoma. The sequence continues at coordinate 21,158,877 of JABFEA020000138.1, read as the reverse complement.
GCTAGCCACTGAAAGTAAATAATAGATGTATGGGGGAGCGGGGGGGGGGGGGTGGGCATCCACCTCTTATTATAGCCCACGCAGTCTATGCGCCCAAATTACGTGGTTTTTATGGGGGAGAACTCCTTATTAAGCAGTTAGGTGTGGATTT
>JABFEA020000138.1:21122292-21134342 GCA_019775915.2 Cyphomyrus plagiostoma | reverse complement strand
AATTCATTCTTATTTCATCTTGATTGAATTTCAGAGTATATTAATCCAATATCATAAAAAACATCTTGCCACTGATGAATGCCTAATCTGAAATGTCTGGCATTCCTAAAATATATTTTAGAGAGACCGAACATGGCTTGGGTCTCATACCCACCCACCCAGTCAGTCAGTCAGTCAGTTGCCTAATTGTACAAATCATGCACCTGTGCTTATTTAAACCAGTAGGGTTTGCAGGCTCCTAATCCTAGTACCTGACCATAAACTTCTTTCATTTTTTTCCAGAACGTAACATCGATACAAAGTTGTGGCACATCCTGGTTGGAGTTTTTGCAGTTTTTCTGTGTATAGCAGTTGTCCTTCGTTTGTTTTGGAAGTTGGAGGATGGAGCATGTTTGAAACAAAGTAAGATTAATTCTCTCCATGTTCCCATTCCATTCAGAGTTTCATACTGCATTACTGTCATGATATGGCTAACCCCAGTATTTCCCAACCTCGCTCCCGGAGACTACCAGACAGTTCACGTTTTTGCTCACCGGTAGGGAGTTGGGAGGGAGCAAAAGTGTGAAATGTCTGGGGGTCCGCGAGGACCAGGTTTGGAAGCACTGGCTTACCCAACACACCTTCTGTATTTTGCAGTTATCAAGATAAGTGCACCGGATGGCCATATGGTATGTGTGTGCTTTGTGTCATACTATTATTTAAATCAATATATATTTAAATATAATCATCATCGAAGTGGTTTCGGAAAGGAAATCATTGTCCTCCTCAGGACGCCAGCAAGGGTTTTGGAGCCCTCTGTGGCCAGACGCCAAACTACTGTGGGAGACCAGGAAATGACCATCAGCTGGACTGCCGTTTGGACACCTCGCCGGGCCCAGACTCAGTATCCCATGGAGCCGGCAATCTTGGTACCCAGTAATCCATGAGCACCTCTATGATGGTGCCTCTCAGCAATCCGTGTTTAGTGCTCTTTGGTCGATAGTAATAGCGATAGTGTTAGGATAGTACTCAGTATTAGGATAGTATTAATACAGGACAGTTCAATGCTTTCAGGTGGATAGTAATAGTGATAGTATTAGGAATACATAGCAGTTCCCTTAATGTGAATTCGCAGCTATATAGTTACCATTAGGCATCAGCTTGCTGAATAATCATTGTCAACTGCTGTGTATCATTCCAGAGTTAATTCTAAATATTATTTACTGTGGTATGGTTATTTCATTTAACAAAATGTAATAATTATTTCTAAGTTTTTGAGCAAAATAAAATACCTGAATAAACTTTCAGTGCTGGATTCATTAAAGATGTTTAAAAAATGAATAAAAGCTGTTTTATTTACTTGGAATTGTCTTTAGAGTGGACCGAATCTGGTAACATGGTTGATTGTGGTGTCTTTCAGGACCCTTTCATATTTACAGTGCAGGGACGGTTTTTGTCAGCCTTCTGAACCATGTCACTGGCATTGAAAAAGAGGCCGAAGAAGACAGAAAAGATGAGAAGAAGCCCGGCGACTGGTTGGGGCCAGCCCCCGTGCCGTCCTCTCCCCCTGTGCACCTCTCCGAGGAAGAGAGGGATGGACAATCACACAGCATTTTCTTTCCATCCCAAGAACAAGGAAAAGAGACTCATTTATCTAAAGAAGAGAGGATGTGAATGGGTAGGTACAAGTGGAAAGACTACTGGTCCAGCCAGAAACAGACCAATCAGATATATACTACATATAAGATATGTAGTAGGACATAACTACAGCAGGACTTGTTTTTCTCCACCCAGCTCAGATGTAAATATGTCTATTGGTATTTAGTTTTGTGTAATATTTTATAGTAGTGTGTGAAGTTTTCACTTATAATATATTTTGTATTTATGTTTCTGTTATAAAATTAATAAACAGATTTTTACAACCCCCCTTGTTTGTCACATTTACTTCAATTCTTTAAACACACAGTTGACCGAAAAAGATTCTTTATTATAAAAAGTGGGGAAAAATATATAAATGTAAATATAAAGGTACAAATCTAGGATTTAAAAATCATAGCAAAAAGGACTTATAAGCAGTTAAAATTTCAGACAACTGTAACTAAAATATAACAGTTGCATGTAAGCAGTATTTATGTATGCCATTAGCCATAGTGTGCGTATGGAGTGTCTGTAGTGTGTGATTCTGTCAGAATGCCTCAGTGCCATTCCACTTCCTCCTGTTGACCATCACACTTCCTTCATGCTTTTCTGTATGCCTGCTCACTGCCTCTAATGTCATAATACACCCCCTCAGACTTCTCAATTTGTCAACTGTTGCAAACTCCCACTCTCAGCTAGTAATTTTCAGTGTAACATGTTTCCAGTTTTCCACACACTTCCTGAATTGGCTTCTGGGCATCTTCCTCTTCCACGTCCCTGGGAATCCTGAGTCCTGTCAGACCAAAGAAATGGAGGCGGGTAAGTCTCATTGGTTAAAGGTCGGTGAATATCACACAACTAAAAGATATTTTTTCTATGTTTTCTGCATACATTTTATTGTGTAGTATGTAGTCAGTGTGATGTTAATGGGGAAGTAGTTGAGTCTGTTTAAATTTTGCTAATACAGAGTTTATAAGCAGGCAGTTAAGTTATTATGCTAAACATCAAATAAACCACGACTGACCATTGGCTCTCCACTTGCTCAGGTGGCACCGCGAGGCAAAGTTGAAACCAATCAGGAAGACAGATATGCACACACATACCACACATAGAAACAATAATGACTTTTCTGGGAGAGAAAGAGAGAATGAGAAAATGGAGCGGTTCATTAAGAATCAAATTAAATGAAGTCCAAAACAGAAAACCCCTTAAAATATGTGATATAATTTGCAATACTATTGTTATGCTGTTTGGAACTTATTTCACCCCCAAAATACAAGCATTTTAAATCATTATATTCATTATATTACTTTGATCATTATTATAATCATCATTTTTAAATTAGTTAATTATTACAAAACTAGTAGATCAACACAAAGAGCCATACCAAATCAAAACTGTTTACCTTCCTTTAAGTCCTTAAATGGGCTTACAGTAGGTGAAAGTTCAGAGAAAATCTCAGAAACTTGGGAAAAAAACACACACATAAAAACAGTTAAACTTGTGTTTTGAAAATCAGATATTTAGGGTTAAGCATTCATCAGTGGCAAGATGTTTTTTATGACATTGGATTAATATACTCTGAAATTCAATCAAGATGAAATAAGAATGAATCNNNNAATTGCATATAAACTGTAATATCTCCCTCATTCCTAAAATTTCACAAAAGTGAGCGTACAAAATATCTACTGGGTCAGCATTACAGGGCTGGTGAAGGGCCTCCTCAGAAGAAGACAGGAGGCTGTATGAGAGCAGCACTGTGAGCCAGTCTATGAAAAACGGCGGATTTTACGACCAGCAGTGTCTACAAATGAGCAGAGACAGAAGCATGTTGCAGACGCACCATGACTTGTACCTGCGCTTGGTGTAGGGCTGCTGCTGCACACTGTATCGTGAGTAGAATTTCCTGCAGTCTCAACGCTCAGCCCAAGGGAGGTACAGCTGAACAACACAGATAATCATCAGCACACTATGATATTACACCTGTCACAGTGTGACAGCTGAGTCTTTCCAACGGCTCTCCTGAAGTTGCCCCAATATTTGCAGTGACCGCCCAATATACCCTTGCATTTTCTGAGTCCACCACTAACATACTATGATTGGCTAATCGATGCCTTGTTGACTTAATTAATTGATTAAAGTGAGCTGGGGACAAGATTCATAAATCAAAATATGGAACAGCCCCTGAGGAGAGGCTTGGGAATCATAATGATGATTCTTCTAGTCATCCAAAGGGATATCAGTAACTTCTTGAAGACGAAATTCTTTATATCCTGCACATATTCTAATTCTAAACTGTGCCATACACTTACTATGCATGTAAATGGCTTTAAACATTTTCTGTGACAGCTTAACAATTTTACACAGTACCCTGTATAAACGTATACTGTGAATATATGTCTATGGTCCATGATCAGGAAGTATATACATGCACACACCCATGTCTTCATAAGTACTCACTTCTTGTGCTTTTCACATGTTCTAAAAGACTCATTGTAGAAAGCACCAGGCTCACAGGGAGCAGTTGGGTCAGTAGCTGTAGCAGTAGTGAGCTTTACAAGGCCTAAAAAATTACAGAATGTGGATGTGAACATGATGCATAAAACAAATAAGCATTTAGAAAACTGAAGAAGTCATACACATTCAAGGCAATTTAGAAACTCCAGTTCATCAGACTGTATGTGTTTGGACTTTGGGAAGAAACTGAACATTCTGGAGATGGGCAGCTACACAACATCTACAGAACCTGCAAACCCCCCCTCCCCCCTCCCGTGGAGGTATGAGGAAATTACACCTGGAATAAAAAAATAAGAACAGTAAAGTTAAATTGGAAATGGGAAGTACTGCATGTACGTAAAATATGGTTTTAAAATACATTTAGATGAAAGCTGTCATATTTATATATATATATATTTTTTTATATTTATATACTGTTTTTCTGTAATCAGGATAATTGCATTACCGAATATCTAAACTGCTTAGAAGGAAACGAACACAGAGAAAGAGAAGGACATCTCTGAAAATGCAACTGAAACATTGGCTGGCCTACACACCCCAAATGAATAGCATGGAGTGATTAGGTGAGCGATTTCACTGCTGCCCAGTTTTTCCACACTGTTATAAGTATGTTCATATTTTAACAAGTAATGGTGGTAGGTAGGTTCACTTGGCGGCACTGTTGCCATACAGTCCTAGGGTTGTGGGTTCTCCTCATGTTGTAGTAAGAACAGGGAAGCCATGGATCTGTTGGTGTGATGTCACGTGACATGTGTAGTTATTGGTCATAAAATTTCATTTTGCATTTCTCTTTCGATGTCTGCCAGTTGCTGTTTTTCTGGTTGAGTGCACTGAATGACCAAATCCTCCAGTGATGAGGTTTTACAGAGAGATCATGCAACATAAAACCTGTATTATAAGTGACCAGTAAATGAAGCTGTAAGGGAAGCATGCAGGATAAGCTCCAGGCCCCTATGACCCTGCATAAAACAAGCCGGGATGAAAAATGGATGGATGGATGGATAAAGCTGTATGGTTTGTGCATTAATTGATTAAAATTTAAGTCCTAAACCTAATCCTATTAAGTAAGCATACTTCCTGAACTCATTCAAACTACATAGATTTTTTTTTATTCCTTTCGTTTTATAGGCTTGACACTTGCCAGTTTTGTATTGTTTTTATATAATAAAAATCCTTTATACCCATTCCATCCAGTTTTTAATGAGTTTTGTCACGTTACATCATGTAATCATGTATCACGTTAATCATGCACCCTTATTTTAAAGGGCACTTTACCATGGGCAGACACATTAACGAGGGAAGTTTTAGACGTTTTTCAAAATCTTAATTGTACGTTTGATGCTTTGCATTATTACATGCTGTTTTTCTTAATTAAGTAATCCGTTACTTCTAAAGCACCTTAATTTAAAAGTAGGTATTGCTCGCCGTTTAGGGTGAGAACAAGCAAAAGTATTGGGTCTGTGTAAACACAATTCAAAGCAGTTCTTATACAATAATTTGCTCGCCTACAGCATTACAAAATAAAGTAATGCGATGAGTGGTAGGGGGCTTCGCACATCAGCTGCCCGCTGTTTTCCTGGAACCCACGCAGTCTGACGCGGTATCCGATGCATCAATAAAAACAGCTAAATACGGGGTTTGAAATTCACATGGGATCACTAGCACATCGTTTAAATCCGAACATTTTTACGAATTTCGCTATTAATTTCTCTTGTAGAAGAGCGATAGGTTATTATAAATCACGTATGCACCTTTACGGGGTCTTTGAAGTTAAATGGTTACACCGGAACAAACTGGACTAAACATATCAACTGTTTGAAGCTGGTAAGCGATCACAGGGTGTTACCTTTCGAAGGTGTGTCTGGTGTCTCGCTGGTTATACGCTCGCAGCTTAAACACGCCGTGTTTGTGCACCGGTACCCGGACACACACCCGCACACGGAATCGCTAGTCGAAGTGCAGTTAAAGACGTACATCATATCTGCAACGACAAATGGTGTAAAATGCAGCGTACATGTAGTATGCTGTACAAATCTGCATAAGAGAGAATGAAATGAGGCACAGGAGCGTGACTTCAGAAGACGCTGAAAAAGCAGACATATTACATCAACTCTGTACAGTATGACTCATTTCAAACCACCATCTTAAGAGTTTCAGTCGCCAATATCGAAATGTGACTTTTACAGGGACCTGCTTACTTAGCAGATATTAATGAACATGGTTTCTACTTTTTCCTTTTTAATTTTTTTGCGTGCATGTCTGTGTGGGTTTTCTACATAGATATATTTTAACGTTAACGTAAATTTGCAGCTATGCTAGTCTTGTTCATGATAATAAGCTATTGCAGTGAATCATTCAGCATTGACCACTGATGTTTTATACTTTTTTAAAGCTCTCAAAGACAGTAATAATGGCTTTCCTGTTTCTAGTTATCGGATGTGCTCAATCACAATTTTACTTAATCCCTTTCTGTCTGACTGGAGCCCACCCTTCAGAAACAGGGGGAAAGTCCCTTCTCCAACTGTCTCATGCATGGTGTTATTTTTTTACTGAGGTTTTTAACAGTCTGCTTATGTCTTGTAAAACCTCTAAAGTTTCTTTCTCAGGTAGGCAGAATAATTTAGTCACTAAGGCAAACTGGTAACAGTGGTCTGCTGACAAGAAGAGAGATTCAAATTCGAAACTTTTTTTTTTGACTCATGCATACTTTGATATAGTACTTACATTTCATCGTGCAGTCAGAGCATGCGTGACATTGTCTGTCCTTGTTGTATGTGTCCATATAAAATCCAAAACTGCACTTTTTGCATTTTGTGTTTGGGGATCCTCCCTCACAGTGGTTCTCTAACTTGTATCCTGTAATTTGAGGTCGTCGACGTAATTATAATCAGCAAAGTCTTATGTGAGGTTACATTTTCACAAAACAATGTTGCATACAAGCATGCACACACAGAACTGTGATAGTTAATTGTCTAAGTTAAAGCTTAAATATGGTTTAACAATAGCTTAATATTAGAGAACACCATCAGTCAACAATGAATACCACACAAAATTAATTAGTACACAAGCATTAAACATTTATTTTGTTGCATTAATATGAATAATGACCATGGAACTTAACAGCTATGAATTTCTGCCACTTGTTGAATTAAACAAAAACAAATAGTATGTTGTATACATACACAACACAAAACATTGCTCTGATAACAAAGTTAACTCACTTAAACCTTACCTGGCTTACAGAAGTTACAGCATCTATCTATTTTCTTGTACTGTGTTTGGTTGTCACACTGTAGTGAATTGTTAGGAAAGAAGACAGTGAAGCAGGTAAACAGGAACAGGAAAAAGATCTTGAAGACCCGCATCTCAATCTGTAGCTGCCAGAGAAAGAAAGAGCACTTAGAGAAAGAAGACATTGGAGGAAGACAGTCCTTTCACCAGAAACAAAATAAGCTATTTCACTATCTCTATTTAACAGCAAACCCTGAAGGCATATCTCAGTTGACTACAACAGCCTCATCCTTATATGCTTTGGCACTGTGCGAGATTCATCAAGGCATCATACCATGTTTTACTGAAGCAGCTAGATAGACCTAAAACACTTACGAGAAGCAGAGACAAAATGACATCAAATGAGTTGAGATGGAGAGATGTGATGGACTAAGACCGATGATTCTGACTAAAGAGGCAATGATATGTTAACCAGCTTTTGTGAAATGTCAAAAGATGAGTCATATGTAGAGTTTTAATCACCTTTCTGACGACCCCCAAGATGGTATATCTCTCCATCTGTAAACGGTCCTCCTCCCCCTTGTTTTTAATTTTCTTTCCACTGCTCCTCAGCTAAACTGCTATGCATGGTTTCTGTGCTGACATGGTGAAAAAAGCTGCTTTTAGGGCAACAGGTCATAATTTTGACAGCAGGAGACTTAGTTGATATTTCTCATCTGCCTGTTGTAACACAACTCTGGTTGTCTGGATCTTTTGCTGTTGTGTTCGGTCTTTGAACTCTAAGTCTCACCAGACTTAACGACTAAAATCCTCAGTTCAGACGACGTGCTTTCTGACTGTTTGTCACAAACAGTCATCTCCTTAGGTGGAACTAAACTACAAGCCCACTGATTTACAGATTTGCACCGATATGTATATAAGACTACTGCTACTTAAACCTGCTGGCGCCTCTGGGACACTGCCCACCTGCACAGGCTCTCCAGATGTCTCTGTCCTAAGCTTTTCTCTCCAGCTGGCTCCACGTGAAGCCAAGTGTTCTTCTTGCCTTGGGGCTTCCAGGATAGACCCTTGCTGGTGATGTTGTTTACGATCTGATTGGTTTTCTGCCGAAGCATCATTGTTACTGATGATGTTGGATCTGCAGGATGGATCCTCCTTAAGCAGGCGTTAATGAATGTCTATATTTTCTTGATAGCTGGCACTGTTGTCCTTCACATCACTGGCCCATAAAGGGCTGATTTAACGTTGGTGACCTTAGCTCACAGGGAGAATGCTGCTCTTACGCTGCCAACCTTGTTCTTGTGTAAGTGCCTGTGACACCTTGTTTGGTCTTTATAATCAAGGTTGATAAAGCACTCTACCTCTTCTATAGTGCAGAGTTGACTACACTCTGATTGCAATTCTTATTACTCACTTGGCTCGTTGAATCAGAATCGTATCCTGGATTTTTTACTTTCTGGACCTGAAATGTCCACCTCTGTTGTAGTCTCACCTTTCAGCCTGACTTGGTCAGAGTTGGTATTGACGATCTTGAGGATACTAATGTTAAGATCAATTCATTGTAATTCATTGTTAAGATCAATTCATTGCAAAATCAATATTTAATGGCTTAAGTACCTTAAGTAACATTGACTTCTTGATGGATTTCCATTCTAGCAGACGTTCACGTAACTAAATTTTACCTCAGCGCCTGTTGGCAAAACTATATGTAGTGTTTAACTGCTTCTCTTGGTCAGGGTTGGGGGGGGGGGTTATACGATGTGCCCAGAGAAATACATGGCACAAAGAGTTCATGTTACACGTACAGAGTGGGGCTGAGATTTGAAACACCAGTGTAATGCAACAGTGATAACCAGTAACATACCAGGTCATTTCAATTGGAAATGGTCTATTGAAACATCTATATAAATGAATGAGTAAATATCCTGTCACCTTAAAACTGTCAATGACGGCTTATTTGTCTGAAAACAGCTCTGAAGATCTCACCAAGAAGTGAACCACACTGACTCAGAGGCAATCTAGTAAAGCCCACCTACCTGAAAGAGTTTCCCCTAAGCTGAAGTATGATTTCATATAATCATTTATACGTATGATAAGCTTTCTTATTGTGAATACTGTTATTCACGTCAGTGTTGACTATGACTATGTGATTTGTGAATCAAATAAAAATGTGATATTTACTATATGTTTTTATGTATTTCAATAATTTTACCTTTTTGGCCAACATAGCTTAGTGGGTAACACTGCGGTTGAACCCCTACTGGGTGGTACTTCCTGGAGGCAGAATGGTGCAGACAAATAAATGACGTCTTTAACTTGAAAGCATAGTTATTGTAGAACAAGCATATTTCTACTGATGCTTATGCTGGTGCATCATTGTAGATAGAATTGTCACATATTAGTCAGGTTCTTCTTATCTCAGAATCTGCAATGATTTTCAGTTCTTGGCCAGCTGTTCAAGTAAATTCAACCAGTTTCAGTATTTGCATCCTGGAAAGGGGGAAAGGAGCTTACATACAAAACCTGGAATCAGTTATTGGAATTGTGGCTTTAAATAAATAATGTTTTATACTGATCTATTGTCTTAAATCATAGGTTAAATGATAGTACACTAAAAGCAAGTTTTAGCATATTTAAATGACAAGTCTTTGTTGTGCCAAATCAGATATAATAAATCACTCATTTAACTATACTTGCTTTACACTGTCTATATAATCACAGACCTTACAATGTATCGTAACATATGTATGCTGTAAACTGGTGTGAGTGATTCATCAGGGTGGACTCCTGAACAGATGTGACGGGGGGCACCAGTGGCGTTACCAGGATGGCAAATTTGGGGGTGGGGAGGGAATGGCAAAGCCTGTTGTTGGGGGGAGGGGGGGGGTCTAAGACACCCCATGTTCAGTCACATTAGGCCATAGCTTTGGACCTGAACAGCTGCAGGATTTAATGTGACTTACAGTGATTGGAGTTCTTACAGAATGATGTCACACCATGTTCAGTCACATTAAGCATAGTTTTGGACTCATTGCTATGGAAAGTCCTAATCTGTTCTGATATCTTATATACTGCCATAGTAATTGCATTCAATAGAGTGTCACAGTGCAACTCAAAAAACATGCAGCTTTTTTTTTCTCAGCAGCTACTCAAACACACTTTTCTGCCCAAACATACTTGCTATCTCCAGAACAATCTTATTTTTCTATTTTTAAAACCACTTCCGTTTGAGCAAAGATGCCATTCACCTTCAAAGAGAGGAATCAAACTTAGAGTAAATGATTGCTTATATTTCTTAATATTTCTGGGTCAAAACAGAAGACACTTCTTGGGTGGTTGGATTTGCAAAGGCCAGAAATTCAGATTACCTGAGACAAATCGATGTTGTTAAAAAATGTATTCACATATTCATAAAGGTATTTCTAAAATGGATGTATGATGCATGGAGAGATTAATTTTACATTCACTAAAACTGAAATGTGACAGCAACTAAACAATATGGGAATCATTACAATAAGCTTTGTACAGAACGTTGGGAAAAAATACTAATTTTTAATAATTAATTTAATTATAATTAAGAGCAAAGTAATTCCCTTTGAAAACAGATTGTTTTTCTACAGATGAACTGTTTTGTAATATGATTAAATTTTTCAGCAAGTAGTAAAATTGTATTATAATACATACATGGTAGACCAAAACAAAAAATTAATCAGAGGCTATTAACTTCCCGTATGCTAACCTTACAGATTTGTAAATGAACTATATGGGTGTTACATGAACAATATTAGGATATATTAATGTTGAAATACTAAGAACTGAATATAAACAACGATGTAATTTATTGAAGCAAAACGTCTTCCCTGCTACTGAAGAACGCAAAGAAATTTCTGAAGTTTTATTCATAAATCGAAAATAACTTTACCAAACGTTAGTGTGTATTTAAGAAACTATAGTTTTTGGAATAGAACTGATTTGTGCGTGTTGGCACGCAATTTAGTGAGGCGAATTAATGCCTTTCAATTAGGGCAGTCTTATTCCTTAGCCCTCCATAACTTTATATCAAATCTAACAAAAAATGCATTAAAGTAACACTTTCTTTAGGTCTTGCTTTCTTTACCATACTATTATGTCCATCTGAGTTACCTATATGATAAATATATTTTGGTACATTCAGAAAGTGGCACGCCGAAACCCGAAATAAATGCTTTCCATGAAAAAAGTATTTTTTATGAAGTGACTCGGTGACGCTGGGGAACTTGGGCCGTACAGTACGTGCGTATTTTTCTTCTCACTTTACAGATAAACGTTTTTTGATTAGCAGAAACCTTAATACAAATGAGGAAGTATTGCTCGTGACCAGTTGTGCATTGCACACGGACATTTACTCGTATCCAGTTTTTAATAATTTTGCTTGAAAATGCATGTGTGCTGCTTACTTAACTTGTTGGATTCATTGCAGCAGCTTTTTATTTCTACGGTGCGTCATTCAATGTGGCATTATCGCGTAGTAGCATTGTTATTATCGCGTGGTATGTGGTAATTATGTTAAATAAGCTTGATTTCTGATGGGTATGATACTTTCCAAAGCTGCATTTCTTATAATCCTATATTTCAGCAATGTTATATTTAAGATTAAAATAGAAATGTAATCATTTTACTCAATGACCGTTACTCAATGACAGTAC
>JABFEA020000138.1:21111501-21122192 GCA_019775915.2 Cyphomyrus plagiostoma | reverse complement strand
TATATATATTTGTGTATATATATATATATATATATATATATATATATATATATATATACACACACACACACACACACACACACACATATATATAATATATTAAATTATTATATATTTAATATATTTTAATCCAATTTGATATATATTAAACATCCCAAGCTGAATATTACTTATAATTGTCACTTACTTTGTTCTTTGTTGCCCTTCATTATTGACTTTCTGCCAATATCCTATATTGATTAAGAGTTCTCTGGCACCGCAGTTTACACGCTCTAAAAAGAAGGTTATAATAATGGGAGGGGCCGTCACGTACTGCGTTTTTTTTCCCACAAGCGTTTTTCTGCGTTTTCATCTCACTTTTGTCCACGTTCTTGTGCGTCGTTATACGTTTTTAAAGTTACATTGATTTTGGACGTTTTATGAAAAAATAGTAGAAACGCATACAAACAATTTGGAATGCGTTTGTATCAATTTTTCGTCATCAGTGAGCGTTATTGCTTTCTATACACAGACAGGTCTTAAGACTAGTCCCAGGCTAAACTGCCCACTTGAACTGTCTTAACTCAAAGTGACTTGCTCAGATATAGATTAAAATAGTCACAGATTTAACCTATTCTGGATTAAACAAAGCTGATTGCAAGGGGGAGGATTATAGCTAGTCTATGACTAAATTGAAGCAGGAACCGTAAGAACTGGTTTTCAATCAATGTTCAGGGTGCATGCACATCAAATTTAGAGTTTGCAAACATTTTAACGCGTTGGAAAGGTTCAACTCATGATTCAAGGATTTTTCTCCACTCCTCATCGTGTGCTCAGTTTCAGAGAGGACAGCATAGTGGATTTCTACTTGGTGACAGTAGATATGGTCAGAGTAACTTTGTATTCACTCCGTACATAAATCCCACAACAGTGGAGCAGCAAAGATACAACAGAGCTCATATCCGAACAAGAGGCATGACTGAACGCACGTTCGGAATATGGAGAAGTCGATTCCAGTGTTTACGCGATACACTTCGTTTCAGCCCAAGAAGATGCTGCAAGGTCATCGTTGCTACAGCGGTGCTGCACAACTACCTGAAGCAGTGCTGCTGTCCTGATCCTCCAATGGAAGATTACGATGAAGCAGATGTGGCTGAGGCAGCCAATGGCCAACGAGGACTTGCACATAGAGCTGCATTCGCATTATATCACTTCAGATAGATGAGATGAATTTCAATATGGAAGGTATTTACTATGGCTTATTTTTCCTTGATAATGTTCCGTACAAGAAAATAAAAATAAATAATTAAATAAAATACTTTCACTCGTGAATATGTAAATGAGAAATTGTTTATTTATATTTTTTTACACATCTTTTACACACCAGGGCTTGTAATCACAGCTGTCTCCTTACTGTATCTTTTTTGTATCGTACCTCTTTCTTCCATATTCATGGACATATTCATATCCAATTCAACCTGTAGAATTCTCATTTTCATTTCATGCTCTTCCTTCATAAATTTAATTTTTTGCTCATGAAAATCTCTGGCTAACTTTTCATGGATGGTCATCCTGCTTGCTCTATTCTGAAAGGTGGTGGCAGCCTCTTTTCTCAGGGATGCTGGAGCAGATGTGGAGGGCACAACACACTCACTGTGCTCTGGCTCTTCCAGCCTGTTCAGATCCCTCTGTTCTGTGGGGGGAAAAAAAAAACACAGAAGCACAAATAAACTCACATGATCCTTAAGAAGAATAAAGATTGAATGGAATATGCACCAAAGGAAGTAACCAGTTTCTTTTTTACGTACCATTTGTGCTCAGTTCTGGACTGTTGAAGTGATCATCATCTGGCATACCTTCCAAAGGTTGCTGGTTCTGTATTATTCCAGACAACAAGTCACCCGCTTCATCAGTTCTGTCTTCATGTGCTGCTCCTCCACAGTAATAAATCACTGTCTTCTTATCTCTGCACTCTGTCTTTTTAAAGCCAGTTTTAGCTTCTTCCACAGAGTCTATACAGGCAAATATCATTCATTATAAATTGTGACAAAAATATAAATATGAGGAATGTGCAATGATAATAACAAATAAATCTCACCTGAAGTTGTATTGTTCTTGTGGTTGCATTTTCATTTGCACTGAATTCATTGCAAATTGCATTCCATGGACTCATTTTCTTTTGTTCACTAGCAGTAGTGTGGGCTTTACTTTCAATAACTGGATAGTTTGTCAAAATTTGTTTTAGTGGTGTTTTTTCATACTCATTAAAGTTTTTTGAACAAATTCTTTTTGCCTCTGCCATTGCTTTGTGTCAAGATTTAAACCAACAATAGTGTTTTGTAGTCCATTTCAGGTTTTAATCGACACCATCATACCAACAGAATGTGCTTATACTCAACCTAATCAGGCCTATCTCAGGTGTTCTCATTTACGTTTACTTAAATTACTCCAGGACTCTGTAGTCTCTGACTAACTAAGCCTATTTTAAGATATGTTCATGAAAGATACTTAAATGCCCTAGATTAACTAGTACTGATTAAGGCCTACTCCTGGCTTATATTAAGCCCTATCTGTGAAACCAGGCCATGATGTTCTAACGAACATCTAATGAAAAGCTCAACGCTATGCGCATAGTGGGAATGAGCCGTTACAGCAAGGGTGTCCAGTCCAGGAGGGCCAGTGTTCTGTCGAAATGAGCTACTTTGTCGAGTTATCCTACTGTACTGCTAATCAATAGCACTAACCCTAACTCTTACCCTAGCCCTAAACCCCCTAAAACCCTTACCCTAACCATAACCCAAACCCCTAAAACTCAACCCTAATCCCAAGACAGTGAAACTTGACTTGCAATGCCCGAAGGATGGGGGAGTAATCAAGCGCTACACAGTGCACAAAAGTTGAAGGTTGTGTTTACCTACCTATATGGAAAAACTCTGGTTTTAAAATCCTATCTAACATTTTTGGCTATTTTAAGAAGAAAACTCAAGGTAAAACATTGAACACAGGTACTCAGTTCAGTTCAAGTATGCTTGTTGTATTGACCATACATGACCATAATTGACCATACATAATCATAACAGTATTACCAAAACACACTTGGGGAACAATAAAACACATATGCTATATAGAGATAAGAAAAAAAAGTTTTCTCTTTTGTCACATCTGTGACAAAAGACTATACTTGTGAGTGAAACGCTTGTGTGCAAAGCCTTTCGAAACAGCTGTAGTATAACATGAATTTATACTTAAATTTTGATTTTTAATTCATGTCATAGTACGGCTGCTTCGAGAGGCTTTGCACTCAAGCATTTCACTCACATGTATAGTACCTGTGTACTGGTGACAAGTGATGTGACAATAAAAGTGATTTGATGTGATCTTAATATCTATATAAATTTGCATTGTCCAGAGACCAAAAATAGCAGTCAGTAGGAGCAGTGATTATTATGACGTGCTGCTGCAGTCAGCTGACCCAGGCTTCATAGCTGAATATGGTATTTGTGTGTGTGAGAGAGAGACAGACAGAAACTTGAAAGGGATATTTGTATTACCATATATATCATATATCTATCTGTCCTAACCCATCTATCCATTTTCTGTACCCGCTTATATTATTCAGGGTCGCGGGGGTCTGGAGCCTATCCTGGAGGCTACGGGCACAAGACAGGGAACAACTCAGGATGGGGTGATCCTATAGATCTTGTGAAATTCAATTCAATATGATCTGGGATTTGGGATATTGTAATATATTGACGTAGCACAGAATTTCTGTCTTTGTGGTCCTAAATGTGAGAAACAGAAAAAATTGCTCTATTGTAATAAAATGATACTGACAATAACATCTGTATATGAGATAGCTGTACATGAGTGGTAATGGTAAAATAAGATTAAATGCACGTTTGCTGTTGTCCAGCTTGTGCTGATTTTATTTCAGCCAAGCTTTTAAAGATTTTGGCCTGGCTCAGCTCGAGAATAAAACATAATTGGGATTTAGCAAAGATGTTTAATTCATGTAAATGTTTTACTAGACTGTATAATTTAACTTCAACTAATTATTGTTGGATTATAGGGAATAACACATGTCAGACATCAATGTCTTTACATGTTTCATGGGAGAAAACAGCTCAATGTCACATGACTATTAGGATTAAAGAGTTCCTAGCAACTAACACAATAATGTGACCTGGACTATCTTCATTTTGATACTGGCCATTTTATCCTTTTTTCAGCCAATTCAAATGATTCGAACTTTAGTGGATTTGTTTGTTTGTTTGTAATGATATAAAACAGTCTACATAGTAGTGACCCGCGGGGACTTTTTTAAAAAAAAATATCGTGCATGGGCGGGCGGGTCAAAAAGTTACAAAACGCATTTCATTCGATCAAAACTTGTTGTAAACGGGGTTCAAATTACCACGAGGATCTCCTAGTGTCACTCGCAATCGCAATCAGGGAAATAAAAGGAAATAAAGCTACTCGTAGCTACTCAAAACCTCTCCTAGACCTCCGATGAAGACATGGCTAACTTAATCAGAGTAAAGTTAAGAAAAAGCGATGCAAAGACGTCTTTGGCTTTTGGAGGGATCACAGTCACAATTTCCCTCTCGTCTCGAGCGATGCTTTGCGTTCCAGCAACCAGCGCATCGAGCAAGCGCGCATTCAGTTCAGCAGGTCGCGTGCTGGAAGCGCGTCCAAATAGGCTAAACCAGAGTCCTGCACCCGCACAGTACAGCACCACACCCGCCCTTGCACTCGTGATTATTTCAAAGTTACATCCGTTCCGCCCGTTACCCACCCGTACTCGTGATAAATTACACACAATTATTTTTTCTATGCACCGCTCAACGTGAAAAGCACTAGGCCTACATGAATTTTGAATTGAAACGAAAAACTTTGTTTAATACAAAATCAAATCAGATATCTAAGCTATCCATACTGCGACGAGCATGAAAGAGAGAACACGACGACACGCTTCAGCAAGGATTCAGACGTGTATATGAATGTTTGTCTAGGCGGTTATCTAATGTTAAGGTACCCCCGACATACTGAACACATTGTAATGATGACAATTTGTATAGGCCTATGATAGTCTAATACATAGATGTTTTCACTTATATGTTATTTTTGCAGGCTATAATACTGTTTTGATTGACCTGCTACCCGCCCGTGTGTAATGAATTACCCGCCCGTAAAATTCCAGAACATTAAAATCTGCCAGTTTCAGCAACTAGCCAATCTGCGGGTACCCGACCCGGTGCTGGACCCCGGCACGGTGGATTCCATTCTCTTTCTCCACGGTGCTTCCAAACAGCTGTCAGAAATGCAGTCGTCATATATTATTCAATTTAGGAGTTTTCAGTTTGTAGGATAAAATGGTGAAATCACAGTTAAGTATGCGCTGCTCTACTTCGTTTTAGACAAAATTAAGTTAAAAGAAGACCTAAGTTCTATACTAAGTTCATTGAAATCTGATACAGTTCTCAGATCTGATGTTACATCAGATACAGTTTTGACGACTAGTGTGTTTTGCATACATGCGCTGTGTGTGCTTGTGTGTCTGCGCGCGAGAGATGTCTTTTGTGCATTTTCCCGCAGCCTATCTTTCGTTTTCTTTGTTGTTTTGTACACAGTTAATCTTGCATAACATTGTGTCATCATCTTCAATGCAAATTGTTGGAGTCTGGGCCTGAGCAAACTCCGCCGGGTCCGTTGATGAGAAGAGATTCACGCTTAGAGTCGCTGGAGGTGTTGACATTGATGTCCCCGATCTCATCATGGTCAGCACTTCTCTTTCTCCCGGCCTAAAGATGTTCAAGGACAGTCAACATCCGTGGTAGCAGAGGAACAGTGTTATGACTGTTCTTCCCCACTTTGATAGTTGTCTGCAGCCTTAGAGGCCTTAAAGGCCTTCTGTTAGTTGTCTGCGTATTCCACTATGCGTTAGTTATATTCTTCTAAGTGCATGTGTTAGTAATATCCTTTAGAAGATCTGTTCCCACAGAATCTAGGACAAATCTATGTCATCTATGGGTTACAGTGTCACAAATGGCACTTCATTGGTAGGTTCCATAGCAACACAGGCTGTTTGTTTTTCCCTCGGGTCGGGTCTTTACGGAGCCCCTAAGGGGACAGAGGAGAAAAAAATGGCAGAAGAAAAAAAAGAAATGTTTTGCGTTATAACCCAAAACTTTTGTGAGATAAGGCAAAACTGTTGTGACTTTGAACTGGAAATATGAGTAATCAGTCAGTGTAAAGAATTACATAACTGATAGGAAAACATTGAGTGTTTAATCGAATTTCACTTTGATGTTGGCCTACAATATATGGACATTCAGTTTGTTCTCGGATCTAGGCATGATATTCACATAAATCTGAGGCAGATTAAGAGGATTTTATGTGAAAGAAATGACGGATCTGGGGAATACTGACACAGACGCGGAGTAAATACTCAAGACAAGCAGAAAATAACAGGCAACAGGTGATCACAATCGGGGTAGTACGAGTAGGTAATGAGGGGGCGTGGCACACAGGAAGATCAAACGAGCAGGTCATGACACGTAGGGTTTTGGGTCATTATCCACGCGTATTTTTGCGGGTTGGGCGGGGCGGTTTGGATCTCCCGACGGGTCGGTTTGGGGCGGGTGTTAAAAAAGTTGACCCGCGCAACACTACTACACAGCCATATTGAAACTATATTGAAATAGTAGGTCAAAACATTGATATTAAAACACTTATAAGACCCCTTTCCTTTGTGGAAGCAGCAGTATGTTATAATTAATACAAATATGAATATGAAGTAACCCGTCACAATTTTGACGGCAGGAGACTTATTTCTCATCTGCCTGTTGTAACATGATGCTGGTTGTTTGTATTTTCTGCTGTTGTATTCAGTCTCTGAACTCTGTCTCACCAGACTTGATGAATATTATCCACTGTGGAGATGACACACTTTCTGATAGTGTTTTGTGAGACTCAGATATTAAGCCATTCATCCACTAATTGGCAGATTAATTCTGATGGGTACTCCAGAAATCAGAAAATGTACATTTTTGCCTATGAATGGTGTACTCATCTGCAACTTCATTTATGAAATACTGCTTAAATTTCATCATGATTTATTTCATCGTGGTTTATTTAATTTAGTGTATACACATTGTCAGACCTATTATGTAAATGTGCATACTTACACAGTCCTGAGATCGTGCCCAGTTGCCAGTCACGAATAACCATAAATGGTCAATGCAAAAGAGATGTATGCTCATATAATATGCAAATAAATCCTTTTCTGTTTGCATAGTCTGATGACAGAAGAAAAATGTGGTCGGGTATGAAGGAAGAAACAACTTGTTGCGCACTGGGCCAGTGTGACTTACTGTTGGAGCAAACTAACACCTTTGCCCTTATCACTGCATGTTAGTACAGTCAGTTGCTCTGATTACAGTAGAAGAGGACACTACTGCAAATGTAGTTTTTACATTTGCCTGTTCCCCCACAGCGCAGGAAAATATACATTTAATGCAAAACAGACCAAGTGCACATACAGTTGTGCTCAAAAGTTTTCATACCCTGGCAAAATTTGTGATATTTTGGCCATTTTTCAGAGAACGTGAATGATAACACAATAACCTTTCTTTCACTCGTGGTTAGTGGTTAGGTGAAGCCATTTATTATCAAACAATTATGTTTGCCTTGTTTACATCATAATGACAACAGAAAATACCCAAATGACCCTGATCAAAAGTTCACATACCCTAGATCTCAGTACCTTGTATTGCCACCTTTAGCATCAATGACAGCTTGAAGTCTTTTGTGATAGTTGTGGATGAGACACTTTATCTTCTCAGATGGTAAAGCTGCCCATTCTTCTTGGCAAAATGTCTCCAGTTCCTGTACATTCTTGGGCCGTCTTGCATGAACTGCATGTTTGAGATCTTCCCAAAGTGGCTCAATGATTTTAATAAACAATTTTTATATGATCCATGCATACGAAGGCCTGATGCCTAATTAGGTGCACATTTAGTCACTAGTTGCATTAAATTACAGATTACTGGTATTTTCAGTTCATGGGAAAAGGTGATAGGATGTAGTATTTTAAATAGCGAATCCAATTATCATTGGCAAATACATGGTCTTCATCTTACACAAATAAACTGAATCCCAGTAGAATAACATTAATTGCATTAATATAATAACCCATCCATTTATTTTCTGTAACTGTGGGTTCCGGGCGATCCGGAACCTATAATGGAGGCCATGTGTGCAAGACACATACCTGTGACAAAAAAACATGACTAATCAGACTACGCCACTAGTCTTCCATTGTTCCATAATCGAATTCTGACACTCACTTGCCCACTGTAGGTGCTTTTGGAGATGGACAAGGGACAGTATGGGCACTCTGACCGGTCCGTGGCTGTGCAGCCCCATATGCAACAAATTGCAATGCACTTTTATTCTGACACCTTTCTATCATAGTCAGCTTTACCTTTTTCAATAATTTGTGCTACAGTAGTTCGCCTGTGGGATTGGACCAGAGAGGCTAGCCTTCACTCCCCACATGCATCAGTGAGCCTTGGGCACCCATGACTCTGTTGCCGGTTCCCCAGCTGGCCTTTATTGGACCGCTTTTACTCGGTACCGACCACTGCATACTGGGAACACGCCACAGGACATCATCTTAGGGATGCTCTGACCGAGTCGTCTAGGCATCACAATTTGGCCCTTGGCCAAGTCACTCAGATACTTACGCTTGCCAATTTTCCAAGAGGCATATTGCTGCAGCCAGGAGCCAAACGTCTAGAGGGAGGAGCAATGTTGAATAGGAGGGGCAATGTGGAGTAAGAGGCACAATGTGGGAGGGGTTTGTAACTGATATCATCTGATACCCTATCCATCGGTATAATCCGCTCCCACTTGTTGTGATAAACCCCTCCCATTCAACATTGCCCCTCCCACTTAACTCTCAGCTCCCAGCTGCTGTAATATATACTAGAATTGTAGTGTGTGGCTCAGTGGGCTGTGCCTGTAATCAGAGGGTCACCAGTTTAAACCCAGCCTCAGCATGTCTGTGGGTCCTTGAGCAAGGCCCTTAACCCCGGCTCCCTGTGCGCTGCTATGGGTGGCTGCCCTTCACGGGCAACTTACTCTACAGTACAAAGAGAGCAAATTGAGGGAGGTGCAAAGACAATTTCTCCAGGGGGATCAATAAAGTATCAATTATTATTAATTTTCCTGCTTCCAACACATTACCTTCATGTTCTGACTGTTCACTTAATTCTAAAATATAATTGTACCCTTGATAAGTGCCATTTTAATAAGATAATCAATATGATTCATTTCACCTGTCTATGGTTTTTATGTTATGCTTGATCGGTTTGTGTGTGTGTGTGTGTAGTGTGATATATACATATGTACACACACACTACAGGCCAGATGTTTTGGCCCACCCTCTGATGTTTGAAAAAAAATTAAAATGCTCTGCTTTTTTGAACTTATATTATAAGAAAATATTAGAGACACTTAGATCAAATGGAACTGACTGGTTTTGAAGTGTAATGTAACAATTTACTGTGCATTGTAAGTGCAGTTTAATGAATGCGAGTGTCTTTATCTCACACTTATTCACAACATCCTTTTTAGCAATTTTTGGAAATAACTTGCCCAAACCCTCCCAGCACCTTGTAAAGCATGCAAACAGTTCTTTCTCATTTATAGATGTTCACTTTGAACTTGTTGGCCCCGTTTGTCCCACACATAGATTTTCATCCATCAACAAATTGTACTCCCAGTTCTGACTACGCCATTGTTTGTGTTGTTTAGCCTATATTACTCTCTTTTTCTTGTTAAAACTACGAAGTAAAAGTTTTCTGGCAGCAACTCAACCATGCAGTCCAGCTGCTCTCAGTCTTTGCTTGACTGTATTAAGAGATACCAATTTGCCTCTGTTCACATTAATCGCAGCCCTCAGACCTCTGCAGTCGCCTTCCGATTTCTTTTGCATGTCACAATTAATTGTTGATCCAGCATTTGATATCACTTTCCTTGCCCCAAACCTTTTCTGGTCAGTGAATAAAGTGAATGTCAGGGCACTAAAGACAGACCTGATATGCTTTCTTAATAGATCAATAGTATCAGCCCTTGTGGCTAAATAATGTGTCACTATAAGCTATAAAATACTGATAACCAATCAGTTACATTTGTTTTAAGTATTTCTAATATTTACTTTTCATAATAGTTTGACAAAGCAGTGTATTGTTTACTATTTTTAAAATCTGAGGGTGGGCCCATACTTTTGGCCTATAGTGTGTGTGTGTGTGCGCGCGCGCGCGTGTGTGTGTGTGTGTGTGTGTGTGTGTGTGTGTGTGTCCACAATGTAATGAATACGTTATGGGGAAAAGGTTCCTGGTCTCCATATGGGAAAACTATATTTTATAAAAATCCGTGACTGCAATGAAAAAACTAAACATGCAACAGCTCTTCTGTTTTGTTAGGTTACTTATGGTTACACCAGGGATGTGTGGAGGGGAATAGAGGCCTCAAGTCCAGCAGACAGGGGACGGATGGTGATGTTGAGAGGGCCAATGAGGGCCAATGAGTTCAACCAGTTTTTTAACAGGTTCAACAATGGGCCTCAGCCCAATGGGGGGGGGGGGGGGGGGGGGGGGGGGGGGGGGGGGGGGGGGGGGGGGGGGGGGGGGGGGGGGGGGGGGGGG
>JABFEA020000138.1:21079489-21095027 GCA_019775915.2 Cyphomyrus plagiostoma | reverse complement strand
ACCAGGCGGAGACCAGAACCCGGGTCCCAGAGGTGTGAGGCAACAGTGCTAACCACTGCACCACCATGCCGCCCCAGATTTATACTATTGCTGGGAAATAATTTATAACTCATAAAGTGCTTTATCATTTGTTTGACCAAACTGAAGCATGCAGTATGTTCTTACCCAAATAGGAGAATAGTATAAGTATTGGT
Source organism: Cyphomyrus plagiostoma (assembly GCA_019775915.2). NCBI lineage: Eukaryota > Metazoa > Chordata > Actinopteri > Osteoglossiformes > Mormyridae > Cyphomyrus > Cyphomyrus plagiostoma. The sequence goes on along the minus strand of JABFEA020000138.1, from coordinate 21,094,833 downwards.
TTTAATAGAGACCTATAAAATACTTTCCTGGTTGTAAACATCGTGAGAGTTTAGGTTATGACTTTGCACAGACTCCCACTATTAAAATCAAAACAATCAGTTAGTGTCTCACAGGGAAGCTGATGCCACCTGATTTGTTTTGTTTTAAAAAATTGCTGGACAGAGGCATACATTGTAATTAGCAGTGTTTGTTTAATTTTAGTAGTGGCTTATGCCTTAAAATCCGAAGATCTTTCATGTTATTAAGTGCACTTTCAGTGGTTAAAATATGGATCATTCTCACATACTTGAGAATTTTTTTAATGTTTCAAGGAAATGCAGTATTTGTGTTTTTTTGTGCAGCGCAACTGATATTACCCTGTGCATTTAATTATATTAAAGTGATTTTTTTTGCTCTCATCAGATGATTTTTGTAAACATTTTGCTTAAATTGGTAGCCAAAGAACACAAAACTAGATTAAATGTTTTTTAATGTTTCAGCTTTATTGAATGAAACCCAATTTCATGAGAAGATGCATAATTTTGCTCATTTTTGGTTAGTATTTTATCTCTGTTGCTCTGAATTTGATGAAATACTTTTGCTTATTACAGGAATAAATGGTAATATAACTAAACTGATTGAGTACCTCAGAGGCAAAATCGACAGTTTAACTAATAAAGCATAATGATTTTAGTCATTTTAAAAATCAGAGAAAATTGAATTGTTACAAGTAATGATTTGTGAGAATGACCCATACACTCCCCTTTGTGTAAATTCTACATTCATTTAGTGATTCAATGTGTACATTTTTATGATTGTCAGGTGCAGTAGTTTTAATGTCAGTCGCAATTCATTGCAATTAATCAGAGAAAACTATAAGATTAGTTATTTTTTTATAATTGATTCACAGCCATAATTTATTCACATAGCAATTGATTTTTATGCTTTTGTTCTTTCACCTTCTGTGTTCACGTTACAAAACTTTCCTATGCAGCCGATGGTTGTTCTGCTCTTCTCGGATGTGCTTTTGTTGACAAAGGCACAGAAGAAGTCAGAGAAGTTAAAAGTAGTGTGCCCCCCACTGGCTCTGGATAGAATTGTCTGTGCTCCCCTTAAAGATGATGGTGAGTGTTGGAATCCCACTCAAATATTGTCATTAAACATGACTCATGAGCATAATACATGAACGATTTTTAGTGAGGGTGTGGTCTTAACAAGGCAACACAAACATTACTGCTGGTCGTAGTATTTCTGTTGAATTTCTACTGCATTTAATCTGCAAAGAGCCTGTGTAGAGAGCCTGTCAGGTACCATATAGACCAGCACCCAAATGAGAAGTAGGTTATTTTATAGGAAGTGTTCATGAGCTGAAGTATTCTCTCTATGTTTCTCTGTCCATTTTGCTAAAGCAAATAACAGGTATGAGGTTTCTGGTTAGGAAATCTTCACCTTTAACAATTTATGTCCTTTAACACCATGCTATAACTATGTCTGAAAAATAATGAACATGCTCTCTCCTACCTCTTGGTCTTTCTTAGTCTCCTTTGTGCTAGTAGAGGTTGGGGAGCTATTCTGTGCTGTGAACGTCTATACTATAACAGCACCCAGCACAGACAGCCGATCTGAGTGGGTCAAAAGCATCCTGGCTGCACAGGTAACATGCTCGAACAGCTAAAAGCTTTACTGTTGTTCACGATTCCTTTCATGTTCAATCTCTCTTTTTATTCCAGGAGTCTCTGGCAGCCATGAGGGAGAGGGAAACCTCTCAGAGATTTGGGGGTTTCCTCCTGACAGATATACGGATGGAGACAGAAGTCAACCATAATATAGTGGAACCCTCTGACACTGTAAGGGAAGTTCAAGATAAGGAGTTGAACTTGACAGGAATTGAACATACACTGCTTTCTGACCAAGAAGAAAGGAAACATGCTCAACTGCAAAATGAAACATTACCATTGCCAGAGACAGAAGAAGGGAGTATCTTCCAGAGGCAGCAGCAAGCTCTTCATTTGATAGGCAGTCGGCCTTTCCATACATCAGTGTATGGATCTGTTACAAGTAAAATCATAAACAGCCGACACAGCGTGAGCAATATGGCACTGACAGAAGGGGAGGGGGACAAGAACAGAGATGGCAACCAGGTGGAATCGAGTGAAATTATTTTAATTGGGTCACCAGAAAGAAGGGTTGTAGGAGGCCATTCAGAATCTTCACATTCATTCTTTAATCATGGGGATTCCAGTGAGACTCATTCTAATGTCAACACATTGACGTTGTTTGATGTAGGGTCAGATGTGGATACGTCATCCACACAATCAGAATCCAAAGAAATGCAAGTCAAAAATGATGATTTTGAGAGTGAAGATCCTTACAAGGCATCTGGAATGGATTCGAAGGTCAGTGTATCAGAGCATATGTCAACAGGCACAAAGGTGTTTTCACGTAAACTTCATTCCCCCCGCTTAAGAAAGAGGCGGCCCATGGGCTCTCCGCATAACTTCTCGCCTCAGACTGATAAAAACGGATATTTAGACCATGACACAGATGTATTGGCATCTAGTGCCAACTCCTCAGACTCTGACTGCAACCAAAAACTAAGGAATGGCCAAAGGCCCAATCCTCAAGTTGTAATCAGCTTGGCATCCGTAAGAAAGAACCAAGGAATGCTGTGGAGCACAGTCACTTCAAGTGAACCTACAAAGAGACAGGCCTTTTTGACAGCAGAGCTACCATGCAAGAGAACAGGACTAAACACTCAAAAACAGCCCGGACTGAGAAGAGGTTCAGTCCCAGACAGGGATCTTCAGGAAGGGCAGACCCTTGGTTTGAGGACAAGCTTGTCGGAGAGCAGTTTCCCACTCTTTTCTCAAGCCACGATGTATGGGACCTCTCTGGAAAACCTCTTAGCACGAGCCCGAGAGAGAGAACGAGGAAAAGAAAGAAGATCGGGAAAGTCTGAAAAAGTGGGGGATATCTCTCCTTCTCCTTCACGCTCAATCTCTCCATCCATCTCTTTCAGTGAGGGAGAAAGAGAAGACAACCTGGACATTTTTGGAGATCAGGAGAATGAAAGGCAGCACAAATGGCAAGATGTAAACAAAGAATTGGAAGATAAGCAGAAATATAATAATGAATACAATTGCGGGTGATTTAATTTTATCTGCAGTTTTACACTATCTATCTATCTATCTATCTATCTATCTATCTACTTGTTTATTTGTTTGTTTATTTATTTAACATGTACTTAATTTATTTAGTACAAGCCAGGCAGACAGTACAATACAATCATTAAGCTGTCTAGCAGAAAAGTGGGTGTAAGTTGTAGCTAGGCTGTAACAAGTAACAATGAGCAGTGCAGTATAGCTTCAGAGCTAGAGCTATACAATACAGGAACTCTGTAGGAGGGCTAATCAAAAGATAGACAAGGTTACATGCCTACAAGTGCAATTGTACAAGCACATGCAATATAGATAGATCATAACCAAGCAGGGCAGTGACTGGATGAGCTGGATTGAAGCATTCTGGGCACAGATGAGACATTTTTGAAGGTTGCAGGAACTGTGTAAAATATTTCCTTTTTGCTGTTTATTTAACATGATAATTTAATGGTGTTTTGGTATGTTGAAATGCAATCTTTCTTCTTCTTAGCTTTTCCAACCAAGGTGCAAGTGTTGATTGGACAGGTTGGTGCTTTGACGACGACGAGGTCATGGTTCGTCTAGACCCTGAGGGCGATGGAAGCAGACCTGGAATTGCAGTACTAGCCACTAGAGACTTCTGGCAAACAAAGGGACAGGAGGAACAGGAGCTTGGGGAGTTGTAGAACTGGAGTGAAAGGGGAAGAGGTTGCCACAATGCAGCAGTGACTGCGGGTTCGACTTGCAAGTCAGGTTTTGACTGTAATTGCAATGTGAACGAGCTCACTTTCTGGGTGGGGTGGAGGGAGGAGATCTAGTGTTGTAAGAGATGCCTGCTGAGGAATGACCCATGACTGGCGTCCCTCGAAGATTGGGACGTCACTGTTTTTTAAAATCATTGCCATTCAAATTATGAAAAGCTGATGATAGATAGGTAATTTCTATATATAAGGGTTGCACATCCTTCACTGTATTTTTAATTAAGGACCCATGCATCATTTGCCCTGTCTGTTTAAAAGTCAGTCAACCTATTATGCGACACAGGCAGTCGCCTATGGCACCATGTTCTGAGCCATGCGCCAGAGGCGCCCTTCCTCCCCCATGCAGGCTTCACTGGGCAAAAGTGAGGGTGACATTTAATAGGCGAGTAAATAAATTCTGTATTCATTGTAATTTATATGTAAATGTGGTTATTAAATCAATTTCATTCGCAAAAAGCAGTGAAGCCTTTTTCATGTCGTTTCGAATGTTGGTTTAAATATGAGGATGCAAAAACACAAGTTCACTAAAATATATCAGTTTATTAAAATTAATTATATGTAAAACATGATACATAGAAAAATAATTCAAATAGTTATAAAAGAGAAATTTTGCTACATATGCCTGCATTAACATTTTTTTTTTTACAAAATAGCTTACATAAAATGCTCAGCGATGAATACTGACATCCACTGTGATAGTGGTATTACATCATTACAAAACAGTGAGCTGGATAAATCAAACCCAATCCTTTCTAAACACATTCTGTGTATCATTAGACTGGAAGATTGATTTGTGTGCAGGAGATAAAATGGTCATTTTTGACATGATCTACAGAGCATCTTGGTCATTCTGGCCCTTGGTATCTGCTCTATTACGCTCGCTGTGTTCTTGGTCATTGTAAAAGGAGTGAACGATGGTTTCAAGGGCAGGATAAGGAAGGATCATCTTCCGCTATGGAGAAAAGCACAGATGGTGGGTTTCACTCTGGGAAAGTTTGCTGGTTAGCTAGAGTGATTAGCGCTCTGAGTATGCTAGCTGGCACAAGGGATGGCATGTTCAAAATGGCACAGATAAGCAAATGCGGTGGAGGTGACGCATCCTTATGGATGGTACTGGTGGTATCAGGAAGTTATCAGAAGTAGGATGAGTGCAGGACTTACCCTTTGACGATTTTTGTAGAGCTGTATTACAACTATCAGCGACATCAAGAGAAGCGTGACAAGGAACCCTATCATGCCAGCACTCAGAGGTCCCGATTGCTGCGTCTGCTTCAAAGCGCCTACAAGCACATCAGGAGAAGAAGCTTTAGGAGCTTTATCAAGTGATATCCAATATATGAATTATCATCACAACAATAACCAATCAATGTCATAGTTAACAAAATACACCGCGAAACCAGACTTACTCATAAAAGATGCATGGTATGTCGCATTTCCAAGGATTCCCTTCTCCCCAAAATATCGACATAAATATCTGGAATTCCCTGTCATTTCTTCAATCTTCAAAGTCTTTTCCCAGTGAAAAGGTGTCACTTTTTGGGTGTTGTTGGTGTCGTCCGTCACCGCTACCCACTCATAATTAGAGATGCCTGTCGTGTTGCTGACATGGCAGGTCAGCATCGAGCCGCCATTTCCTGTGCCACTTGTTTTTAAGACTGAAAAACAAATCACACCATGCATTTATTAAAGCTTTTCACAACCAAATAAAAAATGAGAATATTTTACAATCAACAGGTAATTTCAGGGTCAGGGTGATGTCCCTTAGGTTAAATTAGTTCCTTTCTAGCTTTCAGGACCCTTGGGTTGATTTAGATTCCACCATTAGACGTTTAGCTGAAGACGACTCAAAACATGGCTCACCTTGGGCTGTCACCACCCACAGCTGTCTCTCTATCTTGTTCCTCTCCACCGAACCCAAACACTTGTAGAGCCCCTCGTCCCCTTTCTCCACCCTCTCGATCCATGCCGATCTGTTCCAGGGTGTCTTGGATGAGACTGGAGAGATGTGGAATGAGGGAGGAAGGGGCTTCAAACGGCCTACAGTGTCAGACAGTCTCGTCCAACTTGGGTTCTCTGGGGTCAGGCTAGTTGAATAAACACAGGGCAACAGCACAGAAGAGCCCAATTCAGCATAAATGACAGTCAGGTCACTTGCAGGACTGGTGATACCTGGAAGAAAGTGTCCCAATGAGACTCATATGGTGACTGCAATATTTATTTAGTTACATCCATCGATACATAGAATGACTATTGCCAAACAACAATGAGGCCATAAATCCTCACCCATCACAGTAAGGGATTGAGTTGCCTTTCCCTCCTGTCCTTTGTACTGGACAATACAGGTCCAGTTTCCCATATACTTCTGGGAAACACTTGTAAGGTTGATCTCTTTCTTGGCAACTGTCCACATTTGGTATGGACTTTTAGGTGTAAAAGGGGTGCCATTGAACTTCCAGCTCACTGTTGCTCGGGATGGTGAAGGGAAGATATTACAAGCAATTTTCACATTACTGCCTTCCAGTGGCTGATATGAAGAGAAGGACACTGTAGGAAAGGCAGGAACAGAATCATCATATAGAATAATGGCGAGTCTTAAAACATATAATACTCTCTTATTTGCTTATTTTGAGGATGTTTCATTCTTCCCACCTTGAATCACCCGCAGAGTGATTTGTTTTTGGATAGTTACAGCTTTTGTCATAACTGTGCAGATATAGGTTCCTGCATCCTCATTCTTCACTTCTTCTATCTGGAGGTTGAACTCCCCTTTGCCAAACTGAGTATGGGGGCACCGGGACCTCTGGCCGACTCCCATTCCGCGGTATTCCATTCCACTGGCATCCATCCTCCACACGGTGCTTGGCGCCCTGCAGATGCAGAGAGTTGACAGCCAATTCAGCATTTCTCCCCCGGCGGCCGACATGGGAAGGATGGCGCACACTCAAGTTTTTGTCTGAACATCAGAGTTCACTTACAAGCTGTCGGCCGAGCCAAGGTCGGGTCTCTGCGCTATGTTGGCCCTCACCCACTGCACGGCCAAGGGTGTCTGAACCGAGGAGCTGATGACACAGGGCAATACTGCCAAAGACCCGTTTGCAACCAAAACCTCTATCCCCTCGCTCCAGATGACTGGTCAACACACACAAAAAAATGCATATATGTCTTAAACTCTGCATCACAGCATTCGCAAGACAGTAGCTCGGCCAAGAATGTAGCAATTATTAAACCCAGTTATTAACCAAAGATATCTGTTCAACTTTCAATTATACTCCAATCACACACCCTTTTCTAAATTATCCACCCATTGCATTTTTTTTTTTTTAAATTGTAATTCTCTGGGAAAAATATTTGTGTTGCAATTATGCAATTATAGTATTCATGGGCATGATGAAATCACAACCATGTTGAAAAGTAAAAAAAAAACTAACATTAATATCTCTTACCATTTATAAACAATATAGTTCCCAGCAAGGTTATCAATGCCAGCATGTTTGCTGGTGAATTCCTCAGTCAGTTTTTCTCTTTATTTTACGTGAATTGCCTGTTCTTCTTCTTTTACCTTCCGAACTTGTCGCTGTCACGTCCTGCGTGTCTTTGCCTTTCTAAAGTTATGATTTGTATATACGTTCCTGGGGGTGGGAATCCGAGGGTGGAGGTGAAAGAAGGTACTCCCTCTCGATGTTGCAGCACGCTACGTTCAAATGATCATTTGATGTGGCGTGTACCACTCTTGGTGACGCAATTCGGAAACTTGCAAAGAAAACACATCTTTCAGGGAGACCCACATGCCCCCTGTCTTTCTTCTGTCACACTCATGTCAAATTCATTTTCAAACTGAATATACAACACTTCTTTTTGCTGAGGGACATCACATCTCCACAACGCCAAATATTCGAGTGATTCTTGTGCTGTGTTGAGAATAAAAGCCTCAGAACCTTCACGCCTTAAGAGAAAACGCTTTGTTTTATTTTTCTTGGATGTCTGTTAAGAGGAATGATTAGGAAAATCAGTTATATTGGCTCATCTATTTACTGAAAGGTCTGTCAGCAAGCTGAAGGAGCGTGTCTTCCAGTAATGAGTGTAACTGAATAAGAAAGGAAGAGAGGTGGCGTTGTTTTGGTGGAGGGGAACTGATTTTAAGAAGAGACTAAGAATATGACTCACTCTCTCCCTTGAATTCTCTCTCACATCTCTTCTGTTGTTTGATCATTTCAATGTGAGGGGCTGTGTCTCCACAATGGCAATTATTACCTCCTAAGAGGATGTTTGAATATGAACAATACCTCCCCTTAATTTTACATATCTTTCATTTTCCTTCCTTATTTTACATAGATTTTTTGTTCTTACCAAACCTACCTAATTTTCCCATCCAACACTGATTCCCATGTCCCCTAAGTGGCTGTGGTTATCATTTATCATGTTTTCAATGATAAAAAACAGATTATTGACTATAAAACAGTATTATTAGCTACAAATTTCACCATATTTTTTTTTTTAATATTTACATTTTACATTTATTCTCTCTCTTTTTTTTGATAGATACTTTCCTCCAAAACAACCATTTCGCAATGCTTCGGAATATATTGCCTGCAAACTTTCAGACTTCCAGGAATGCAGAAAAACATAACCCCAACCATGATCTTAACGCTTAAACATATCTATGTTCAAACATGAAATTTCCAAAATGCAGACAAATAAACATAAATTGCATTGTTGACGTGAAAGTACTGCTGCATCAAACAATAATACCACGAACAATGTAATCCCCTTGCTGCTTGTTTTAAATCCTCATCATAAATTTAAGCACTGCTATTTTCTCATGAAGAGTTTGCAGTTGCTTTATATTACATCTGTGTGTTTCGAGGTAATTGCAGCAATCGATTTTTTGTTTTTATGAAAGCCAAGTGTTTTTGCACACCAGGAAACTGAGCTTTTTACTGTCTCAGCGGAGCGGTACGGTGTTTCAGTGGGTGGCCTCACACCCCCAGGCTCTGTGTTTGTGGTGTCAACATGGCCTCCCTGGTTTGTTACGGTATTCTCTGGGAACTCCTGTTTCCTCCCTCACTTTATATTAAAGTGCATGTGTGTGCCCTGCCATAGGCTGGCATCCCATCCACACTGTTCCCTGCCTGTTGCCCTGAGCCTTTAAGCTCACCGTCATTCTGTTCTGTATGGAAAATAAAGAGACCTACCATTTCAATATACAGACACTCCCCAGGTTATGATGGTCTGTGTTACAATATTTCGACTTTATGATGTGTAAATGTTTTTCGCTTTCAGTACATTATTCAATAAATTACATAAGATATTCAACACTTTATTGTAAAATAGGCTTTATCTTAATGATTTTACCCAACTGTAGGCTAATAAGTGTTCTAAGCATTTTTAAGGTAGGCTAGGCAATGATGTTTGTTAGGTTAGGTATACTGTATGAATTTTTGCCTTGCGTTAGGTTTATCGATACATAACCCTATACCCCATCCCCTAGCTCCCTGGGGAGAGGCTGTATAGTTAATTCATAGTACATGTCTAAATTTTAAAACCTTTCTAATTGCAGGCGAATGGGAAAAAAATAAGGGTGTGAGACTCCAAAGTGAGATATTTAGCCTTTTACTGAAACATGTTTGGTGCAATTACTAATTATTAGAGATAAACAGGGTCAGATGAGTGACATAAATGTTGAACACGAGACTGGGTGGTGTTGCTCGCAAATATTGGTGGGGTTTTTTCCACTCGTAAGTCTATTGGTTCAGTCGTATTTCAGTTTTTAATTTATAGTATGTGTCTATTATCAGTGAAAAAACAAAAAAAAATGTTTTACCAGAAACCCATTTTACAAGTATTTTTACATATTTCACATTTTATATTTCACTTTCAATATAATTTGATGAAATTTTAAAACTAGGCTTTCAACAAGCCAGAATATTGTTTTGTAGAGACACAACCATTTGTTTATCGTAAACACGGATCTTTGGTATGATTTATTTTGGAAATTCTGCAACTGCAAGCTTTTAAATATTTAAAACATACACAATAAGACTAATATCATTATTAATACCAACACTAAACCAAAAACATTTAAATAACACACTGATAAATATTATTATGCTATCGTTGCTACTAACATTATATCTAAGCTTAATCTTAACTAATAAATTTGTACTAACTTAAGAAGATGCATTCTGTTATTAAAATATATATGTATCATGATCCAAAAATACGTTTCAATTTTATGTATCATGTTTAAAAAACTAAGCAGGCCAGCTGAATTTGTTATACGAATTCAACTAGACAACTCGCCTTATTTTCAGCATATGTTTAATTTTCCAGAATAAATGTAGCAATGTGAAGTTATCTGGCACATAGTAGTTCAACAATAGCATATTTATAATGGTAAGTGGAGGAGATGCTATTGAACAGACATTATGATGAGATGTTTGTGTGACATGACCACATTTTCCCACGTGTGTATATGCATCGCTTTGTCTTGGGTTAGCATTTCCTCTTCAAAGTAGTTATGCACCTTCCCACACTGTTCCCGTCAAAACAGAGATATTCAAATGCATTTTTAAAACACAGAACCTCACATTTTCTGGCATAGCTTTTGCATAGTGCTACACAGTCTTAATCTTACCTGCTTTCTCTGATGTATTCAGAGTTTCCTATGAGCAAACTGGTTAAAATGGCCCTCTGATGATCTGCTTTCTTTTTCATTGTTCATGTTTTATTGCTTCAATTAGCCCTTGCAATCAAATTTTTCATATTCAACGAAACCCCCCTTGATACATGGAAAAAGTTAACCATGAAACACATGTAAATTATGAACAAGCTGGAAAAAATTCATACTTGGCAAATATGTTAAAATGTAAAACAAATGATTGGCATGTTTTGTCATTTGTTCCAGACCATTTTCTTCCTCTGATCTTCAATCAGATTAATTGTTGCTTGTTTGTTCACTATTTACGCATACAAAGCATGCCAAAGGCATAGAGAATTTTTGTATGTACCCTGGCCTCGATTCATGGCCTTATTTCAATGGAAATAAGACAGTTACATGACAGACAAATGAATAAGTGTACTTGCAGTTATAGTTTGCGATGTGACTTTCCAGTCCATTCAGCTATTTTTATTTTTAGACAGTGACCAACTTTTACATAGGTAAAGCGGTCTGTGTGCTTACTGATATTAATTTATGAGTTGATTACCAGAAAAGCACTAAACAAGAGACTGTTATCATCATTTTGTCACGTTTTTATAAGGAAAAATGGGGCAACTGTCTGTATTTCCAGAGGATTCCGAGGTCTTACTTCATGTAACAGTATGCAGCGGGGCCCACAAATGAATTTTGTGTTTTAGATATAACACAAGATTTAACTGATTTATTTAGCAATGCTTAAAAATAATTAGATATAATTATTTCATTTGTGCAATTTGGTACTTTATATGTATATGTGTGTGTATACACACACACACTACCAGTTAAAAGTTTTTTTCACACACATTTGCATGTTACTTAATGTTTACTAAAAATACACTAGATGTTCTTTGCTAACAAATAAAATTACAATATGTTCACCATTTAGGGTACCTTCATTAGCGGGAAAAAGTCATATCTTTGATTCATCAGAGTAACCTCCTCCAGCAGTTATAACAGCAGAGAAAACTCGAGGCATTCTTTCTACAAGGGACATTAAGTACTGCTTTGTTTCATGGGATGAAACAGTTAACTAGTGCATTTAAAGTTATAGGACAACCTAGAATTTGATAATTCCATCACCAGACAACCAGGTAATAGGATACCAGACATGGACTGTTACATATACTCTTTCCAGGTTATAAAAGAGACTTGTTTTATGTGACTTATATTTTCAGTTACATATGTTCTCTGTTTTTCAATGCTTAACAAGAATGAAAAATCTGCAGTTTATGAAATGAATGGAAAAGTGTAGCAGAAAAGTGGACTCATAGTATGCAAAACTTTAAACTGGTAGTGTATATCCACTGTATATCCAAGAATTATTCATTGTCCATGTATATATACTGTACAGGCCTACAAAAACATATGCTGATTTAAAAAACAGGGCATAAATTACAGAATGCACAAATGCACGACGTGTAGAAACGGTTAATTTTTGGATTATAATATTGAAAAAAGGTGTGTAACTTTTCTGTATGCAAAAAAAGAGCCTCGAAGTCGTTCAGAATTTTGTAATATTCACATATTCGTCTTATTATGTGTTATATATTTATACTCAGCAAAACCAAAAAAAAGAAAAAACAAAATCAACCATAACAGGCTGCGTGTTAAATCCCATTTCACCTATTTAGACTTTTAACAATGTTTATATTTAGAAAGGTACGCTATTTGGTAAGAATTGTTAATGTGTTGTACCCTTTACAGAACACGTACAGCTCCCCAAATAATACTGAAATGTCCTGTTTTTCAGTTAAAAATCAGACCATGGGTCTACTTTAATCGCATACGACTATAATGACCATATGCAATAAAATGACAATTATACCTCTCCCAATATTTTTTCTGTAATTTTCCATTTATTTCAACTTACAATAGCAATTAAGAAATTGACGTCAAATAAACGTCTTCAAAAGTTACCATTTTCTGTGAACCCGACGTTACATTCCATTAAGCTAGTTTGTTATGCATCTTCGAACAGTAAGAACGAAAGTGTCAATACGCACATGCAGAAAGCTATGTCAATTTTGATTGCTGGAAAATGTGGTAGAGGAGTGGTCATTTGTTTTGATCTAGTCCGTCCGTTTTTACTGGCACCTCTATTTTACCCATATGATTGTGTGGAGCATTACTAATTCAACTTAGTATAGATCTTACTGAATAAAATATAAAGTTTAACAGACATTTTTAATGTGCCAGATTAGTTCGTTGTTGTATAAAACTAAGGGGGTCGGAGGGGCATTGTTACCCCGGGAGATTCGGGGGGGAGGGGGGGGCAGCACTTTCTTGGATCCTTGAAAATCAGAAATCATACACTAGGGGAACATTATTCCCCCCGTTTTTAACCGATTGAAAAATTTAAAATGTCAGGGGTCCATAATTTTTAGCTACACACCTGTGTAGTATTAACTGGTTATCAATTTGGTAATATAGCAACGTCAACGTTTCCATCTAGTGGGTAAGTTCCGCATGTATCTGTTCGGTGTAAATGCTAGTGCGCTACTTTCGACATTTTACGGTAAAGTCACAGTTCGAAATGCATTGTGGGATGTGCTGTAAAATGGCTGCGCTTTGATGCAGAATGTGACATTTAGAAATGAAACTATACTGCAACACAAAACGTTATGCAATTTAAAAGTACAGCCTAAATTCGTTTTTTTCCTTCCGTTCGTGAACTAAGAAGGTATTATAATTATAGATTTCAGCATCTTATCTGTTTAAATAATCTCCAGCTGTTTAATAGTAAGTTTGCGGATGTAAGTATTTGTATGCAAGAAATTCTTTTTTAAATAATATACATATAATATATTATATGTATAATAACCTTGCTGTTACGATTATTGGTTGTGTGGTTGTTTCTTTGAAGAAAGTAAGATGAGTAGTTTTGACATCCTGATTTTAGTGAAAAGACTGTTTTCAATGTCATTTAGAGTGTTGAGGTCCGTATCGTCATTTCGTCGTACGGTGTTTCGGTAAGCGTGGTAAAAACTTTTTTAAATTTTATTTTATATGGCATAAAATATAATGCTGGCAACTGCTCTCTTTTTCAGGTGCGCCATGTCTTTACTATGGGGATTGCTAAAATCCGCAGCGTCCTTTTGCCATTCTACACTTGTCCAGTCACCTAGGTCCTTCTCCACTGGTACACAAAATAAAAAAACATAATTATAATAATTCTGCAGAGAGAAATTATAATTCTGCATACATCAGATGTGGGGTTAACTGCTTAGATGGTATGGTGTCTAAAACCTTGTAGGTTCTCTGGTTTTTTTATCTTGGTATTCAATTACTATTTCAATAAATATCTGTTTTAAATTTCTGTTACATTGGAAAATGCAATTGCTAAGCAACTAAAGCATAAATATTTGGCATCCTTTTCGTTTTGTTACTTAGACTATTTTCACTGTGGCTTTTATTTTGAATTTGTTGATCAGCTTGTGATGCTACTTTAGGGGCTGAGGGCTTTATCATTCTGGCTTGTATAGGTGTCTGCAGTAGGATCCGCATGCATGTGATTCCTCAACCCAGAATCGTAGATAGATGGACAGAGAAGCGTGTCGCCTTTGGTGTCTATGACAACATTGGAATATTAGGTGAGTATGTATCTGAACTTACCAAATACATACATTCCACTTGGTTATTGTCAGCTGAAGTATCAGTAAATTTGTCCTAAATAAAATACACGGGTTTCATCCAGAGGTAACATGCATTAGTGGTTATTTTGTTTCAAGCCAGTTTATGCAAATAGTTTCTGTACTGCTTTTCATTTAGAGGCATGTAGCTTATAAACATTTAGTGGTTCTGTATATGCAATTAACAGTAATATGCCTTATTTATATATAGACTTTAATTGCTTATCAGACTGAAAGATCCTAAAGACCTCTGTATTTTAGGCAATTATATCAGCGTTACATTGGCCGCTTTTGATCATTTTTGTTGTTCTCCACAGCAAAACTGCTTGTGATACCAGTTGATCCTTTGCATTACATTTATTTAGCAGAAGCTTCCAGAGCAGCATACAATTTAGAACGCAGGGAGTGATTAGGGTTAAAGGCCATGCTCAGGGACCCAAGAGTGACATCACTCTGCAGTCCTTGGGCCACTCGTCATTCCCCTTTGGGCTTTGACATCAATGCCTGGGTCCCATGGTTGTCAATCCCCAGCACTTTCGAGGTCACGGACAAACAGCCCTTTGCCATTGAACCAGAGGCAGGTCCTTCACATGAAATGTACTTTTGGAGCAGTTAACAGTCAGCATTTTGCCCCCTGTGATCTGGGGGTTTCCCAGCAGCGGCCCATCTTGGCAGGCCAGAAAGCCGCAGAGGGGCTGGCATTCACTCATTTTCATGAGTGGAGCCTGCTTGGATGCTGCCAGGGCTCTGACTCATATCTGAGGATAGAATAGTGACGGATCACTTTACTTTTCATATGTTCTTTTGTTCGAGTTGCAGTTCTGTTAGAAATGCACGGCCATAGAGGAGAACAGTTATTGGGTAGGTAGATGTCTTTGGATGGTTATCAGTTTGTCGTTGCTAACCAACATCATACCTGACTAATGACAGCTCAATAACATAAAGGTACCAGTTTGTAGGCTCAGTGCAGTTTTAAGCAGTTTATAAACTGTGGGCAGGTTTCTGTAATATAGCTTAAGAACTATTGACCATGTAGTGTTAAAGTTTTAAGTGGATTTTTCAGTCTCATCCAGGATGTTTCCTCATAGGTGTCTCACTATACAGGGTTAATATGGTATCTGTTTTTATTGGTAAAATGGT
>JABFEA020000138.1:21068926-21079389 GCA_019775915.2 Cyphomyrus plagiostoma | reverse complement strand
TCTCATCCAGGATGTTTCCTCATAGGTGTCTCACTATACAGGGTTAATATGGTATCTGTTTTTATTGGTAAAATGGTCTGTGTTTTGGCTAACACACAGACATGATGCATAGGTCTGCAGTGAAACAAGCTCATTATAATTAAATGGCTCCAGTGTATCACTGTCATCTGCTGGTCGCAGTGCAGAATGCAGTTGTAAGTTTTCTTCATAGTTTCATTATTGACTAGAAAGTACTTTTACCAAAGAAAATTAGTAAAATGTTTTATTAATGAAATTCAGTGATTTTGTCTTTAATCCATTAGAATCTATTGAAATTAGGTAACATTCTACTAATATTGTTTCCTAAAATTTTATAGATTTCGCAAGTGAAAAACAAGTGAAGAATAAGCTGTTTCGCCTGTATTTTCCAACTGACTTTTATTTGAGACCAGGATATATTTAGCCAGTAATTTGGGAGCCCTGCCAGGCCATAGGGCTTTGGAAGTACAGATGGCTAATCCATGTCACATAATTCCATGCTAGATAATGACCGGTAAATATTTTAAATGAATTAAGCCATAGGGCAGCAATGTGAGGTAATTACCACTGTGCTTTTGGTCTTCTTTCATAAAATTCTTCTTTCGTGTGTATATTACGTTATGTATCAAAACATGTTATTTTTACTTTGTGAAGACTATATATTTTCTTGGCCCCCACAGGGGAAAACACAAATTTATAAAAATATGTGAATGCAATCAAAGTCCTGTATTTTGTTTTGGTTACTTTTGGTTATGGTTAGAGCTGGCTTCAAGTTAAGGTTGTTAGCATTGAAATTACAGCGATGCCAACAGAAATGATTGAAGAGTTCCCACAAATATTTAAAAACAGTCTGTCTTGTGTGTGTGCCCATGTGCTCACTTGTGCACATTCACTGTTATCTGGCATCCTGTTTCACCCTCCGCTGTATTTTTAATTGTATTTATTCCTTTATGACTGGGCTTGGCTTCCAATTAAGAATGTAGATGAAAGCAGTAATACTGAAAATGGTACTGTGTGCAGGTCAAACACGGTGTTAATTTCACTAATATTCACTAGGATCCCTTTGGTACAGTATAATCAATGCAAGTTGATCTTATGTTCCGTAGGTGACTTTAAAGCTCATCCACGGGATTTGATTGTCGGCCCCGTCTGGTTACGGGGTTTCCGTGGCAACGAGTTCCAGCGTTTGACACGAAAGAAAAGAATGGTAGGAAACCGCATGATGGCAACAGACCGGCACAACCTGGAGAAGAGGATCCGCTTTTTATACCGAAGATTAAACCGCTACGGCAAACACCGCTGATTCCGGTACTGAACTTGATCTTATCCCACCCGGACTCTCGCGTTACCGCTGGCCAATGCGGGAAGGATCAGGATCTTGTCTGATGGATTTCTTGGTTATTAATGATGTCAGTTCTGTAATATAATTGGAGTATTTTGCTGTATTTGGACTGTTTGAAAGTACGAATAAACGTGTTCATGAATACACTGAATTGATTTTTATCATTATATTACCGTATAAGACATAAAAGGTCTCAAATGTTGTCTAATGCGTAGTACGGTGGGTCTCGTAACGAAAACGTAATTTAAACTCTGACCACACAGTACAGGAATATCAGTTTTGTCTCATCGCCATTTCATCAAAACGTTGCTTTCCTTGGGAAAACAAGTTCAATTTATGCACTCATCAGCACTTCATCGTCCATTTTCTATTATTTATGTTGTTTCTTTTATTGTGTTACGTCTTTCTTGATCCCAGGTGGCTGCGTGAAAATACTAAGGCTTGATCAGGAAATTATCCAAAGTGTATGAATACAACCTATTAGTCGGGGATATGGAGGAGCAAGGGCAATAGATTCATGTGTGCAATAAATAAACTGGATTGCGAGCGCCTGGAGTGGGGGGTAGCACTTAGGGTGAGTGGCTGGAAGTGAAGTAGGTGGAGCAAAAAAAAGCCGAGTCGACATTATGTACAGAAACATGTTCCGCAGTGTCGTCCCGTTGCCCTATCCGGGAGCAAGGGAGAAGGATCTGCAGTACTGCAAAGTGGAGAGTGAGGATGGGAGGGGGAACACGGAGGAATGAGCTACCGCACCACTGTTAAATTCCGGTAGCGTAAGGAAAAAGGAGAGAGAGAGAGAGAGTACCGACGCATTATTGCAGTATAGTGGCACCGCGCACATACGCGCACTAACTACTGCACTAACCTACAATTCGACATACGCGAGGAGCGCCTGCAGTCGCATTTTCCGAAGTGGATATAAATGACGGCATTTAAATGCATCGAGAAATAAACCCAGGACCTCAACTGATCTCACCACAAAACAAATAGGGATATTTGAGGAGACAACTCCTTCGACCGTATTATATTTTAATTCTCTGCCATACAAAACATTCCTTTTTTGTTAGCCTTATTCATTGTTAGGCTTTGTTTGCTGTTTTTTAAGTTATCACGTGGATCTGGGGAAAACCTTGAATGTGGATTTAAAAGAAGAGGCGTTTTGCACGGCGATCTTTCACTTTTGGCTTCCCATCCAGCTGTTCGACCGGGGTGAATTATCGTCCGACGCGCGTCCCAATATTGCGGCACTTTCTGCGTTTGTCAGCAAATACATAGTACCTCCTGTTAAAGAAAAGAATCAATCTTAAATTTAAAGATAAATATCTTAGACCTTTTGGGTATAATTTCTCTGAATTGAGCTTTCTTTCTTTCATTCTTTTTTTTCTCTCCATCCCACCTCGCTGTCAGTGAGTCTTAAACAGCTGCAAACGAGATGTAAGTGGCTATGCGGTATTTCCTCCTCGCTTTAAACTGAAACACAATAATAATGCCACGGATCTTAATGAAATCATGTAGCCTCTAATTGTAAACATGATTACTAGTTTTCCTTATATTTTAATTCTGAAAATGATTGTTTTAAAGAGTGTTAATTCACTTGACGCAGTTCAGAATGCAAGTGGTACGATCTTAAATTATTATATTTATTATAGTCTTAGTATCTTGTAAATTTTTGCGCTATCGTTGTAAAGTGTCATTATTAATAGTGCATGATCATTCATATGAGTTGTTAGGCTGCTTATTTGTGTTTGCAGAGAGATTTGTGTTGATTTATGACAGATTTGTCGGTTTTGTACCTGCCCATGACTCTAGGACCTGGCTATGCAGCAGATTGCCGATGATTTCCCCCCCTATCGTTTCAGTTTGAAAAATTTTGGCTTCTGCATATAGTTTTAGTATCTTGGAAAATCAGGCGCTTCATCCCCCCTCCCCTTCCTGGATAAAAAGTCTCAAGTTAAAATTAAATGTGTTCCTTACAAATTAAAATATTAATGACTTTCGCCCAATTGAAACTATGTAGCAAGTTTATAATTTTATAATCGTCAGTCCTGATGGGTGCTCTCGGTGATAATAATCTAGGATCTGTTGGTCCCTTTTTAGCCTCTAGTGTTTTATGCCATAATTATTCTACAGTGTGTTCTTGGTAATATTAAGCCTCCAGTAAGCAGTGAGCAATACACTATAGTTTACATGGTTTTGATCCTGCCTCAGGCCCTACATTTTCAATCTCTCAGTCTTACAGATCGTCTTTATCTTTTCTAGAGCTGCTGTAGCTGTTGGATTGTCACATGGTCGGTTTACCCTTATCACTCACCTCCAACTTGGCCTCTCCACTCAGGTCTGCCCCAACTCCAGATGCTGCTGCCCCTGCCGGTGCCCCAGGTGCCCCAGGGGCTCCAGGAGGAGAAGGAGGTGCCCCAGGAGGCGCACCCCCACAGGCTCCCCCTAACCTCACCAGCAACCGCAGATTACAGCAGACGCAAGCACAGGTGGAAGAGGTAAAGCAGGCCAAGACAGGCCGAGAGAGAAAGATAGCAGGCAGGAAGAAAGAGAAAAGGAAGGTCTAAGACCCCAGACACTCTAGCCTTTCAGGACCTAAGTATGAAACCTTATGAAAGTTACCACAAATATCAATCCTGTGTCACCCGAGAAGATCTTAGGTCCTCTGTTAGGCTGTCAGGTAACAACCGCTTCCATTGCCTTTCAGGTGGTGGACATCATGCGTGTGAATGTGGACAAGGTCCTGGAGAGAGACCAGAAGCTGTCAGAGCTGGATGACAGGGCCGACGCACTGCAGGCTGGGGCCTCCCAGTTTGAGAGCTGTGCCGCCAAGCTCAAGAACAAGTACTGGTGGAAAAACTGCAAGGTATTTATGTGCAAGCAGTACGAGCACTGAGGCGACTACTCATTGGAGTGTTAGAGCAGTCAGTCAAAGCCCAAGTGGTACCATAAGCAAGTGTTACCACCGGCACCCCCTGTTCAAGACAAATTAAAATCGGCTTACTAAGTGGGTGCCCTCACAGAAGATGGCGCCCTAGGCACACAGTATAGAGCTGTCCAAACCTAGCTAGATATCGGTCTGTTAATGTCTGGAAAGGTATACCATAGGACTAAAGAATAATTATTGCACTGTCCTTTGAATTATGTGTTTTATGATTGGCATATTTACAATTCTGTAATATTTAGTCCGGAAATGCAAGGTACTTAAATAGATTGGCTTCAGTGTTACTGAAATTAAATTAAACACTGTGGGTACGTATGGTGAACATTTCAGTAAGTGAAATTAAGTGTGTGATCTCTCTGCCGCCTCTAGATGATGATTATAATGGGAATCATTGGAGTCATCGTGGTTGGGATCATTTTCTGTGAGTGACCACATTTCTTTTTGAATCATACTCTCATGTTTGCATGCATCTTCTTAAATATTGGTGTATGGGTTGGTGAAGACTGTCGGTGTACTAGTCTGATCAGTGCTGTGGTGTTTGGAGGTTAAATGTCAGAAGGTCAGAGGAGAATGGATAAATGTCGCGACTGAGCATTGCTTTGCTGCAAATTCCCGAACCTTCTTCCATCACATTGAATGAGTTGATGATTCGCTTGTCATGTAGAGTGAGCAATTGCTGAGTTACTCATTTGGAATGAGCCTTGCAACTGTTCATTTGTAAGATGTTTGTATTGCATGGGTATTACATAATGTGAGAAATACAGGTTAGCGTATGTTGCAATGTTAATAAAACATGATTAATGCAAAGAACACAAGTATATTTACTCTCCTGTGCAACACTGGAAGTTTTGTGGTAAATTTTCCCTGTAAATATATATTTGCATTTCGATACTCTACCTTTGTTTTTTGTCCTTATAATTTTTTGTTATATATAAAAGATACAAGGACAAATGATGTCAGCTTTCCAAGCCCCATATCAGCAGTCCGTCCATTAGCACAGAGGTGCAAATCATTCTGTAAATGTCATGATACGTTCTGAAAATGGCGAGGACCAAGCCAGCCCGGCTAACGAAGCATCATTAAGGCACTGGATGGATGCCCAGATACAAATTATTAATGTCCTCATAACTATGTTAAATTATTTATTTAAACCGAATACTTTCACATTTAGAAGAAATAGAATTCAAGGAGCTTCGTATGATCTCGTTGCACAGCGTAATCATCCCGCTTCTTCTCAGGCGTGTGATTTTTGCAGCTTCCCCACTACTCCAGGGGCAGGTCCCTCTGCATGATTCCTCGCTTCATTTGCCTCACTATTTTTCCTACTCAATGGTTTTGTGTACAATACCATACTGAAGTCTGCAGGGGCAGAGAGCCTTGGAATCTCAGACAGCGAATCAGCTCGCTTAGATATAGAATAAAGCCTGCATGTTAGGCATCGGTGTTGGTGTTGCATATTTTGGTTGACTATAAAATTACAGAAGTGTAAATCATGCACTGAATTCATATGGCATGTCTAATGTTTCACTCTACAACGATAATTATCACTACATTCAAAAAACCATTTTTAGGCATTCAAGAGAGACAAAGATTGTGACATTGTATTTGTCTCCATGAATAACAGATGGCACTGTGGCTGTATGATTTTAAAGTGTAGAAATATTTATTCCAAGCTGATGATTGTATGGGTTACTTAAATCACAAGTTGCTAGTGGCAGTGTAGGTAAGGTTAACATATCCAAATTCAGACCTGATCGGTGTGTGTCTAACTTGAGTGAATTTTAACTAGGTCTGCACTCCACCTTCCTCCTCTGCATCTCCTCCATGGATCCATCTCTTTGATCCTCTCACTTAATGTTCTTCTTTATGTATCTTCACAGTATACTTCTTCTCTTGAGTGGGACCATGAGAAGAAGGATAAATATGCAAGAGTGACAACAGGAGGGAAGAAAATAAGGAAAAGCCCATCCCCCATTCCCTCTCGTCTCTCTCTCCACACAGAAGTCTTCCATCCAGCCATCTTGCACTTAAATGTGACAGTAGTGTGTAGATTTTAATATCTCTTTGCTGTTTCCTTGCCCTCCTTCCCTATCTTTTCTTGGTCTTTTTCTCTGCCTGTGTGCTCCTTGCTCCCTCTGTGCTCCAGTGCATTTCTGGAAGGTTCCGGGAGACGTGCACGTGTGTCGCAGAAGGGACCCAAGGCAAGTCTAAAAGAGAGGGAAGGAGATGGGGAGCATTTGTGAACCTGGGAGGGAAACAGTACTTCAGTTTTCTTTTCAAGTAGGGAATGTGAGCAGAGAGTCTGCAGGGAAACAGAGCAGGAGATATAGATTTTTTTAGAAGTTTTTTTAAGTCCCAATAACAATGAAAGCTTTGCCATCTTACCTTTTGAAAGCTGCCTGCATTTGTAATTCGACATGAGCATACCTAACAACCTTCCAGTTCTTCCTTCTATTACTGCAACTATTATTACTACTAATACTAATAGAGAATCTCACCTATGATCATTTTGTTGTGTGTGTGTGTGTGTACTTGTGATGCAAATTGTAACTTGTAGCTTTTACAGATATAGTTTGCTCTAGGCTATTTTTTTTTATCTCCTTTCTATTTGATTTATAGTTACCAGTGTTACCAGTGTCTCTCTCCAAAGTTTGACTATAAGATTATGTCAGCTTCAGAGTGATTGCAGAGTATGACCCAGACCTCAGCTCTGCCTACTACAGACACACTTCAGTGTTTAAGCTGATCTTACAGACGGTATATGGTGACAGGGATAGGAAGAAATGCACAGAGACTCTACCAGTGACACAGACAATCTGCTTTCATTTATTGGTCTGCCTTTGCTATACATTCAGACAGGCATGCACTATTTTAATCACTCTAATGAAGACTGAAGCTCAAATGTATAATGTGAAATGTGCCATTCTGAATCTGTTTGGATTCATTTCTTATAAATAAGAGACAATGTGGAACAACCACATGGTGGAAGCAAGGGACACACAGAAGAATAAGTGAGGATGTATTCCTCCAGCTGATAGTCCTTCCGGGGACTCAGTGGGAATCCCCAGTGCTGTCCACATTGGGTCAATTTGGTTGTGTGCATACGTTTTCTTGTGAGTGAAGGCGAATCATTATTCGCAGTAAATGAAAAAAAAGATCTTATCAAAATTGTTCTGTTATGCATCAAATGTTCAATTAAAAGAAGATGCAAAAAATACATCTGAAATGTGATATCGAAGAGACTACTCAAGAAACGACACTGGGAACTTTGAAAGAATGTCAGTTTTGATGTTGAATTACTCACACTGTAAAGAAAAATGGTTCTTCTAAAGAAGATGAAAAAATACCACGCATTGAAAATAAGACATGTACACAAAGATCCATTTGCTAAATGGAAATTGAGGAGGTATCCTGATTAAATATTCCATAAAACACTACAGAACTATGATGTGATTTATTGATTTAATCGCATGCCTATTTACTTACCACTTTTGCTGAAGCCAATAAAGAATCATCATCATCAACATGCAGTGAGCGTCTTGTCCTTACTCTGATTGTACACACTATAGAGGGGTGTTCAACAGCCCAAATCTATCACTGAGTGCCTATATGGCTGCTCTTACATGTTTTCTAAAATTTTGTAAATAAGTGCAAACAACACCATCATCATTAAGTTATTTTAATTGATAGTATTGACATGTTGATTGGTGTGTGGCACTGTGAATCAAGAATCTGTGCTTCTGGTCAGAATCCTATGGCTGAAAGAGTGATCTCATTGTTGGAGGCTGATCATGATGCTTAACCCCAATTTCTTTAGGGAGCGGATGACTCTGCTTTCTGATTCTCATATCATCACTTGGAAAAAAGTGTTTACTAAATAAATGTAATGCGGTGCTGTCAGGAATGATCTGTACTTGGCTTGTTCCACCAGGGGGAGCGGAAGGAATACTGATAGAATATTGATGGAGATACTTCTTAGTCAAGCCAAAGCAGGGGACCGTGGTGATGGATTGGGAGATGGTCATAAATGTTAAGAACGTCATCTTCATCCATCTATGATGAATCAGTTCATTCTTAGGTTCTTAGGTGTAAATAACCATTTATTACAGTTTTTCTCTGTTGGCTTGGCTCATTTCTTGGAACAGAAATTACATTCTTAAAACTATAAGGTCATTTGGCCAAACAGTCTTACAGTTCTGTGCAACATAACAGCTCATTAGCAAAACTTCATATCTCTCCTAAAACTGTTCACACATGCTTCAAATCTAGATTCCTTTCCCATATAAAGAGTCAGTACCATGAAAATGTTAAAGATCTTTCTCAGTTGATTTGGCTCATTTGCATTCACTTAGTGCTTTTGCCAAAATAACCTGGATGGTTCAGCATAACACCATGGATCACCTACAAAAGCTCATATCTCTCCCAGAACAGTTTACTCATGAGTCAAAACTAAATTCCTTTCTCATATCAATAGTCAGTGCCCCCAAAATGCATTGTCCCTTTGGCATTGTGTAAGCACTGCTTGTCAAAATGCATAGATGTTTTGTCACTATGGCAGAGGTCTAGCTAACAGAACACAACAATATGTATAAAACTGAGAAAAAAGGATTTTACAGTAAGAGTAGCCTCCAAAGTTTGACATCACACACATTGCACTCATACTGGCAAGGAAATTGTAATCATTTTTATTCACACACATAAAGTAACTTCCATACATTAGAGTACATGAAAAGAAAATGTGTACAGTATTCTGTACATGTACAAAATATAAACACAAACAGAAAAATTACATCTAGCCTAGAGTTCTGTAAATAAAGTTTCACAACTACAGTAACACTTTCACTGGTCGCTGTCGTCACCCTTCCTCTCCTGGCCACCATCCTCATCCTCCTGGCGCTGCTCTCTTTTTGATCATAGATTTTCATCCACATCACATTGGATATTTTCCCTTGTGATGCAGGGAGGGAAGAAACAGTGTGAATGTCTCAACCATCACCTACACTGATCCCCTGTGATGTCCTCACACGCAGCATCCATTGCATGGAGCAGGGACCGCTGGTCTTGAACCCGAAATTCATACACTCTCCACCTCCAAGCAGAAAAAAACTCCTCAATCGGCTTGAGGAAAGGAGAGTATGGTGGTAGTAGCTCCATGAGCAGCCTTGGATGGGTAGTGAACCAGGCCCTGATGAGTGGGCCATGGTGGAAATGCACATTGTCCCACACAATTCACATAGACGAATTTCATCCGGGACAGCATGGTGTCTTCCTGTACCTCTACCTCTTCCCCCTATTCCACCACAACGCATCCTCACTCCTCCTCCTCCTCTTCATCTTCCTCCTCTTCCTAGAGCAGAAAGTTGCCCCTGTTCATTTACTTGGCGAGGTACCTCATTGTTCATACTGCAAATGGTACTGGCCCTGGTCAAGCTCTATATATGCATGCTTGGCAGCATTCACAACTATAGACAGCAACTGTCAGGTAACTCAATAAACTGTTTGGTTGGTCATCTGAGATGTGGGAAACTCCTCCGTTAGTCAAATTTCACCTCACTGTCAATTACTGTCATGAATTTATCAAATTCATATATGGTGTTCATGGTATTATGTTCTTGACTAATTTTGACAATTTAACAGACTATTGTGCATATGATGACTTACACAATGAAAATCATGCTAACGTTTTGGAGAGAACAACCATTAGACTGAGAATCAACTAATCAGTTTAGATCAGCGAGATTATTCTAGTGAGCTGTAATGTTGCACAGAACTGTAAGACTGTGTGGCCAAATGACCTTATAGTTTTAAGAATGTAATTTCTGTTTTCTTCTCCTAGAGCCGACACCTTATCGTAGTGGAGGGGTTTGCGTGTTCCAATGATCCCATGGGGCCTGGTCAGGCACAGCCTGAACAAGGCACGTGGGTCCCCCCTCCAATGGGCTCACCACCTGTAGGAGGAGCCATAGGGGTCAGGTGCAGTGTGAGTTGGGCAGTGGCCGAAGGTGGGGACCTTGGCGATCCGATCCTCGGCTGCAGGAGCTAGCTCTAGGGACATGGAATGTCACCTCTCTGGTGGGGAAGGAGACTGAGCTGGTGCGCGAGGCTGTGAAGTTCCGACTAGATGTGGTCGGGCTCACCTCGACGCATGGCCTGGGCTCTGGA
>JABFEA020000138.1:20996227-21012362 GCA_019775915.2 Cyphomyrus plagiostoma | reverse complement strand
ATTGTGAACTGTGACATTGTAAATGTGGTCCCACATTTAGGGATTTTAAACATACAAGTAGTACCGGCTATGCGTTAATACTTTGGAGCGGTTATTATTTGAAATGAACGAACCTGCAAATGTCTCAACTGACCAATTACAATCAAGCATTCCAGAGAGCCGTGTAATAAGGAAAGATATCACATGCTCTGTGAACGCTGTGTGCCAAATAAATCTAATGATCTTCAAACATGCGTTCCCTTCTTGGTGCACTATTGGTAAGCTCTTCAAGAAGTAACAGAAATGCCATTTTGATAGCAAGGCCAATGCACAGAAACAGACCTATTTACATGATCGTCATTACTACCATGAAAATAATTTTTACACTTTAAAATTATTTTTCATATTCTACTTTTATAAATGATTCAAATACTATCATTTTATGAACTGTAGAATGAACAAAACTGCTATAACAAAACTGCTATAATATATTATTTTGAACAAACTATCATTAAACAAATATGTGTACGAATGGTCTTGAGTGTGCGTAGATTCCGTTCTTAGCTAACAAGAAATTCAGATAAGAAAACATCTGAATTTGAATCTTCGTAAAAAAGTGTGTGCGTGGGGTTTAAGAACAAATTTGTTTGTAAGAAAGGTAGGTGAATGAGGCCCATTATTATTAACAGAACTATTAGTAGTAGTAGTAATACATTTATTATTATTGTCACTTTCATTACTGCTATGTGCCATGTCCCCTCACACTGAACCACCTAACCCCATGGCCTATGTTTACACATTATGGCATTCATCACTCATACAGTACAATCCCTGGTCTTAGAATACGGCTGCCATTTGGTTGTTTGTATACTGTACAACATTTATATACATGTTTATGTCCTTTCATACTGTGCTCTTATGTTGTGTGTATTGTCTGATCCTGATCCTTTATAACTGCCACTGTGCTTAAATTTCTCTTTATAGGGTTCATCTTACTTTTAACCAGCGCTTTCCATGTTAATTTACCAAATTACGCATTTATAAATGTGTACATGCCAAATGCCCCTGACTGTCATCCATACATTGTACAATGAGCCAATATTGTAAGTACAGTAAGTTGCCTCAAAGTATCAGTAGAGTTGGAGATATTTTTGCTTGTAACCCATTGTTACTTGTATAATTATACATTTACATGCTACTTTTAATGCAAATAATATTTGGATAAAATATGCCAGAATGATTTAAAGTACAAATGGAAAATGTGTACGTGACATTTTGTTTTCCTCTCTGATCACCAAGAAAATGAACTAGAATCAATCTCTGTATGTCAGGGGGGTCTGGGCTGCTGGGGGAGGGGGGAAGCCACAACTGTATGACGCATTTACAAACCATTGTGGGTTTGACTCAAGCGGAAGAGCACAAGCACAGCATCACTGAGCTTCTCACTTAAAGAAGCAGCCACCCTTAATGTGTATCAGTGCACATTTTCAAGGTCACGCTGGCCACAGGGCCACAGCACAAGCACAGCAGACAGCAGCGAGGGAACAGAAAGGTATTTTATTGAAAGAAAAACTGAAAACAGAAAGATGGGCCCATGACAACAATAGAACCAAAACCAGAAGCTGAAATGGAAGCTCAGCTTCAAGTGGAAATCAAAATGCAAACGTAATGGTAGGCATCCAGACCACAAGAAGGTTCACCACGAAGCAAAGGCAACAGTTCTCTGCTCACCTACGCACTCCCTCTGCTTCTCTGCTATTAAAATCATCTGTGTGAAATCAACCCCCCAATTCTCTCACTGCGCTAAACTAATGACCCAAAATGTCACCACTGCAACAATACTAATTAGATCATCTTTGCTCCATCAGCCTGTACTGAACAGGAAGAGGAATAGATGGAGGAATGAACCTTGTCTAAGCAGCATTTGTTAATAAAAAAGCATTTGTTAGAAAACCCCAACTATATCAGTCTGATTCCCTCCATTTGTCCCTTATCAGATATTTTGTTCTATAGGAATGATTTGGCCCAAATAAATAATGTCACACCAAGGAGGGCACCAAGGATGGGAACAACAGAGGGACGACAGCAAGGGGTATGCTGACGAAAGGAGGACCAAAGGGAACAGGAGGGAACAAAGGCAGGACAGAGGGACAGGGACCCAACACAAGGCAAAGAGGCAAAAAGGAGGGCACCAGGCCAAAGCCAGAGGGACCCTCGGCGACCACAAGGCAGGAGGCAGAGGGGACATTGAAGAGGGCGAGGAGGAAGGTGGAGGGACCGCAGGAGGAGGTAATGAGGGAGGCGAAAGGGGACAATGTAGGAGGTGAAGAGGGAGCAGAAGCCATAGCAGGTGAAGATACAGCCACAGCTGGTGAAGATACAGGCAAACAATAAATTGGAGCAGGGTCCGGGAGATCAGAAACCGGGACATGAACTGCAGATGCAGGAACCGCCAGGACAGGAATGGTGGGAACAGGAACTGCCGGGATTAGAACCATGGGGGCCGGAGCAGCAGAGACCTTGAGCGCCGTGGCCTCTTCTGCTGAGGAAGCTTGCTCTGTCCTTAACTGGAGTAGCTTCCTCAGGCTCTCCGCAAGTAGTCATGTTCATGCTTACTGCAGCTCTTTTTGTCACATGACTGAAGTTAAAGTGCCACAATTTAACCCTGGTGTGGTCAGTTATGACCAATTCACTGCTTATTCTTGTATGTATATTGTTTTAATCTGATCGCAATAAGGTTTGATGACTTGATGTCTAGACAAGGACTAAAAATAGGAATTAAAATTCACCCTTGCCTTAGTTTGCGGTCCCCAATGGCCCCACAACCTAATTATTATTGTTATTATTACTGTAATAAATATGTGGCATTCTGGTTTCACACAGATGCGCACAGACACACCTACAGCCTGACCCAATCTCAACTGCCATCATGTGATAATATACAGTATCCACCACAAGAACCAACACACCATGTACAGGGACAGTGGGTAGCAGCATGACTTCCTGAAGATGTTGATCATGTCTGTCATCATGACTCGGAGGAGGAAAAATGAGGCCTGGGTGATTCTGAACTGACATTCAAACCGACAAAAAAGCGGAAGGAGAAATTTGTGCAATGGAGATCAAACGGTGGATCTGATCCAGAGCATGAAGAGACTGATGCAGAAGAAAGAGCTGAAAAAGTGGAGGGTCCCTCTGAGGTAGAAGGTACATCCCGGGTAAAGAATGGAAATTTGTTCATTCCCTCGAGAGACAAAACTGGGAATCAACTAGAAGCGTTATCGGGAAGAACGGAGAGTGAACAAAGCATGTAATGTCCAGCTATGAACTGCTTCTGCTAAAGGGTACCGAAAGCACAATGCGTACTTGGAGGGAAAATATGTGTATAGCCATAGCTTAGGAGAGGTGGACTGGATAGACTTAAAAAACATACATGGATCTGTTAATTCTGTCTGATATACACAGGTCAAGAAAGGAGCCTGCCACTAACTTATGTCACAGTTAGTCTGCTCAGGCACTTTCTTGGCACGCTGTGTCAATGCATAATTTTCATATTCTTTCAAGAGTCATCTGCTCTGACGACTCACTATATTGCCAAAAGTACTGGGAAGTCTGCCTTTACACACACATGTACATCCCATTCTTAATACATGGGCTCTAATATGGAGTTGACCCACCCTTTGCAACACACAACATCATGTGCCGAAAAAATAGGCTGTACCATGCACTGCCAGTCATGTCCATGTGCCAAATGTATATTATTTGCGACTGAACTTAGTGCAATAAAAAAAATTATAAAATGCCAGTGCCAGGATTTTGAATCTCAGCTGCCAGCAACATACGCATATGAGTAAATATAAATATACACTGGAGATTCAGGCGGTTATTGACTGCAAAGGTATGCTTACAGTATATGCCGTATAGTCTTGCTGTCATGAACTGTAGAGTTCCCGCTCGTAGGCAGGAAGGAAACCAGGAAATGGAGAGCAGTGCGTAATTGGGGGGGGGGGGGCGTGTCGGGGGTTTCCACAAAGACTGAGGGGGCACAGCGTGACACTTCACCCCTATGTTTGCTCTCTGTGCCAGCCTATGGCGACATCACCACTGGAAAGTTTATGTACAGGCAGCTCTCACTTAAGTAAAACTGATTATGCATGAAAAGATACTGTAATGCAGTATCATAAACTTAAATTACTACTAAGATAAACTTAATTAAGATATTTAAGCTTAAGTAAGGTTTTGTGGAACTCGAGAAACGCAGAACAGAGGATACTACAAAGTCCTTTAATCAGACAAACACTAACTGCATTCTCTCAGCTCTCTGATCTGCTGTCCAAACCACTGTAAACACACAAGCCAACAATTAAGAATGAATTCAATGTGACTTGGGTTGTAGGTGGATCGTGTTGTATGTGTGTGTGTTGGGGTGTCAGGTACTTGAAGTGTCTGTTTAAACTCTGATAATATAGCATACAGCTCTGGAAAAAATTAAGAGACCCCAGGAACATTTTTAGTTTCACTTATTTTTAAGTTTATGATAATGCGCCTGTGTAAAATATACGTTTTTTTGGTAAACTCCAGCATGACTCTTCCCTGTTTCTCATCAATGAAGGGCTTCTTCCCTGCTTTATGAGACTTCAGTCCTACTTTTAAGACTCTGTTATGAACTTGTCCGAGCAGTGCATTTCACACCACTTAATGTTTCCCAATCTTTTTGAAGGTTACTTGATGTCATCCTCTGATTCATGAGGCACTGCTAGATAAGTTTACAGTCATCTCCAGCATTAGAATGTTGCTTCTGCCCTCTACTTTACTGGTTTCTGGTCATTCCTAAAGTCTCCTTCATCAACTTGTTCTTGTGTACTGCTGTCTTAGAAACTTGCGTCCGGGGTGCTCCTGCCTGTTACATTCCCGCAGCAGCCATAAAGTCTTTCCAATGCTATCTTTGGCATTTCCCACAGTTAAAACTGGATTTATCATTTGTTAGCTTAATGTTTTAGAGTTCTTAGTTCCATCATTCATTTCTCCTTGTCAGATATTGACACTCTCTGTCACAAGTGTCAGGGTCGGTGTCCATCTGGCCCTGTCCCAGGTATCTTATCCTGGTTTGGCCAGCAGTTCCCACTAGTCATTCCATTTGGTGTTCCCCTGGTGTGTTTCCCTTCTCTCCAGGCCACTGCATAGCTCTATGGGTTGAGTGTGTGGCTTGTAGGTAGATACCAATCCTGTCATGACTTTGAGGCTGTCCTGAGACCTGCCTCACTTTTGTGTTTTATTTTATCACTGGTGTCTATATAGATGTTTTTCTTGTTAATGATTACTGTGCCCATGCCTTGTTTAGTATGTTCTCTGTAACTTTTGTTCACTGATTCCTCCTAGTGTTGTTAGCCTTCTGTTGTTACTATTCCCTAGTAGTATTTGATAATTGTAATTTACCCCACCTGTTTCTTGTTGTCCCGTACCTTTACTGGTTTGTTTAGTTCTCTTTTTCCTGATCTTAACCCCTTGTGTTCCCTATACTTAGTGGTTTTCCCCTTTGTGTTCAGTTTTGATTTTAAACCCTGTGGATCGTCCCTCTTTTTTTCTTCCGCCGTAGATTGAAAGAATTGAAGTGTGTCTCGTATACAACATTGACTCATTTTAAAAATTAAAAAAATTAATTTCATCTATATAATGTAGATTATTTTAAAATGTAATGGCTTCAACACTCAACAATACATGAAAAAGAGTGAAAATGAATTTAAAACCAACATGTGATTTCACATGCATGTTATTTGCATTAATTAAGAGAGGTTCGTGTATTAATTATCAGCATATATTAATTAACAATGTCATGGATCAATCAGTCTTGCCACATCACTTTCCCGTGTTAACTGCTGAACCAATGTATTTCAATAAAACAAGGTCTGCCTACTGTTGGTCAATTTAAGGCAGTAATCAGCACATAAATATCCAATCTCATAAACATCCATCATGTTCAGTAATAAATAGAACCTGAATGGCATGTGATGTCTCTCTGTGGTCAACTGAAATACACTGTATAAGATTTGTATTTGGTTGCGTTTTCAGGCAGCAGTTTGGGTCATTTTTAAGCATGTGACTTGATGGCGTCTTTTGGGAAGGGAACGTTTGATGTTTAAGCTGCACTTCAAACCTAGTGTGAAAAGGGTTTTTTGTCCTCCCAATAGTGGTTTTGGTTTCATGTTGATTATTATGATTACCAAAATCTACACATTTCATTTGAATTCAAATGTTGCTTATATTTTTTCTGGAGTCCCCCTTTACTCTAAATGAGGAGCTGTGTTGTTTGGTATTATTCAAAACAGCAGGTCTCCTGAGTCAGTTTTGTTTCAGCAATGTTTACTTAACTGTATTTACTGGTTTAATTGTCTCCATTTTAGATTTACATTTTCCATTTTTAAATGGGTTTATACCTTTGCTGGTGAAGAGAGTATTCAAGAAATAAATAAAATACCAGCGGTATGCGCTAAAACTAACAAGGTCATATTTTTGGTCATAAAAATCTTTGCTTAAGTTTGTGCCTTTAAGTGACCCCCCCCCCTCAATTTTCCTACCTAGAAGTTCTTCTCAGGAGTGCTTCAGCCCCTTCTGAGCTGTGACCTCCCCTCATGCTCCACAGCTTCTGTCAGCTGAAGACCCAATCAGTTCAGCAGCAAAAATCCAGTGTTTTCAGGATAAAAAATCTTCTTTTAGTCAGTTATAATGTTTATTTGAGATTGCAGCTCAATTGCATATCGCCTTGCATTTGCAATATCAAAAATCCACTTTAATGGTTGGGGTTTGGCTGCAAACTGAAACTCTGCATGACACAGATGTGATGACATTCCCTATATGGTGTCTGCTTGCACATGTACAGAATTTTCTGTGAGGCTCACAAACACCTTGTACTGGTTACGTATGGATGGATGGATGCATTTCATATGGGTGTAAAAGTGCAGCAGACTTGCTCCCCATTTTCACTCCAAAGTATTTCTGCCCCCATCTGTGCAGCCCCTCATCACACCTCCCACCATTTCCGTAATTATAAAAATCATTATTTTTATATTTTTGGTCACAAGCATCTTACATACCCATCATCGGTAAGACTACATTTTTGGGTATCCCACGTGTTAAATAAAAAATAATTCAATTTATTATTATTCTTTATTTTTGGCACTTCATTTTATTTTATCCCTTTGCGTAACACACTGAAAGAACAGATTCTGACAGACATGGCAGTAGAGTTATATGCATCATAAACTGAATGTCCTGAATATTCATCTTAACAATAGTCCCAGATTAATTTCCTATTTGGTATCTTAATGTGATTAATTTTTCATCTTAATTCACGCTGCCCCCTCATAGTGGATATGTATGATTTGTAGGAATGCATGTTAAGTGAATCACTGGGCTGAAGATGATTCCTTCTCCAT
This sequence comes from Cyphomyrus plagiostoma, assembly GCA_019775915.2. Lineage (NCBI taxonomy): Eukaryota > Metazoa > Chordata > Actinopteri > Osteoglossiformes > Mormyridae > Cyphomyrus > Cyphomyrus plagiostoma. The sequence continues at coordinate 21,004,950 of JABFEA020000138.1, read as the reverse complement.
TGTCTCCTTAATCCAGTCCAGATACTTGTCAACTTTAGTGTAATAGCCCAAGTCTCCACACTCGTTTCCCCAGGACACAATACCATAGAGCTGGTATGGCTTCTTGTCCTTGGAGACCGCTGGACCCAACGGCGGAACAACCAGGGGCCCCCCACTGTCCCCTTTGCAACTGTCTTTGCCCCTATCTCCTGCACAGAACATGTTGTCAGTAAAAACCAGGCGCACTTGCATATCCTTATGCAGTGGAGTTTGGGAACACTTCCCGCTTGAATAAATTTCCACATTAGCGTACAGCAAGTCCATATTTGGTCTCATCGTATCATTATTTTTGGTAGCGCCCCAGCCAGAAATGGTGCCCCACTGGCCTTCCATTGCTGCCGCATCAGTCTTCGCTGGTAGACAAACAGGGAGCAGGCTGGAGCTCAGGGGCGCCCGGGTCTTTAGTTTGATCAGGGCAATGTCATTGTCATAGTTTTCTTCTTGAGGCAGGTAATTTGGGTGAATGTAGTATTTCTCTACATTCAGGTTTATCATCGTCTTTTTCTTTTTCAAATCTATACCTCCCCCCAAAATTCGAGGATTTTCCTTCAGTTGGTTGAACACATGGGCAGCCGTGATGGCCCACTTGTCATTAATGAGAGATGCTCCCGCGCGATGCTGGGTGATACGTAGCTGCCACGGGATCTGCTCATGTTCTGCCTGTGTGCCCCCTATAATCCTACCAAAGCTTATCAAGTCCTTTTCTGTCCTTCCGCACACTGAGCAGGAGAAAATGGTAGGTCTTCTTACATTCATTAGCATTAGCAGATTAGCAAATTAGCAACATTACTGAAAATAACTGAAGTACTCGTTCACAAACATGGACACTGAAAACATCATGAAAGACTAAAGACTGTCAATATATTTAAATATGAAGCAAGAACTTTGCAGTTCTGCACACCAAATAAAACACTAAAACTACTAAGACACCTGGATGGTGTTGGGCCCTGTAATCTTTCTGGCAGTTTCTTTATCTGTCTGCAGTCTAGCTTTTCAAATAAATTATGTGATGGACATGCAGAGGTATTAACAGGGCACCAGCATTGTGTACCATGGTGTGGAGGAGCAGTATACCTGGCACACATTTGGGAAAGTCAGTTTGACCAGCCTCGGACCTCCATTCACCGTGATGATCACAGATATATCTCTCTGAGGGGTTCGGGAGACAGCAATCATGTTACACGATAATACAGCCTTATTCTCAATTATAATACCATATTCATTGATTGTAAAATATCCAGAGGGTGAGAAGAAGGGCTTGGAGATCCAGTACAGACAATCCTCATGTTTCAAATGAGATCTATTCCCTAAGCCTGTGTTTAAGTCAATAATAATACAGTGCATAACCATCTTCAGTGGACACTTCATCCAAAATCACATTTTTATTTAGGGAGAGCAGTGTCAGACAGTCCATGGGTGGCTTTGGGGCTTTTCTGATCCTGGGGTTCGAATCAGCAACCATACCATCAGTGGCACAGCGTCCCAACCTGCTGAGCCACAGCCATCCCCCCACTGTGGACATGATTACATTATTAAATGTATGCATGTATGTATGTAATAAAGAACAGTTCAAGACAACCAAGGCACTTTACAGAAGTAATGTAGAGACACCGTGTAGCACCCACCTAAATGATGATCCTGCACCAGTACATTCACAACACAGTAGCTTAAGTGGTGAAGTGGCAGGAGAGAATTCACTAATTAGATATAGGGGACAATTAGGAGGCCAGATCTTAAAGGGTCACAGTGGACAATTTCGCCAGGGCATCGGCGTACCACCCCTACTCTTTCGACAGATGCCCAAGGATCTTTTATGACCTCAGAGAGTCAGGAGCTCGGTTTCACATCTCATCCAAAGGACTGCACCATTTTTATGCCTGGGATGGATTACCTACTCTGAGCTGCAGTTGGTATGGCTGCTAACATAGTGACCTACTTACCCTCTCCCTCCAGATTGTAGTATTTCGATTTGCACTGAAGATGAATGGCACCCTGGTACTGAGTTTTGGTCATGTTGAGTATGTCGAGAGGCCACTGGTCCTCCTGAATGTCAGGTTCACCGCATTCCACAACTGAAGTGTTCAGTGGACACCAGAGCAAATTTCATTGTATTATTAAATAACATTTACTGACATATCACTTAAATACTGATGCGTCTGTGATAGTACTGATAACCGCATGAGTTCATGCCATCGAGTTTTGTATCCTTTTTTTAGCATTGTCACCATGTATATTTGTCCTCATTATTATGTCTCACATCACCTTCACAGCTATAGACAGGGCTCCAGGTGCCAGTCCCGCCACACCAAGATGTGTAGGTGACATTATCAATGATATGCAGTACTTCAGCAACATCCTGTCAGAAAACATTCAATAAATCTTCCCATGTGAATAACTGCTTTGAATAGCTGTGTTCTTGGAATCTTTCTTTATTTGACAGATTTTGTGCAGTTCTTGCTACGGTACTGCTTTAACTTGTACCTGGATATTCACTGTAAGCTCAGCCTAGCTACACTTATACCTATTTGGCTCCTTGACAGCATGAATGTTTATAATGTGCCTCATTTGTGTGTCACTTTGGACAAAAGCATCTGCTAAATAAATGAATATGTAATCTACTCATGGAGCAGGAAGGAAACACAAGATAGAGAAATACTCAGATGTCTAGATAAGGCCAACCCATATTATACTGGCAAATGGTATGTTGTAAGCCCATAAACTACTGAGATATCGTACACTGAAATGTGATAATCATGAGTGTTTCTACTTACTTGGTTATGAAAGAACCCAGTGTTGCATTGCACAGTGACCTTTTGGCTTTTTTGATACCTGGGAAGTTTTGGTGTTATGTGTGAGTTGGGTGTTACTTGATTGGGACAGGTCTTTTCTGGAATCAGCAATAAGGCATCATTAGTATTGACCATTTCTTTATGTTAATGTAATCCAATTTCGCCAAGGGCACAGATGACTATTACCTCTGCTTGTATAGACAAGTCTGAAGCCAGCATTGCTTCCTGAGCTGTCTGAGTTGAAGACAATCTGGACCTGGTGAGATCCAGTAAGGATGGGCGAAGCAGGAGGGTCTTTACCACAGAATGGGCCAAAGTCTTGATTTGGAGTCTTTATCTGTCTCAATGAGACACAATATGGTGCAAATAACTTATAAGGAGATTTATAAGGTACATTTCACGTCAGTACAGTGCTGACTGAAACTTTTCTTATAAAATGTCATCAAATGTCCTTCATCTGAATTTCAGCACTTCTCCAAGGTAACCTAAATAACACACAGACGCCTACACTAAACCCTGATAACCATCTGAGACATGTCATCATAAATGCAAATGTAACAGAATAAGTAAGGGATGCACGTTAAGTTTTGCTGGCAATTGTTGGGAGCGGAGAGTAAGCCTCGCACAGTCCATGAGCACGACTCATGACATCACCCTTTACCCCAAAGACTCAACAGGAAAGCAGCAGAACTATCATCACCCACCAGCAAGGAGTCTTTGCAAACTCCATTCTCTTCTTCCACATCAAACTCCTTGTTGAATTCCAGGACCAGCTGGACTCCATCCTCCACCGACAGGGTGTAGGAGCACTGTGCATCTGCTGCATATGAGCCTGGCCAACCAGGGCTTGACACCATGCCCTGAAGGGACCCTGATAGGTCCTCAGTACACATTACTTCGCCAGAAACAGACGAGATGCTCAGTTAACACCTCGTTTATCACTCTGGGACATTACGATTGGAAATGATGCTCACTCTTCACCTTTAGCAACACTAACCCCACAGCCAACACAAGGTATCTGCACCCTAAAACTGTAATAACACAGGAGTTTACCTGGGGAATTTGTTTGGACCTATAAAGAAAAACCCTTGCGTCATTCTGTAGCTTCACACTCGGAGACAATTGGGAATACTTTGCATGCTACATGCAAATATAAGACCCACGTGCTGCATGCATGCACGTATTTGTCAAATCAGCAACTACAATGATTTTGCATTAGCAAATTCTTAAATCTATTAACTCTCTGCTTCCTATGTTCAAACGTTTCTACCAGAATAGAAAGGCAAAAATGCAGCAGGCTACTGAGCTGTAGGCAGAAACAAGGGTTTAGCCATTGCTATTTTATTATTATTGAATCCATGATCAATAGCTGGTCTAATCACTAGATTCTTTTTCCTGATTTAAGCTAAAAAGATGTAGCAGCAAAATTATGAAATTTGAATGTCTCTATTCGTATTACCTGTGCAGGTGCGTGCGTTGGCTTGGAGACGGTAACCAGGGCGACAGAAGCAGCGGTACCCCCCTATATAGTTGCTGCAGAAATGGTTGCAGCTATTGTCTTCTTGGGCACATTCATCCACATCTGTATAGACAGAAGGTCAGCATCAACTGCCGCTATGCTGAGGGTCACGCTGTCATGGCTATGTTGCCGTCTCCAGCCATTGCCCACCTTGCACGGTGTAGAAGGCCCTGAACCCATTGTGCCTCTCAGAGTTGGAATAGTCTGAGTTGAAGGAGACAGACAAACAGCCTGATACTGAAGACAGAAGTGAGGGATTGACAGATGACTGCAGCTCCTCATAGGACATGCGGCCACAAAGATTGTAGACAGTTCTATTGTCCACAGAGATCTGAAATGGAGGAAGAGGGGAGAGCAGGATAGGACTGGGAGGCAGAGCAAGGCCTCTACTACTGATGTCAGAAATGGCAAACAGTGGCTTTATTATGCAGTTTAAGCCAATAAATGTCTTTATATTCCTTAGCATTAATAACATTAACGTACAATGGTTAGATATGTGTAAGAGCATTTACAGATTTATGCAAGGAACTGACCTGCAATGCATCATTAGTACAGTCTTCACTGTCCTCCAGGTCGAGGTGTGTGAGCGTGAGTGAGAGGGCGTGACCAGGAGGAGCACATCTCCTCCAGTTTAGAGTGGCGTCCTCTGGGTAACCTCTGGGGTAACCTGGGGACTCCACCCACCCCAACAGGGGCAGAGACCAGGCAGACAGAGGTAGGAAGAGTAGATACAGGCTAAGACAAACAGAGCGTTACTTGATTACTTATACAGTACATAGACATATACTAGCTATTTAAATATATTTACCAACAAATAAGTAAATAAATATCTATGTCTATGACACAAATTTAAAACAAGGGCAACGGACATACCTGAGCATGATCAGGACCTACAAATAACAGCTCTTTCTCTAACAAGCTGACCACCGGACCTACTAACTCCTCCCATCCGGTAACTATTTTTTAAACACTGAGCAAGCGTCCAAAATCAATTTGCCTTTGTTTGTTCTTTTTCCTCTCACATGTCGCCAGAGGGGACGAACTGGGTCAGGACAAGGAGAACTGGGGGAGACAGCATATCAGTGCCACGGTTGACTCATGCTGGCACTGAGTGCGGCTTTGGACCACCACCTGTACCATACCTGTACTTTCACATGGAAAACAAGTGGCCTGTCTTGAAGTGTTTAGGCCAGTTCCCGTCATACACACACAAACACACACACACACACACACACATAGCATGCATACATAACTCACGCTAAAAGCCACAAAAGCGTAGCTGCTTTAGCCATAGACTTCTGTCTTGCTGTACTGATACCAGACAACAGGAAGTCACCCAGAAAAAAAAAAGTAGTGCGAAACGGAGCGGAGAGGGGGTTGGAGGCGGGGGGGAGTTTCCAGTGCACAGGAAGAAGGTGGTGGGGGGATAGTGGGCGAGACGAGGTTGAGTTTTAGAGGAAACACTGTTCATGATCATATAGATACGCAGAGGTGATCGAGGAGATAGCACCAATTGTAGAGCGACACAGGAGACAGACGATAACCCGGAAGGCTACCTTGGATCACGGCTCACACAGTGGAGCTGACAGCCTGGTAGGGGCTGAAACAGACTGCGAAGCAAAGGGAGAGGAAGTGCTGAGTTACGTGCCGGCAACATCAAAAAAAGATAAGCCAAGGGGCAGCAAGATGAGCGCCATGCAGTTATCTTGTGGTCCAGATGAATACCTGTCCACACGTAACGGGGGCAGGTGCTGCAAGCTTTGCCATGAAGGTGAGCATCATTTCATTTTAGCGCCGGATCTGAATGGCTCTCTGTATCTGTCGCCTCAGCTGAGCTTGGTGCCTTCGGGTTTGGTCTTTAAAGCAAAAATGCAGAGGAAAGATTGAAGTGGGTAGCTGAGCGTAGCCAGGCAGCGCGTGACAGTGGCACAGTGGTTACCCTGTTCACTCTGTATCCCTATCCGTGCAGGATATTTCATGGTGGCTGAATGTGACCGGAACACTACGACCAAGTGTCAGCGATGTGAGCATGATCACTACACGGACAAGCCGAACTTCTTGGAAAAATGTCAACCCTGTAAAAACTGCCCTGCCAGTAAGTCTGCCCCCCCCCCCGTGTGAAGTTTGTAGCCCCCTGCCCTAGCAGGTGACCTTCCCACTTCTTCCAGACAGCTTCCTGGAAAGGGAATCTGAGTGCAAGGCTAACAGAGACACACAGTGCAAGTGCAAGGAGGGCTACTACTGCCAGGAGAAAGAGTGTGATCATTGTCACCCTGCCAAGAAGTGCCTCGCTGGAGAGGGGGTCAAGATCAAACGTGAGTGCCACCCTACCCCTCTGCCATGGCCAAAGCAGCAGGTTACTCCATTATATCGCACATCACGCATCCCCAGGTACCCTGACTGTGAGACATGGATGAACATTACAGATATATTTTGGTAGCATGAAGATGTTTATTTCACTTTTCAAGAAAATATTTTGACTAATGTTGTGCCTGTTGAATTTTATTTGTAATTAACTCACTTTCCATGTCCTCTGATTTTGTTTTTCTACATTTGCCATAGCCATAATGTTATATGTAATTATATTGCTCTTGATTTATATGCAAATTAAAAGATAGTTCCTTTTTCTTTTATTGACAGATACCTCAAAATCTGACACAGTGTGTGTGCCGTGTGCCAGTGGAGAGTACAGCAATGTGACAGAACTATATGCACCTTGCCTGAAACACACCGAGTCAGTTTCTCACTTTTCTTCCACTTTGAGCCTATACCTGTGATAGTGTGTGTGTGTGTGTGTGTGTGTGTACAGAGGTGGATAGTTCAGGTCCACAAAGTAAAAATCCAGACCAAAATTTTGTTTCAACCCACCAGTTTAGTATAAAGTCACAGTCACAGGGTATAAAGTGGTTGGTTGAAGGAAAATGTTGATGGATTTGTACTTTCTGAACCTGAACAACCCCCCCCCCCCACACACACACACACACATACACACACATACACCTGTAATCATATGTTTGTGGGGACTGCTCATTCATTTCTATAGGAAAAATGCTAATTCTTAATATGACAACCCTAACCTCTACCCAGCCCTAACCATAACCATAAGTAACCAAACAAAATACAAGAATTTTTGCATTTTTAGAAAATTGACCTTTCCTTTATGGGGACCAGGCATAAGGTCAAAAAACAGGTATTCATCATGTTGTGAGGACATTTGCACCCCACAAGATAAAGTATACCTGGACCCCACACACACACACTTGCTGTGTGTTGCTGCAGTATGTATGATGCACACTGATCCAGGGGGAATGTTATTTTGTGACACTGTATACCTGTATATGGATGGTATGACAATATAACATACTTGACTTGACAATATGACCCCAAAATAAGACTCTACTGGGAAGAATTGTGAATCACATGCTTAATTTATGAATTTTCTCTGTCTGTGTTCATCTCTCTTTTCAATCCCCCTTCTAGCTGTGAAAGTCTCGGCTGGAAATTAGTTACTCATGGAACGAATATTACGGATGCCAAATGTACTCCCAATCCCAACACAGGTATGGTAAGATAGCAACACTAACACGCTTCATACTGCAATTTATCAGTACAATTTGTAATATGTATTTCAATAACTAGCTCTCTAAAGCTTTGCTGAGAAATGTTATGAACTTGTTTATATATAGAACTCACAGAAAGTCTTGGGACACTTAATTCAGTCAAAAGACTGCACATTTATTAGTTTTATAACAAAAATTACTGAAGTTTACAAAAATATATATCACATTACAAACAACCAGTAGTTTTAAGCAAAACATTCATATGAAGAAGTAATACATTGAAACCCAAAATATAGTGCTGAAAGAGCTGTTTAAGTCTCTTTAATTAGTAACATCGCTACAATACAATTTTTTTAAAAATGAAAATGTCTGTGTGAAAGATATGAGCAGATATGTTATTGATTTTAAATGGACTTTTGTCATGAAACCAATAAATTTGCAACATTTTAACAGAATTGGACAAGCGTCCTAGACTCTCTATAAACAAATGTATTTAATTGGTATTTACAGTAAGTATAAAGTTAATGCAGACCTATAATGAACACAAAGGGCCATTTAAGGTGCTTCTTCTGGCAGAAGTATGATTGTCCCTTCTCTGTGTTTCAGGGTGTCCATGGATGGTACTTGCCAGTCTCTGCGTGGGTGTTGTGGCTACGGTACTGGTGGTGATCATCGTGTACGTGTACCGGAGATGGAGCCAGCGGTGCCACGCACAGATCACAGGTGCATAATAGATGCTGAGAGAGGGGGGGGGGGGGGGGGGGGGGGGGGGGGGGGGGGGGGGGGGGGGGGGGGGGGGGGGGGGGGGGGGGGGGG